>KK120158.1:161931-216846 GCA_000611955.2 Stegodyphus mimosarum | reverse complement strand
AACCAAATATCTCGAAAATCGAAATGAAAAAGAAAATGCTGTATTAAATATTTGAAGGTTAAACCTATTTTCTCCGTGTAAGAAAATAAATTGGTAAAACGCAAATTAAAGAAAATTACAAAATTGAAAACAAAAAATGTTCATTTCAAAGAGGAAAAATTATTAAAAAAAAAGGAAAAATTAATCTCCTTTGTTTAGTGCTTCAAACAGAACTTGTCAAGGGGAAAAGTATTTTGAAGCCTTAAACCAAGTTGATTAATAAATGACGAAAAACATGTTTTGTTCCAATGAGTCCCTTGACACTTTAAACCATTTTATATTAATTCAACTTTCTATTCAAACATAATTTAAACGTCCCATAAAATTCATTTCTTTTCTCGACATGTTTTCGCTCTCCTATAATGCAAAAATTATATACAAATGCAAAAGAAATATCGAAAAGGCTAAATATGAATCAATTATAATGAAAAAGTAAAAATAACGTATGTTAAAGAATTTAATAATCAATTTAATTTTCAAAATAGAAAGTAAATTGTATAGTCCTATTATATAAATCCTAATACAAGAGCTGGCTTCATTTGAAATTTTAGATGCCTAGTAGGTGGTCAAAATTTCAAACGAACCTTAGAAAGGGAGACTAAAAACTGTAAAAAAATCTTTTGCAATGAATAGCAAGGGACTTAAAACCATAAACAGGTCCACATTTTCTTGTTGTGAAGCAATTGGCGGCCTTCCAGAGAAGGGGTTTTGGTTGGGGAACACTGAAAGGAAGAGGTAATAAGTGTCAAACATGGCGTCGTTTTTAGATGTTTGTCTTTTAAGAGAAACCATAAAAGATGCCTAAGTTTAAGACAATCTCTTTTTTAAATATATATATATATCTCCCAAATTAAAATATATATCATCTCATATAACCTGCTGATGCAGGTACTTATATAAATGCTGTAGCTAGTCACGATGATTCGAAATCGAAACTAATATTGGGAACCGTAATCTTCTGATTTCTTTCCCAGACTTTCTCTTGAATGTGATTCTTTCGTGCTACATGCTTCTGCATCGTCAATCGTAATGTAAAAAAGGCACAAAGCATAATGAAGAATGGATGCATATTGCAGTGATTGGGATGTGTGATTCGAAGTGAGAATATGCTTCTAAAAAATTATTTTATCCATTAATAAAGTGTATCAAATTGTGATGGCTGCTACATTTGATTGCAACTGTGGACAAAAATATCAAAATACCGAAATGAACATATTGCTTGGATAAATAGAGGTCTTTTATGCTTTGCACGGGAATCTTGTACCATTCTTTCTATTAAACGTTGACACGTTCAGTTAACGATGATGGCGGTGAATAGCGCTCACGCAGATTTCTCTCCAAAATAGCTCATAAAGACTGAATAATGTAGATAAACTTCACCCTCATGCTCAGAAAATCAGTCCTGGACGATGGAGCTGAGTGAAGGATAGACGTGATCAGCCAAAATAGTCACATTATGCTTGGCAGTAATGTGACCTTGCACAGTAATTACTGGTCCAATGGAATACCATGATATGGCTGCACAAATCGTGATGAACCCCCACCATGTTTCACTCTCGACAGCAAACAATCTCTGTCATAAGCTTAGTACAGATCGCTGATGAGTGGCTTTTGCATTGTAGCTCGTCCCAAAGTACTCTGCTTGTGGAAGCTCGCATAAATAGTTTTGGAGCTGACATGTTTTGCGAGTGCGAGATTCAGTTCAGCAGTCTTTTGCGGCTGTAGTGCTCTTATTTTTCATCGGAGTCCTCTTCAGTGATAGTCTGTCATGATCACTCAACACACATTTTCGTCCACGCTGTCATTTAGCGAATGCGGTTTTTCCCTTTTTCTTATATGAGATAAAAATCTTAGATACTGTTTCTCTTGAAACACTTAAGCTACCTTGGTTACAGAAACACCCACTATACGAGCCCCAACAATTAGCCCACTTCCGAATTCATTGAACTCCGACATGGTGTACTCACATCTTCACAGAGCACTGTCTGGATAACTGAAAACGTATTGAGGATGTTATACAGCTAGCGTTAGTGAACAAAGACATCAACAGCTTTTGCAAGAATAAGCATTTCAATTCAAACAGGCATTTTACGAGGTGTTTCCGTATTTTTGTCCAACCCCTGTATGTAGTTGTGTGTCTCAGGGCCATTAGTTGCCCAAGATTGAAAGTATAAGTATGTTCTCGCATTTTAAATTATTACATTCGCATTTTAAATTATATATATATATAGTAAACCCCCTTACCACGAAATCGCTAAGCTTAACACTCGTTAACATGAACAAAATTTTGATCCCTGCAGTCAGTGTATAATCTTAAAAGGAAGTTTTATTGGTTAACGCGAATTTCGATTAGCAGGAATTACGAACTGTTTTTTTAGTCCGTTGCGTCATTTAACATGAATTTTCAAAAGTTTTTAGTATTTTTTCCCCTTTTTGTTTCTCTCCTAGGGCTGCGTAAAATGTTCCTTGCCATTTAACTGAAAACCTCTCATGACACTGGGCGGATATACAACCTATAATATACATGATCTGAACGTAACCAATGTAAAGGTTTACTTGTTCCCCACCCAAATGGAACAAGTCACCTTCAGCCTTTGGAACGAGACATTATTGCAGTTATGATGGGATCTTATCTCAAGCGACTTGTGAGGACTGCAATTCGCACTGCTAAAAAGGAGACAGAAACGCCAATTTGGAGTGTGTTTGATGCTACAAATCGCCGCACCTTGAAAATTCTTATCATCACAACACAAATAGAATTGTTTTAGCAGAGCCTTGAGACATAAAGACGCTAATCCGGTTGACGAGTTAGATGGTGACAATGATACTACTTCACATGAAGAATGGAAGAGTCTATAAGATGTTGCGAACCCTGATGTTAGTTTTGAAGAGTTTGTTAATGCAGATGATGTTGTTCCGAGTGTGCTGCAGTGGAATCTGGTGGGCAAGCAGTTGTATGTGAGGAACAAAAAATGTCCTCAGAAGAAAGTGAGGAGTACAGTATTATTCCGCCCACCCACCAGGAAATGTGATACACCTTGGATACTGTTGAACATTTTGCTTCAACATCCGAATTGATCATTAGTTCTACGGAAGCTATGAGTACAATAGCCATAAAATTACTAGACATTTTGGTTCCCATCTGCATTAGCACAATATACAGGAATTTTTAGCAACAAAGATCATGCGAGTGCATTTTGTCACGTTACAGTACAGTAATTAATGTACTAGTATTGTGTAATAATTTAGAATGTATGTGCAAATATTTAATTTTAATTGTATATTACATAAGTCTACATAGAGATCGTGTAAGAAGCAGGAAATTATTGTAAGTAATATAGTGGAGTCTTGTGTAATAACCGGCAAGACACCTGTCGCAACGAATCCACGTGACAAATGCGTGTAGTGGCCGAAAATTTTCTCGCCAAATGAATCGCATGGAAATGGGTAGTTATGGAAAATGATGTTTAATAGAACAAAAGAGGGGGGAAGAAATCGCTTGATTGATAAGCTCATGAAAGACGGTAATTGTTAGATTATTTGAATTATGGAACGAATTTGAACCCTACCAAAGGGGGGATGCCTTTGTAGGGGAGTTTTAAGGGTAACTGTTCGTATTCATGTTACGTATTCATGGCGAAAAACCACGAAAACTCATATGCAGTCAACTGGCCCCTTCACTGGGATTTGAACGCTAGTCGAACTGCAAGCAGCAATCTTACTACTCGCCGCTGGTAGGTCTCCAAGAAAACCAAATTAACACTTCTGAGTATAACAATTGCAAGTGAGAAGTGCAGGTACTAGTTTTCACATTCAGACAATCCCAGTGTTACGAGAAACGGAGTAATATTTTAACAAAGGATCCTATCCAGTGGAGATCTAATGAAAACGCTTTGATTATTTAATCAATTTAAAAAAATGGGTAAAAGAAAGTCTTTACATCTGTGTCAAAAAATATCTGACAGCTGTTCTGTTACTTGATAATGTCGCTAGCCATCCCAAAACCTGTAGTAGAAACAAGAATTCAAAGTAATTTCTAAATATCCAACACCTGCCTGCCAAATATTACTTAACCTCAGCAGATGGACTAATAGTTGATTGCCGACTGTAAGAAATTGTTCCCAAAAACACTCTTCAAAAATTGCTTTGACTTTTGTTAGTTTCCAAATGACTGAACATTTTGTAAGAATAAATTCAATGGCGCGTCTGACTGATACTGGAAAATATTCTGTAGTCTCAAACGACCTTGGTTTGAAGGTTGCTGCTTGCGAAAATTGTGATATAGCCGTTGTTATATCGTCGCATTTTGGAAATTGTTGTTCCCGCAGGTCAACAATAGGTAATCCATTGCCAAAAACAGGTAATAGTCCGATAGTGCTGTGCCCGGGGAGTAGGGTGGCTGAGGCAGAAATTTCTATCCCTGTGTGTTGATGACCTCTATTGTCGCTTTTGAAATGCGACTGGCATTATCGAGGAGGAAAACTCTTCTGTTTACCAGTCCTGGCTGTTTCTGGTGCAGTGCAGCTTAAATTCTTTGCGATTGTGACGAGTAGACCTCTGCTGTTATGGCTGTTCCGCTTTCTAGATATCTATAGCGAACTGTGCCAGCGCTGGTCCACCAAACACAGAGCATTATCCTCTTCTGGTGAATGTCTGGTTTAGCAAACCAACAATATTTCATCTTCCGTTTATCATACATGATCCATTGTTTGTCACATGTCAAGATTTGTCCAGGAAGCTTTATTGTGGTACGAGAAGTAGATGTGTAACCGCTGGAGCTTGTTTTCTTCGGTTAGATTATGGAGAACCTACTTGCTTAACTTTTATGTCAACCCAAGGTCATGAAGATGTGATCGGATAGTTACGTCAGATACTCCAATCTGTGGCAGGTTTGCTGAGGTTTCCGCTTGATTTCCTACTCCAGCTGATGAGGATTCCGTTTGATTTCCTACTCCAGCTGGAATTTATCGAGGGTGAATGGACGACCAACACAAGGCTTGCCTTCAAGGCAATCATCTCCGGAAGAAAATCGACTGAACCACTTTTGAGCAGTCCAATTCACTGTTTGACGTCTTTTCAAACGCGGTGCGTATTCTTTTAGCGGCCTCTGCAGCTTCCTCTCTTAATGTGAATTCGTAAAGCAAAATAGACCTCAAATTCTCCTTTTCCTGAGACTTTTTTTTCCAACGAAACCGATAAGGAAACTTGCAGTGCACTGAACAACTCTCTACTGAGTAAAGTTTGAAAGAAATGGAAACATGTGACGTCGTCGGAATCAATTTGACGACATTAAAGCGCCAAAAGTAACTGTTCTCAAAAACTGCACGAACTTTGTTGGTTACCTGATATACTTAGTATTTCCTTAGGCCTTCTGATTCTGAAACTGCTCACAAAAAAGTAGGACTCGAAAAAAGTGGGTTTTCTTTGTTTTCTGCGTAATATCGTTTTAGGCCGTTTGCAAAATTGCGAAGAATTTCTGATTTTTGATTTTCCTGACATGCCTCCCAATTTCATCTTATATGATCAGACGGATCTAAATTGGTGACTTGAAGAGAGAGAATTTATTTGAAACATAATACACTCACGTTTGTGAAAATTGCAACACCATGAAGGACTTACGCGAGTGAGCTGAAATTTTCAGGAAATGCAAAGTAGCGCATGATATGCAAATGATTAGAATTGTAAATTCGTAGCGCATGCGTATGCTGAGCAGCGCCCTCTGAACGGCTGATGGATCCGAATAAATAGACGGCTGTAGCGAGGCGTGTATGGTTATCGGTGGTTATCTGCTAGTGGTAAACGTTAACTCAATCTGTACTTATGCCTCGTCGACGAAAGAGAGCGAGATTTGAACAACTTACAGAGTTTGAACGAGGGAGAATCATCGGCCTTCGTGAAGCTGGATTGTCGTATCGTGCAGTAGCCTCTCGTGTGCAGCATAACAGCAGCACAGTGATGCGCGTTTGGAAGCAGTGGACGGACGAGTGTCGGACAACTCGGAAATCCGGGAGTGGACCCCGAAATGTGACGTCAGCTCGCGATGATAGACACCTGGTCCGCATGGCGCGGACGGACCGTACAGCTTCCTCTAGACAATTGGCAGCACTGTGGTCAATAGCTACAGGTGTTTCATTGTGTGCTTCATCAATTCGTAGACGTCTGCTGCAGTGTGGACTGCGCGCACGGACTCCTTTATACAGGATCCCCCTAACGCACGACCATCGCCGCCTGCGGCTACAATGGGCCAATCAGCATAGAGACTGGCGTGCTGATTGGCAGCATGTCGTGTTTTCTGACGAATCCCGCTTTAATTTGTGGTACCATGATGGCCGCATTCGTGTCAGACGCTATGCCGGTGAACGCCACCTTCCGGAGTGCATTATCGAACGCCACAGTGGACGAACACCCGGAGTTATGGTCTGGGGCGCCATAGCATATCATAGACGATCTCAATTGCTACGAATTGTGGGCAATCTGAACAGCAACCGGTATATCCGTGAAGTTCTACAGCCCGAAGCTGTTCCCTTCCTTCAAAGCTTGCCAGGCGCTGTATTTCAACAGGACAATGCCCGCCCTCATACTGCTCGGATTGTTAAATCCTTCTTTGCAGCGCAGCAGGTACAGCTTCTTCCTTGGCCTGCGTGTTCCCCGGATATGTCGCCAATTGAACATGTGTGGGATGTCATTGGTCGGCGTCTTGCTCGTGATCCTCGTCCTGTTGCGTCTGCAGACGAACTTTGGGTACGCGTACAAACGATATGGAATGCTCTTCCTCAGTCAGACATTCAAACTTTGTTTGACTCCATGCCACGTCGTGTAGCAGCACTTATTGCGGCGCGTGGTGGCCACACAAAATACTGATTCTGATCGCTTGTTCTTGTTTGTTTGCTTTGAACATTTAATCATTTATTTGTACCACTACCACTCAACTGTGTATTAAATTGCATTCAATTATGACGATTCCTTCTTGGTGTTGCAATTTTCACAAACGTGAGTGTATAAATGTATCATCATAATCGAAATTGGAACTACAGATCATTGATTGGTTGAAATTTTAAATACATAAATAAAATATTAAATGTTTTAAATATTAATTATGTAAAATTATATGGTTGAAATGTTTTTCATGTGTAAAATTGTCTATAAATAATTACAGATTACACCTCAAGAGCGCCCGGTAGCGAAATGGCTAGCGCGTCGAGCAGCTGCAGTACAGGTCCAGGGTTCTATCCCCGGGCTGGAAAAGGTTGACTCAGCCTTTCTTCCCTTAAGTGAATCAATAAAATGAGTACCAAGTTCGCTTGGGGACTAAATACCGGGGGTCCTGCGACAAGCTGACCACTTGTCCAGGGCATATGCTGATGCACTCCGGGGCCCAAAGGTCAAGAAAGCAGAAAGAGGGCATTGCAGGCCGTGGCCTACTACGGCTGATGCGCCACTGAGTTTAATTTTTTAATAAATTACATCTCAATATATTCAAATATTCCATTGTTACACAATATTTTCAATTTTCGAATTATATTCAAATATTGTATGATAAATGCATTTAATATTCAGAGCGTCACGTTAAGACTGCGTAACTCCTGCAGGACGAAATTCCTTGCTCAGAATGCTTAAAAAGTGATTCCAAAAACATCCTTTTGCGATCTATGGTTTTCCAGACAAATGCGAAAGAAAAAATAAGACGTCACATCCGATGTGTAGAAAATAAACTTTCTTAAAAAGCACAATTTTCAACGAATGGAATAAAACAAATATGCATTTTATTCATCGTTATATCTGCGAAAGAGAAAAATATGCACAGTAAGCGATTAAAAATAAGTGCATGTCTATTATGCAAATAAGCAGCCGCTGTTTGGCTAGTATGGAATGGTAGGAAATAGAACAATGGGGCATGGCGATAATGTATTCTTTTCGTGAGTACTGCGATGTGTACTTTATCTTTGACGCATATAATGGCAATACTATGCGAGAAAGTATACCCGTTATCGGCAGGCTGAATGGCAGACTGAAAAATATTGGAAATACGCGACCAAAAGAACTTCCCATTGTTGGTGACAGAACTCCCAGCGGATCTATGTTATTTGCAGAAAGTTGCGATACTGCGACGCGTTGAGAAACATCTTCAGCTTTTTAATCGCTAATTGTTTTTAATTATCTGCTAAAAATGCTCATTTTTTAATTGTTGATTTGAAAAAACAACAATGCGATTAATTATAATCGAAAAATATTTTTGCCAGTGAGGATAAAATTTGGCAAAAAGTTAAACCAAAAGTTCAAAACATTCTGAACTGGTTAGGATGGATAGGGCAACTATACCATATAAAAAGGGCAACTATACCATATAAAAAAGACAGTTTATATATAGAATCATATTTTATTTAATACTTTTTATATAGCAGTAGTGGTGTCATACGAGGAAAAGCACGGTACAACAAACACAGTACATAAGGGAACGTCGCAGTCTTTACAATAGTACTTTTTTTTCGGAATGTTTTCCCTGTGGCATTTGTTTTGTGTGCACACACAACACATTGTCTTGTAGGTTTTTTTAGCTGGTGCAGAAATAAGATTTGGAAAAAGTTTTATTGATTTTGGAGTACTACTTGGCCTAAAAGTGTCATAGTAGTGCGTAGTCATAGCATCATAGTAGCGGAGCACGGGGCATTATTCTAATTTAAAATATTTGGTTATAGAAAAACCTGCAAATTATTTTCGAGTATACATGGTTATGCGCAATAATTGTATAGCTTTGCCCGAACACAAACAACGTGTTCGCCGAGACTGATTCAGTTAAATCAGTGCGAGTTATCTTGGGATATAGGAAACTGCATACATTACGTATAACGAAAAAACTTAGGTTATGTCCTTAAGCGGTTAATGCAAATGTAAGTACTGCATGCAGTGTGTTACGAGTAGCCAGATTGCATTGATTTCACTGCAAAACTGCAGTTATCTAGAGATCTGCATCTAGATGACGTCCAACGACGTATTAGGTCTAACATTTGCAACAACTATATGTGGTCACAATCCAGTCCTCATACGATCCATCTGCAGACACATCAGATTGGCTGGTTTTTGAATCTGGGGATCATATCTGCTGCTTCAACGGCTCACTCCACTTTCATACTTGGGATTTCTCTGTAATGTACGAGATGCTTTCTTCGATGACATATCTTTATCGGTACTACGCGACCTCTTATTCCAGCGGGATAGAGCATTGGCACATTTTAGCTCTGTAGTACGTAATAGGTTGGATACAGAATATTTAAGTTTCTAGATTGGACATACAAATCCAATTATGTGACAGCTTTAATGTGGGACCTGACCCTTTGAATTTCTGTCTATGCAACCATTTGAAGAAAACTGTCTTCGAATCTGATTTGCTGCAAAAAGACGCTTAGTTAGTCATCTTCATGTTTCATCCCATCTGGTGGACAGACGAACTTAGCATCTACAACAAGAAGCTTAGCGCATGCAGACGTCGATATTAAGTCAATTGTGAAGAACTTCGACAGCGCTTTTGCGTACATCTCAAAATGGAATACGCCAGACCTAAATTAGCAATACTAGATGCAAAGACGGGCCTGACGGACCTTCTGCACTAATAGAATAAGAAATTTGGTATTTGGTATAGCCTTTAAAATGTCAAATAGCGCAATCTACAGAAGCACCGCCTTTTGTGCAGATAGTTACTCTCAAGCCCTTAGCACTACCGCAAGAGCGAGAACTATTCTTGAGAATGAGTTTCCAAGCGAAT
The DNA here is from genome assembly GCA_000611955.2 of Stegodyphus mimosarum. Lineage (NCBI taxonomy): Eukaryota > Metazoa > Arthropoda > Arachnida > Araneae > Eresidae > Stegodyphus > Stegodyphus mimosarum. The sequence continues at coordinate 207,047 of KK120158.1, read as the reverse complement.
TCATAGACACAGATACGCTTTGCCATACAGAATTTGGGAAAGAGGTAAGACGCATTACATCCAGCCTAGCTAACTTCACAAGTTAGTCTTTTTCTCACTCGAAAGTAACCAGTTTAATTTTAAAAAAACTGAATCGCGATAAGGCTTCAGGACTAGAGGAGCTGGGCAACCCATCACAATAGAAATACTTCGAACAGTTCCTAAACTTCTGATTTGTTTCCTAAATTGTTGCTGAAAAATGGAATATTTTCGATCTCCCTTAAAGGACGCTCAGCATACTTAAAGTAGACTTATTCGTTAAACAAGGGCGCACAATGGCATTAACCTCCTCTGAATACCGATTTGTCTCTTGCCGTCTTCAGTCAACCTTCTTGAGAGATTTAGCGTTGGAAGACTGCCATATAATCTGTACAGAACTGCTAGACAAAATTATCTTCAACTTACAAGTAATTTTCAGTGGAACACGTGCTCTACAACCTTAAGACAATCAGAGACAGTAATCTTACGAGGGGTAAGCACATGACGGTAATATCGCATGACATCAAAGGGGCTTTTGATGCCTTTAGGTGATTAGATATACTCATCTCATTGGAACATCTGGGAGTTAGTAACGTTGTTACCATTAGAATAATTAGCACAGAACATTAAGAGTCATCACAGACTGAGGCATCTTCTGAAGGGACACACACACTGCAGGGACAACCTTGTAGGCTCCCCACAGGGTTAGCGCCTTTTTCCGACTTAATGAAGGTCGTAGCGGATGGAACGCTTAATGTATTGAACGGCCTCAATCAGAATATATATGCATGTGCAGACTACATCCTGACAATAGTAGGGGCGAGTGTAGTTAGCGAGACGATAGACCGTCTGTGTAACTGGTGACCTCAGCATAAGTTTACACTTCAACACGAAAAAAAATTGCCATTGTAATTAGAAATTCCAAATACCTCATAAGGACTCTTCAAATTTAATGTGCATTCAGTCTAGGTAAGTAAAATGGTAAAATAGCTTTGCATTATTTTTAAATGATAAATTCAGTTGGATTCCGCATACAGAACATCTGACAGCATTTTTGAAATTGTGGTATCACAAAGAGCATTAATTTGGTGTACCACATTAAATACACATGAAGGCTGTAAAATTCTCCGCTTGGAAAGTCGGATAGCCCTATTAATCACCAGAGTATACAGGGCTGTGCCGACGAATGCAATATTCAGGTTTACAAGCTTCAAACCACTACATTTGATAGCTTAAGAATGGGACACAGTCTTAAGTTTAAGATTAGACATGACCACACACGATGCCACCTACCTGAGCACTGACTGTGAGAAGGCAGTGCCATTGGCAAAAACCCATTTGCAAGATACAACTATGGGTCTTTATCACTGGTATAGCAGAAGAGACAGCATTGGAATATTTACCAATGATTCAAAGACTGAGGACAGTGCCTTTTCCGCGAAGATGGGAACCAGGTATATTTTTCGATGATCAGTCGGACTTAATTCTGCCTTTCAGGCAAAATTATTTCCAATTCTAAAGTAAAGTGTACTCTCGGTAAAAACTTTAGAAACAGTTATACGCACAGACAGCATGTCTAGTACTTAAACTATTAATCGTAGCGTCTCAAAAAATTAACTAGTTAATGCTATCAGGGAACATCTTCTCAGTAGCCATGGTCTCATCACCCACCAGCGTCTGAGCGGTGAAGTCGCTGAATACTGATAGTTGAGTCGGGAGTTTGAATCTTGGAACGGGCTGGCTGTTTTCGTCGTCTTGTCCATGATATAAGCCAGTTTCCCTTACAAAGACCACCACGAAGTCATCCCTCCTCTTAAACAGTTAGGCCTCGAGTGCTTTGCCATTAATTAAATAAACCAAATCATGTAAGTCCACGTAGGGCACGAGGGAAATAAACTGGCGTACAAGTTGACAAAGGTTGTAAAAGAATGCATATTCCCTGTTACTGACCGTATTCGTAAGCCAGAGTCAACACTGAAAAGAAAAGTAAATGCGGATAACAGCTGTTAGAGGTAATGGGACACAAAGATTACGAGTCGTATCACCCATGACTATTTTCAATTATTCTCATCGGCCCTAAAATCAGAAATCATACTAACCCATAAACTATCCCACACTGGCCAATCTGCGTAGGTTCGGCTCCGGACTATTTCTGCAGTGGTAAAGTAGACAATTTGAAACATTACTTACAGGAATGCACCCTAACACTTCAGACCTAGAGAGCCCGACAAGTGGAAAATGAAAAGTTCTAAAAACACCTACGCTAATGCTGATAAAATTTAGGCTTTCTGCACGACACATTGCTCCTAACTTAGAACTGTCTACTTCGAAGTACGAACATTGCTCAGTCTGATATAACGTTTAATCGTTATCTTATTTCTTATTTATGCATAATTTAAATCATTAATATATTCATTTCTACTCAGTAACGCGCATAATTTCTTTACGCTATCTAAATAGTATGTAAATATTTCTGTGAATTATTATTTTGGTATTTGCATATATTCTGTAAAATGTTCTTTATAATATCTGGCTAAATATGTGTTCCTAAGAGACTAATGCAAATAATCCTATAATTTATGCCGTACAATTTTTAAGCTTATGATGTACTGTGTTCGCTTGTAACAACACGTGATTCCAATTAATTTTCTTTAAGGACCTTGTATGCTCACATGGCAAAATTATTTAAATTATTTTATCTCACTATCCTTTGGCCATGGGGCATTCCTAGATTTCCTTCTCCAGAGGACACGTAGAAACAGCCTAAGCATAACAGCAGTCGTGTTGTCTTTATGAGGGGATAGAGGCAGAGAAGACGTTTACATTACATTGTTTATGGTACATTCACTTTTGTAATCACTACGCTGCTAGATCATGTTCAGTCAGCTGTTTCACAGCGCGCGTATGCATACCTTAATATACGCTGATGTCATTTTGAACATCATATCCTGTAAAAAAGTCACATATATATTTCCAGTGAAGCTTACTTTCTATATACTAGCTGTGATGTCATATTTTTTCTCTCGCCTTTTTTTTCTCAAAAATTATGGATTGCAGGGGTATAGTTTGGTCATTTTTCATATTCTCTGATCTAATTTTAGCGTCTTTTCACAAGATAATGCGGATACAGACATGTCAAATTGTCGTTAGAGGAACGGTTATCACAGTTGGGAGTTTTACCATGACCTTCTGAGTCTCATTGTTATCCAGCTCATTCGGGAAGCGTGGTCTGAAACGCAGAAATCCCATGTCTCCAAATACAGCAAAATTGCGGATCCATGTGCAGGAAATAACTTTGTTCAATTCCTACAGAATATTTCTTTATATTCTTGAAGTTCATTTTTTTGCACTTTCGTATAAATATGAAGTATGTACTAAATATTAGGATAGTGTACCATTTTTTCTCTCTTCAGTGTATACACAGAATAATAGGAAAAGTTAACCACACACTTTATTTTTAAGCATGGATCATAGATTTGTACTTCTAATTACAAAGTTTTTAAAACTAAAATAGAATATTTAATGGGAACATTATCATTATAGGGAATTTCTGCAAATGCAAACGCTTTTTATATTGCTCCCACAGAACATAAGGTCCAGTCAGTAAAAGGTTTTTGAAATAATGTTTTCAGTCATTTCCACGACAGCAATAGGTGACTTACCACAGTCTTCGAAGGTCTTGATGAAATTTGTTACCAGGGCGAAATTCGTTCTCTGTGCCTGACAGAGAATGAATCCAAAGGAGATAAATCCCTGGATTTTAAATTGAATTAGATTTCTTTGACTAAATGAAAATAAGCAGACAACTGCCATTAATTTTATTCATGACTATGTAGATTCTCATCACTGAAAGTTTGGGATGTAGTAATCAAACTTTCAGTGGTGCCAAAACTGGTTAATCATTTTAACTGAAAATATATTGTCTCTCTAATTGATAACAAATGTGCAGGTGCACGTGGTTCATGATTCTATCAGGCTGTATTGCCCGTTGTATCTTTTGCATCTGATAAAATGAGGGAAACATATCACTGTGATTTTTCCCGTGTGTAGTGTAATTACAAGCTGTTGCCTGTAAAAAGTTTAAAGAAATCATTAGTTTTTAAGAGAAGGAAGCCGAGAAAATCAGTTATGTCTTCGTCATCATTCGAACATGTTTGTTAGCAGAATGTCCTGACCACATACATAACGTAAGCATTTGGGAGGCTTGGAATAATGTTTCTCTCTTCTACATAACCTTTCGACATGGGCTATAACGGCTAATTTCTTATCTATTGTAGTCCTTCAGTAAACTATGCAATCAGCAAGGAACAGAAAAGCAAACTGGCAGGGTCTGCCATTTTCAGCTTCACATTATGTAACGAATTTTAAATCTCCATAATAAACTAAATTTCTTTAAAACCTTTATTTGTAACGAATACATGAGACTTGTTTCGAACAACAGCATGGCCTTTAAACTTGATATCTCTCAGCCCCCAGGAAAAGTTTAAAGGGCATGCTGGGAGAGGAGCCAGATCCAATCTAACAAATCCAAGTTGTGACGAGTTATCGTTCACCCAATTTTATTTTGCGCGCGTTTGTAGGACCTACCAAACACTTCACACCAGGAAACATGAGAAATCAACTGTATGCTTGTCGAGATTCAAACCGCGAATCTGCGTCATTTACATCACAAAAACACGAAAAGAGGGATGCGATAATTCCTTACAAGCATTTAAGAATTTCTTCTTAGCTTTAGGAATGTAGCCTTCACATGTTTTGCCATATTCGGAAACAGAAACAAATCACCAAGCGGGTGATTGGTATAAGAGTATAGCCTTATGCAGATAATCTAACACTACAGCACAATCAGTGAGATTGAAAGAAAGCTAAATATTCAGTAAGTCAGCGCTAGGCTACCATAAGCATCACAGCTCATATAATAACACTAATTGCAATTAAATTTTAGAATGGCTGAAGTATTTTACGAAACAGTCTGTGTAAATCAAATAAGTGTAATCAGGGCATTGAAGGTCAATCAGATGAGCAAAGAAACGGACTGATATTTGGTTGATTGGTTTTGCGAGGGGAGTTGGAAAAGAAAAATTGCAGATATTCCTAATGGCTCCATGTAATTTTAGTCCTTGTCGAATCTTCAACCCTTTACTTATATGGCGTTGTTGTCTTCTTATTATTGGCGTGTACCTAATACATTATTACAATCTCCTTGAAAGGTAAAGGTATACGAAGATTATCTTTAGAACCACATGTGATCGTTCTGATACATAAACATTTCTTCATCCATATCCATCTCTCTCTAATTACACGGCATCATTCTGGATTATTAATGTAACTGAATCAGATATTCAAAATGTTTCGAAACAAGTTGTGGGAGTCACAAAGCCTCTACAGGATGCGTACAAAATGTCTCATATTACATAATTTATTTGTATCTCTGTCTCAGGAAATAAAGTCAGTTTTGGTTTATAGGATTTAATTTCTCTTTTATATTTTAATACTGAAATTTTTAAAAGCCTTTTAAATGCTGTTTTGAGAATGTCTGATGAACCACGGGTAGAAAAAAAATAGGAGTCCGAGGGAGAAGAATTTCCATACATGTAATTGAAGAATTTTTGAAGAAAAGCGTACTGTTCTTATCAAATACAAAAATGGCAAGGCTATCTACAAGCTTAATATCAAAAGTCAAAATAAGCTCATGATAATAATTTCTCACAATATTACAATGGCCTACGGCAGTACACTGAATTTAGTTTCTTATAACAGTTTTAAACTCCTAATTTTAAAAATTATTCGTCATGTTAAAATATGAGTATAGCCGAGAACGTTAAACTTTTCCATGACGTGCTTTTCCTAGAACGGGAATTGAGAAACGAAGACAAATTATCACAAGAAATTCGAAGTAACAACGGATTCTTTCTTGGAAACTGTCCGCTTATCCATATAGTTGTCGATAGTCACGGATATTTCGATATGAATTTCCATGTTGAAGATAAAAACTTTCTCGACCTAGACACGCTGGAGCATGTTTGTGCTGAAATAAAATAAATAGCTGACACATAATTTATTCCAGAAGTGATTAAAGTGTACTGGAAACATAACATATTCCTAATTTTATTGAAGAAAAAAGAAAGAGTAAAAATTATATTCTTCCTAAAGAATGAAAACGTAGACGAGAATCCAGCATTCTATTTGGTTTTATTTCCTATTCTGGAAAGAGTTTTCGAATCTTTGATCGTAAAGCTTTTTCAGTGTCACATATATACGAATATACGATACACGAACTGAACACGGAATGGGAATATTAGAAGGCCATATGTATGCCATCTACTGCCTTAATTTAATATGAGCAACAGTAATTACTTTCATGCAGCAGCGGTATTAGTTGATTTCTGACGGAGCATTTCATTCATAATGAGCAAATATCATAAAATGTTCAATTTAAATGTGCTAAAACAATACAGATCACATTTTTTATTGCCTAAACAGTGCTCGCCTGCTTCTGTATATGCAAGAGTAAGTTTGAAATGTTTGGTGATGGTTAGGATTGCAGTATATGTTTTGGTCAGTAAATATTTAAAAATACATTCTGTGACAACACGTTATTTCATGTTGCAGCAATTATTTATTTTAATTTATCTCTGTATGTAGTAATTTCACGAATAGAACAGCACAGAGGTTTTGGGTTGTAACGTATATTAAAAATTTGAATCAAATAGCTATACTATTAAAATCTGTGCGAGTCTGTCTGCTTGTTTGATTTTAGCATAATCTCCTCCGGAACGGCGGGAAGTTGAGCTTCGAAAGAGGTATCCCAGGGATTTCAAAAATTCGTGAGAAGCCATTTCGACCACTCTCCTCTTCGTACGATTCAGTAACCGAGATATTAATTAAAAACTCTGAAAAAGTTAATTTTCGCCCTCATTTTTTCGAGTGGCAAGAGTCTCGCACGTTGGAGGCAAATTGAAATCACAGAGCTTCTTAGTAAAAAAAATTGCAAGTTTTACAAAATATGTAATAACAAATAAAAAATAATCTGAAAGGTTTCAGATTTTAAATTACGTCCAAAGGGCCGTTTTTTTAACATTTCGTGTTTTAACTTTATTTTTTAAATATCATGTTCTTCGCACTTAAACCATAAAAATTCAGTTCAGGAGTAATATCGCAAAATAATTTTAAATTGAGCGTATCTTTAGAATTTCCGATACACAGTCAACGGCGCGGAAGATAAAAATGTTTTTCGTGTACAACGTTGCCATTGTTCGCTTTGAAATCCTTGAGTTTGTTCATCGAAAATTCGTTAAAGTTTTACAATATATGAAATCGATAATAAAACAAATTCAAAATTTTAAATTTGTGCTTCCAGATGCCTGTATTCGTAGTAGGATTACATCATTCAAAATTGGGTGGCTCTAGGTACCGTTGTTTTAACACAATGCGAGAAACATACATGCATTTATGCAGATTCTTCATTATTCAATTTCTTCAAATGTAATACAGGGCGATAATATTTGTGCGCAACAATTTGAAAAGTGAAAAGGACATTCAGAGTGATTTGGCGCAAAATCGCTAAACGAAAACAATAGTCCTCCAGGGACAAAGTCCCATTGGACTAAGAATAGTATTGCCTAACATTAAATATATTATTCCGAATTCCAAAAATTCGTGGAATGCCATTTCGACTGTTATGATTTTCGAACGACTTAAATCAGTCGAGGTATTAATTAAAAACTCTGAAAACGCTAATTTTCGCACTCATATTTCCGAGTGCCAGCAGTCTTGCGCGCTGGAGATAAAAATCTGCTTTATTTCGAAAAGCGTTGCCTGTTTTAGCTTTTAAATCGTAGTTTGTTAATAGAGAAACCGAAAGTTTTACACAATATGAAATAAAAATAGCATTGCCAAACTTTAAACATATTATTATTATTATATAGATCATATTCTGACGTTCAGGAAAGCACGCGATTGCATGTGACATCATTTTATGTCGAAAAGTTTTGCTTAATGTCAGCATTTTACACTCATGTCCATAAATTAAGGATAATGCGGAGTCACGCGGAAATCGAACTCTAAAATAAATATATCACCTGTAAACTCACTACACACATCTTCAAGAATCATATGCAAATTTCAGGAAGTAACCAGATGACACCGATGGTACGTCACAATGACGAGAGTGTAAGAGAATGATATATAAGGAATACAGGCAAAGAAGTAAAATTGTTCGCAGGCGCTTTATAAGCATTCCAGTGCAAAATCCCAATAATTATGACACAAAGGACGCATTTGGATGATTTTTTACGTGGTAGAATTATCGGCCGTCTGGAATGTGGGCGTATCCAACTGGAAGTATCAGACGAACTTGGAATTGCCCAGAGTGTCATCTCCAGGCTTTGGTAACGATTCCAAGATGATGGTAATGTGAGTAGACGTTACAGCACAAGTCGCCCCAGAGTTACAACGCCGAATGAGGACCGGTATTTGGCAGTTACTGCCAAAAGAAACAGGCGGAGCACAGCCTCAGACCTGTCTCGTCAGCTCTCTTCAGCCACTGGTACGACAATTTCAAGGCAGACCGTGTACAGACGCTTAGGGCAGATTGGTCTATATGCTCGTAGACCTGTCAGATGCGTTCCACTTACTGCAACTCACTGTCGCCTGCGGTTAGCCTGGAGTAGAGAGCATGCATTGTGGACACCGCAACAGTGGGCTTGTGTGATGTTTTCCGACGAGTCCAGGTTTAGCTTGCAGTCTGATTCTCGCCGGACTTTCATATGGAGAGCTCCAGGTACCCGTTACCACCAAGAAAACATCATTGAACGACACCGTTACGGTGGTGCAGGAGTGCTCGTTTGGGGTGGAATTATTCTGGGTTCCAGAACTGACCTGCATGTTCAAATTGGAACCATGACAAGCCAAATCTATCGGGACGTCATTCTGGAACAACATGTACGTTTGTTTCGGGGCGCCATGGGCGCACAATTTGTGTTTATGGATGACAACGCCCGTCCTCACCGTGCAAACATCGTAAGCGAATGCCTTCAATCGGAGGATATCACCCGTATGGACTGGCCAGCATTCTCACCGGACTTGAATCCAGTAGAGCACGTGTGGGACATGCTTGGCCGACGAGTTGCAGCCCGTCAACCTCCTCCTACATGTCTACCGGAACTTCGGAGAGCATTGTGTTTTGAATGGTGTAATATCCCCCAAGATCAGATCGATAATTTGATACTCAGCATGCCTAGGCGTTGTACGGACTGTATTGCATCGTCTGGGAGACATAAAATGTATTAACAATTATACCAACCATGTAATATTGGTTTTTTGTAAATAGGTGTTTTTTGTAATTTGCTCCAGGGAGAAAAAATCGCTAATGTTTTTAATAATAACAAACATATAGCATCTTTTTTTGCTCTTTACTTTTTGTTTAATAAATAAGCTTTACAAATAAGTCACATTTGTTTTGCTTCTAACTCTTCCTTTGCCTGATTTTGCATTATCCTTAATTTATGGACATGAGTGTAAATAAATAGCTGCTGTTGGCAACTATTTTGGTTCAGGTTAGTATGATTAACATGATAGATTAATGCGACGTTAATTCTCTTATTGACATTCAGAAAATGTAATATTAAATCACAACATCATACGTATTAACCTAAACTGTCAAAAGTTTTTGTTTTCCGGTTTGGCAATAAAAAAAAATTACGAATTGGTTGTTGCTTGCAAAGAATGAACTGATTTCATTCATACTAAACTGTTTCTATAGATTTGCTTCTCAGGGATACGTAGAATTTATAAATTTTGCTTTGGCTGCAGCCCGCTAGTTTATGTTCTTAAATTCTGAAATTTAAACTACAAATAAGCGAGAGCATTATATAGTATAAGTTAATGACAACATCGTGTATGTTAATGCGAAGCAATAGCTCGATTGAATTCTCAACTCCATGCTGTCAGAAAGAAAAAGAGGGCTTTAGTGTAGAATTTGATACGTCTTCGATTAGCGACAAATTTCGTTCGGTCTTGGCGATGAAACCCCATTTCTGGTTACCATGACAGTTTTAACTCTGTTTTAGTTTCCTGATTTTTCTTAAGTGAAAATAAATGTATGTGTACATGGACAAAGGCAGTGCGCAAAGCCTAGATTGCGCAATTCTGAAATGCTGTTTTAAGTGAAAAATAGATCGATGTGTACATGGATACTGAGTTTGTGCAATTCTCTGACCTCTTATTTTGGTTTTGCGTAGCGGCCATCTTGACATTTTGCCTTCCGGCGCCGATCTTGGCGTCAAAAAAGAATCGTCAAAGAAAGCAAGGAGCACCCAATTATAAACTTTTACCAAAAAGAGTAATAATATTATCTTATTAATTAGTTCACGCTGGGCTACAGAAGATGATCTCACTAACTCACGCGCCCGTGGGCTATGAGTTGTCTGAAACTGATCTATACGGCGGAGCTGTCTACGCAACGAAAAATTCAGATGTTCTTCAAATCTGTGAATACAGGTTGCCTTCAAAACTTCTGTTTTATACCAATTTCTTCAGAAATTAGTGACTAAAAGCTCTGAATAACTATTGAAGGCAATCTTCATATAAGAATCTAAGCTGATGATTTTCTCCTTATGAAACGGCTATGTGTAAGGATGCCTGACAGAAAAACTCAGAGCAGGTAGATTTGATCTTTCAAGTAACTCAAAACTTAACATTCTGAATCTAAAACTACAGCTAGTGTAGAGGGCAAATAGGCACTTTTTAAGTGCAAATCATTCTCATACCTGCTTTGTAAAAGTTCAAGATTATATCCGGCATGCCCCCCAAATTCCTTATGCTCCCTTTATTTTCCCAACCACTATCGTAGACATACACTTGCAAATAAGAAAATGTTTTAAATGACACATATATTCATGTTTTGGCATTTTTAAATTTGAAAATCTTTCATTAAATTACGACATCTAGTTTTTTATAATCTGCTAATTCTTATTATATTTATTAAAATTTCATACTTATTGCAGTAATGTTATTTAACTAGTTACGCGGGAGCATGTTAGAATATTCTACCTTAGAACATGGATGCCCTTTTGAAATTGGCACAGGAAACTGGTTCGCATTTATGACTATAATTTCAATTAGGAGAAGCAAACATATCCGTTGCCAATTCTCATCATTTGGTGAGTTAGAGATAGTTCATTTTTCATGGTTTTAATGTGTGCTGAGCAGCTGAGTCCAACTCAAGAGTAATGTAGAAATAAATCCACATCATGTTTACAAAAGTCCATGTGCGACTTTCATGGATTGAAGGTACTCGCAAATGTGCGTATCGATGTGATCCAAGAAAATCTTAATCACTACTACGTGAGGATTGTCCTTGACTAGTGGATTTAAAAATGCTGTTCTGAACTTGCCGATTTAAAACCTCATCTAAGATAACTCGTATAAATGGAATTAGGGAATTAGTACAACATATTATTAACAACGCACACTTGTTTATTGTCAGGGTATAAAATTTCATACACGTAAAGAATTTGAATAATGCATACTATTGTTTTCAAATTCTCTCTTTGTTTCCAAGTGTTTTTATTGCTTTGGTATTCATCTTAAGTAAGGATCAGTTCAGGTCTTCTCTGATGAGATGAATGTATCTTTTAATTAGGAGAACTCGTCTCAAACCATCTTGGACATCCATTTTTTGAGCTTACAGCGACATTCCGTTCTTTCAAAATTTATTGAAAAGTATTCTGTATTGTTTTCGGTAAACGAAAAAAAGAAACAAAATTTTATGAACACAATTCACTTAGACTATAGTCAGTTATGATAAAAGAACCTTTTATTTAGCAATAATAGTTATCACTAAGAAAAGTTTTCCCAGAAGAAGCCGCCTTTGTAAATATATACTGTTGGTCAGGGCTCTTGAGTAACTTCCGTTGCACTACCAGGATCAGTTCAACCTACAGTGGGCGAATGACATTTATACACAAGTTATAGAACCATGATCTGAGGGAGAATAATATTTAAATGGATACATTGATCTTGCACATCTTTTGTCAATGAACTGAATCTGCTGAGATAACCGAGAAGTTGTTCTTAATTCTTGGGTAAAGCTTTTCACTGGTGCTAGAGGTAATACTTTCATTTTGATGGACGCTAATACTTGACCACACAGCACAATATCGGAGTACCTTGAAAGCGAAGGAATTCGCACGATGGTGCAATGTGCATATTCACTGGACTTTAACTCTTTGAAGGGCGGTGGTTACCTACAGTAACCACCTTTTTTTATTGAACGTGTTATTCACTCGTGTGTGTGGTTTTCAAGACTGACCGTTTCTGAAGTTCCCTTGTAGCTCATCAGATGGCAGTCAAGAAACATAAGCCAGTGGCTGATGCAGGGATTTGTCTTCAAAAAAATAAGCATCATCCATCGAAGACAACAACACTACGACGATGTGCACTCTGCAGCACCAAAAAAAAAGCTCATAAGAGCAGTGTGGGAATGCAGCACATGTAAAGTTGTCCTCTGCTTGAAAAAGAAAAACAGTTTCCATGAGTACTGATTTGTAGAGACTGATGTAGTAGAGACTGATTTGTAGGGATGTGTTCTTTGGGCGGTGGTCACTGACAAACCATCAGAAGTGGTCATTGTTTTTCACGCATCTTTGAAAAAATATGTGTAATTGTCTAAAATAATTTCATTGTAACACCTGATATAGTAATTAAAACAGGAGTTTTGCTGAAAAAGTTAATTGCCTTTTTCTGCGCCTCAATAAGTTAAACCGACTGAATTATGTGTGGAATGCACTACGACATCAAATTGCTTCACTACAGCTCCTGAGCAGCTTCTAACTAATGTTCTGTAAGCATTCAAAACGTGATTCAGTATGTAATCGCTTTGTTACCGTACGTTTCAAGGCAAAACTTTGAGTTTCGAAATGTAATATATATTGTAAAAAGCATTATACTGAAAAAAAAAAGAAGTTTCAAAAACATTTTGAGAGAATTTGCTTAGTTAATGGCAGTAAAATAATGCATGGAAATCAAACTTATAATACACTCTTAGACAAAGAAAACGACGCACCAAGAAGAGTTATCCGAATGGGACGAAAATCGGTAGAAGTGATGTACATGTACAAAGAAACAAATGATTACAGTTTGAGAAAAATTGGATGATTTATTGAAGTGATAGAGCTTCACAGAGTGGAAAAGTCAGTAACGCGTTTGTCCACCTCTGGCTCTTATGCAAGCAGTTATTCGGCTTGGCATCGATTGATAGAGGTTGTGGATGTTTTCCTGAGGGATATCGTGACAAATTCTGTCCAACTGGCGCGTTAGATCGTCAACATCCCGAGCTGATTGGAGGGTCCTGCCCATAATGCTCCAAATGTGCTCAATAGGAGAGAGATCCGGCCACCTTTCTGGTTACCTTGGTAATATTCCTTGGTAATATTCGGCAAGCACTAAGGCAAACACTAGAAACATGTGCAGTGTTGTTGCGGGCATTATCTTGCTGAAATGTAAGCCCATGGTGGCGTGACATGAAGGGCAACACAACAGGCCTTAGAACTTCGCCGACGTACCGCTGTGCTTTAAGGTTGCGACGGATGACAACCAAAGGGGTCCTGTTATGAAATAAAATGGCACCCCAGACAATCACACCTGGTTGTCGGCCTATCTGCCGGAAGACAGTCAGGTTGGTATCACACCGCTGTCCCGGGCGTCTCCAGATTCGCCTTCGCTAATCATCGGTGCTCAGTTCAAAGCGGGACTCATCACTGAAGACTATTCTACTCCAGTCAGTGACATTCCAATGCGAATGAGCCCGACACCACTGCAAACGGGTTTGACGTTGTACAGTGGTCAATGCTAGTCGGCGCACTGTGAGCCGTCTATGAATGGTCCTTGCTGTCACTGAAGCACTAGTTGCACGTACAATCGATGATAATGATGCATTTGGGGCTGTGCGTGTCGCTCTGACGATTGCTCCGTCTTCCCTTTCTGTCGTTTCTCTAGGCCTACCGCTTCTTTCTTGACGCTGTGGGCGGCCATTGTTCACCCATTCCTGCCAACATCGTCTAATAGTGGCACGCTCCTGCTCAAATGTCGAGCTATTCGCCGATAAGGCCAACCAGCTTCTGAGCCGAACTACACGACCTCTCTCAAATTCTGAATCTGCGCATACCGTTCGCGCACCTGTATGCGAGGCATAGTTACTGTCTACCAGAGTACATGGAATGAAATTCCCGAAGAATTTTTGACCTAGAATCGTAATTTCTCCTCTTAAATATCCTGCCAGTTGCGCAGATCAGATGCGCTGTAGCGATAACCGTTCATTCATTGGCAGCCAAAATGTTAAATTTTGCATTTTCCGTCGAAACCTGTATGCATATCAATTTGTGTCCAATTCGCTTTATATCTTCTCAGTGCATCGTGGTGCATCGTTTTTTTTTTTTTTTTTGTCTAAAAGTGTACTTGAAAATTGCTTTGCGCGAGAAGCACTGAATAAGAAGCACTTAAATAAATAATACCTGAAATTGTGCAAATTATTTGAAATTAAGAGATGCGAAGGATTTTATATCTCACAAAAATAAAATTAAGCAATATTTTAAAATTGTCGTGTATATTATCTCATATCTCATGAAAGTTACAGATTTCTTAGTGTAATGACATATAGTTTCGAATGTCTACCTGCTAACCAGATTGTCAGAGTTTTAAAAATTATGAAAAGTCCTACGTCAGCTTCATTTTCCATGTAGCCCTTGTTTTTACTTGTCCTCTTTATCATCACTTTCCTTCTCTCATTTTTCTCTTTTACTAGAGCGCGCTCGATTCATTCATCGTAATCTTTAAAGAATGTGACGGGAGCAGATTTGGCTGCATCCATTCAAGCCCTGCACTCAACTTTGCTAACACTAATCTTCTCCAAACAAGAAACTAAATCCAAGATGTCGGACATGGTCACCTGACGTGTTTTAAAACCAAGAAAATATTTGTTACCCGACTCGTCAACTACGAATGTGATCGTAGGGGACAAATCACACAAGTAGCGATATAAAGTAATGTTCTTTGCATGTTCCCAGGCATGAGCAAAATAAATATGGCATTTTCAGTGGGAACTGTTTCCCAAATTTATATACATTACTTTCAAAATTCACATATGACCACATAAAATGGGATCGATAATTTATATTTTGGATGATTTCTTGGTTGGATAAGGCCGGCAGAAATTATTGGTTGGATAATGTCGGTTACATTGGCCGGCAGAAACATAAGACAACTGTTTTCTACATTCAAATTGTTGGTACAAATTGTTAGCGCATTACATATTTTTTCCTTTTTTAATTTCATAAACATAAAATTCGGATTTAAATTTAGACCTTCAACTTCCTTTATTTTGACACTGCTGGTTAATATGGTGCCGGTTACGAAGGATTTTACTGAACTTCATTTTTCTTTCTTATCATCTTTACGCAATTGGTTTCCTACATATCCATTAATTCGGCTTTCTTTAGTTTTGCATGACCTTAAAGTGGTATATAGCGCATTATTTATGTTGTCCGATTACCAGAATAAAAATGCCAAAAGTATGTTTGCATTTCGGCGATTTTGGTTCTCGATACTGTTCTGCCCTCTAATCTCTTAAATAGGTGAGAGATGTGTGCATACATGTATTATATGTACAGGGTGGTAATAAAAAAACTTTCTCCATAGTGGCATATCCGCTCAAGCATTCGGAATGAAATTTCAGATATTGTTATTTGAAAGTAGGTGCTCGAAATTCTGGTGATTTAAAATAATTGAGCTCTCACGATTACGGTTACCGTGACAACATTTCGAGGTTTTCGAATGGCAACACACCCATTTTTCCTGAGAAAATTGATTAGCTCATAAAAAAACCATAATTGGCACTGGAACGATACACATATGAAGAAAGTTGCTGGCGTAAAACATATGCAAAGAAGAGCATTTTGAAAGACCAGTGACAACATAGAGAGCAGGTGCATTGACACACTTTGCATAATTCATAGACAGCAGGAGCACCAATCTTTGAATACCATGCGCAAAGCTCTTCTTGTGAAAACCTTTAATAAGCAATGCGGGAAGACTGTTTCTTCAATCAAGTGTTCGAGCGTGCTAACAGTATGGCGCTTACAAGGAAACAAAGAGGTGAATATATAAAGCTGTTTTATCTGAACGGGAGAATACTCCCGAAGTAACGCGAGTTTATCGGCGAAATCAATAAGCTAAGACAAGACCCATGTTCCGTAAGCACTGTACTTGATTTGGTAAACAAACAGGAAGGAACTGCATGTACATATGATAGTCTGCGATTTGGACAGCTTTTATGTGTTCCTGTTGAAGTAGTTGTGAAAGTGCATTATGCGATTACTGTAGGTCTATTGCATACTGCAAGAAGTGTTACCTGCAGTTTATATGTACCAAAAACGACATTCCGTAAACTTCTGCGTTCTGTTCTGCGTAAGTTTCGTTATCGACTCCAACATCCAGCTGTTACACCCTGGGGACAAGGAACAGCGTGTAGCTTTGCGAATTTTTCCTCATCAAATGTGATTATGATAGCAGGTAGCCGATGCGAATGTTATGGACGGATGAGGCGCATTTCTCCTTATCTCGGAACATAAATTCCAAGAACTGCTTTCACTGAGCTGACGAATATCCTTACGATGTGGCACTCCCCCTTTACACGAAATGACTGTGCAGTGCGGCTTCTCAAACACATTCGTTCTCGGTCCGTATTTCTTCGCAGAGGTCACTTCCACAGGTATGAAAACGTGCTCCATCACAAGTGCTTGGTATTACAACAATGTTACAAATTACACAATTCCAGAAGCAAAATATTAATAATATTATTGGGAATCAAGATGGTGCTCCTACTCACACCGCCACATGAATTCGGCAAGGGTTGCAACAGTTTGGAGACAGTCATCTCCCGTGACTTTTTAGTTTTTTTGGCCACCGCGATGCCTTGACCTCACACTGATGAATTTCTGGTTGTGCGGTTGTCAGAAATTTAAGATCTACATATCAAATCCACGAGATTTGTCTGAACGGAAAAATGTCATAAAACGTGAAGTTACACAGATCCCACCTGCGATGTCACTTTCTTCATCGTTTTCAACAATCTCCCTATCCAATGCGTCATCGTTTGCAAAGGTGGGCACGTTGAAAACTTGTAATTCTAATGTTTTTTCTTCTCCTTTGTCATTGGTCCTTTATGATGCTCTTCTTTTTAAATGTTTAACGCCAGTAAATTTCGTCATATGTATGGGATCCAAACGCTCTTTACAGTTTTTTAATGATCTGATCAATTTGCTCAGAAAAAAGTGGGTGTTGCTACTAAAAAATTGCGAAATCCTTTCAGTGAAACTGGAGCCTTGAGAGTTGTATTGTTTTAAATCATCACATCAAGCGCATATCGTCAAATGACAATATCTGAAATTTTGTTTCGATTGGTTGAGCGTACAGGCAGCTGGGGGTTATATATCGGGGAAGTATTTTATGAACACTCGATATATGATTCAAAGAATAATTTCGCCATATTAACACTAAGCAAGCTGAAATTATTTTCTATAATTTGAGTGTATGACATTAGTTTACTCTGTACAGTTGTATTTCGGAACAAATAATTGAAAAAAAAACAAGCCCATTTAATATTTATAAGAAAAAAACGAATATTATGGACTTCTTTTGAGGAAATATTTCAATTAATTCCTTTGCTTCTGTTATATATTTGTAGTTCATTATCGTAATGACATCTTCTTCTGTTTTAAAAAAATAAGATACTTTATGCTTCGATGTTCTTGTAATAGAAATAATAATCTTTTTTTTCTTTCCTTTTTTTTAGTGATACCTGTAGTGGACAATTCGATAGATGAATTCGAACTGCCTTTACCTTCACCACCACCAGTTCATAGCATACCATCGTCTCCAACATTACGACATTCTCCGCCTGATTTTTCACCCCCACCTGCATACGTCGATACCTCGCACCAGTTAAAAACTTTCCTGCCTAACAGTACAATTGAAAAAAGTAAAGTATATTTGTTTCCCCCACATAAACATGTATTATTTTAACATTTATGGTCTTGAAGTAGAACTTCATAACAGGCAATGCGTTTGAAACGCAGTGAACACTATTTACAAATTCAATAATACAATGGATTGGCCTAAATACAGGCTGGCTCCAAAATTACTAGACCATTTTAAAATGCAATATTTTTTAAAAATTTATTAATAATATGTATTTATTCTTTTATAAACAGAAAACACACTCAAAAAATCTGTTGAGACCCTTTAAATAACCACCATTTTGCTTCCTACATTGTCGCGCCCTTTCTAATAGGTAAACCTTATTGGCTTATTTGTAGGCTTAAGTTCTGTAATTTCTTGGCTGATATTAGCCCTCAATTGATAAATGGTTCCAGGATTGTTACGGTATACTTTCTCTTTCAAATACGTCCCACAGAAAGTCTGGAACAGTTGGCAAGAGTGGTGGCTCCTAGATTTCAGAGTTTCGCTAAATTATCATACATCCAAAAATGTCTCTTAATAGTCCAAAATTTCAAAAATTTTCCTGATTATTGAATTCTTGTGAATTCTTGAAAGTGTGTCTGCTGCAAGAACTATCGCTTTACCTTACATCGTTGGGAAGGCAGGTGGGCCATTAAGAAATGGGGCTTAACAGCCTGTTGAAGCTGTTTCAGTGATTCTAAGCATGTTCAGAAATATGTTCTTAGTAGCTGTCTTACTAAAATGCAGCTGTCTTCCTAAGGGTTCCCAATAATTTCCCAACCGATCGGCGTACCGGTGCAGATACAAATATACATCTTTTCAGTAATGTTACAAGTACATTGATGTCTATCATATGAAAGCAGATATTCGAATGTATAATTTTGTTTGTATATGTGTATTAGTTAATTGTAACTAATTAGCATATATAAACAAAATTATGTATTGGTACGATGTAATACAATTCACCAAATATTATAAAAACTATAAAAATATTATAAAAAAACCTATCATAAAAATTTTTACATTTCTACAATATAGTACAATAGTGTACTAGTGCAAGTACATATATATACATAACGATGGGATGCTGTTGTAATACTACGATATTTATGCATTAGCGTTGAAATACTGATGAACAGATATTAAGTATTTACGCTAGAAATACAGTTAGAATAAAATTTGCAAAAGTCTATATGTCATTATATCGATATCTTGAATGCTGGATGGGGAATTTCTAAGCGATATTCTAAGAAATGCATAACCACGCTTGTAGGAACACTGTAACAGTTGCACGCATCATAGTACAGGGTGTTTATAAAGTCTCGGACCCATTTTGATGTTTAATAACTCATAAAATAATATAGATTAAAATTAATAACATAAACTGTTAGATAGACTCAAAAAGTTTCATGACCCTTGTCAATGAACTTCCACGTGTGCCCCCTTCGTCGCACGGAGAATACCAAGTCGATATTCAATTTCACGCCAGGTACCGGCAAGCATCAAAATTACTTGTGCAGGGACGTCCGGAACGTTTCTTATCTGCGATACTTCCAGTTTCTAGAAAATTCTTTTTCCACCGCAAGATGCTGCTTTTGGAGGGAGGATCTTTTTGGTAAATTCTTCTGTGATTTCTCTGTGTTTGCATTATGGATTTCATTTCTATGAACCACCATAAAATCTGTGTTTTCTCTTGGGGTGTATGCATTCTCCTTAATATCCGATCGAATGAAACATCACATACAAAAGTACTAGAACAAACACATCAAAAGTAAACATAACATTGCAATAGTTGCCAAAAACAAAAGAGAGAAAAATGCAATTAATAAGCAGACGATATTTAGAAAAGTAGAGATATTTAGACTGGAAAATGAAATTATCTGAAATTAACCACACGCGCAGACGATATTTACAAAAGTAAAGATATTCAAACCTGAAAAGGAAAATATATAAGTTATTCGATCAATAAATGCCATAAGTTTGTTTATATCTTCATTATTTTATGAGTGTTTAAACATCAAAATGGGTCCGGGACTTTATAAACACCCTGTATTATTGGGAATTGCACAAGTTGTCTTAGCTTTGCAACGTTTTAGAAATCTAGAGAGTTACATTGGCGTAACTATGGATACGTCTAATTATATACGAGTTGTTACAGGTGTATTTAACGTATATCTGCAAGAATGTAATTTCTCTGACATGATAAGGGCATTTGAGTAAATAATGATCATGGTCACCCATCGCTCCATATGTTCACCTATCCTGTCTTGAAAGCTGGAAAGATAAAGGTATAATAGCTCATGTATGACTTGTAAAAAACTGCTTGAGTTGTAGATATATAGCTGTGTTGCTTTTCACTAAGCACTTGCCACTGGAATGTATGTTTTTCTATAATTAATTAAACCGATCACCAAATTAAACTAAACTCATTGCTAATATATAACTAACAAACTAACTGCCGTCGCATGCTTCTAGTGAATAATTAAATTTTGTTTTAAAACAAAAAATGCCGTGAAGTATCAAACGGAGTATTGGTAATTTTAACGTAATTATAAATAAATTCAATTTTTTTAAAGATGTACATTGGACTTCTTTGTACTGTGAATGAAATGCAAAATTGTGAGTATTGCGTATGTATTGCGTATGAGTATTGCTGTAAATATTATATATGCCTTAATTTCCAGCCCATCACAATAATCTTGAAAGATCTGATTCCAACTTCTCCAAAGATGTTAAAGATAAAACTATAGCTCCGAAACCACTGATATTTTCATCACAGCCGGAATCTCCCAAGGAAACAAATGAACCATCCCCTGTTGCTAGCACAAGTAATACGCCCATACTGAGAGGAAACAAACAGCCGGACAGATCTTTCAGTTTTGACTCTGCTTCTAATAAAGACACTGCTCTTGAATCATTCCAAGAAGAACTGAAAGCTTCTTTAGCTCAGAAGAAGGGTCTAAGAGTCTGGAAGAAGATTACATGTCCGGAACACCACGTGACTGATTGCTATTACATAAATCTGAGTTCCACAGACGCAGAAGTCGCACACTGGATGAAACTGAAAGGTTTAAGCGAGAGGTAATTTTGTATTTAATGCATATAGAAAATTACACTGTAACTTCTGTAATGTAATTATTTTAACTTTTTAGTTTCTGTTTGCTTTTAAACTCATTGGTCGCCATAGGGGTCACCGGTAAGAGGCATCTGGTTATTTCAAGAGCGCCGTGGGGTTCATAGGTGACTGGCAAAGTAGATTTGTCTTTGAGCTATTGTTTAGCGCTGCTGGATACACTGTCTGTGTACTTTAGTATATAAAGTGACTAACATAGGCCTTCTGCAGACTCGTGTAATTTGGTCCGAGAATATTATTTGAAAGAAACATAATATATCTTCATTTGTGGAAGAATGTGTTTAAAAATAACTCGTTAGGTATAAACGTGATTCGATCTCCACTAATTGGGAAATAAACTTTTCATCAAGTTCAGTTATCAGCCTCCATTTTGGGATACTAACTGTGTCGTGAAAAGTAGTTTATACACTGCAAGATAAGATTATGTTGTGAGATAAATGCCTACATGTAACTCATAATGCGCAAATGATAAGTAACTGCCAATAAGGCTAGAATTTAGATTATGCGCGTGGCTGACAAAGTGACCCGTTCGGCGCATGCAGTAAAATTATTCCATTAGGGCCATGAGTCCAGCAGCGGCCGAGCGATAAAGTCGCTGAACATTGGTAATTCGACCTGAGATCGAATCTTCGCGAACGGGCTGGCTATATGGTTGGTTTTCCCTCAAGTGTAATTTGGATACGAGTCGGTTTCCCTTGAAACGTCCTCTTCAACGGCATCTCTTCCTATAGGAGGATAGCCCTCAAGTCGATTTCTCTTAATTATTAACCTAACCTAATATAACCATTAGCACTGCGATGGGCATTGGTGTCCGCACATCAAAAGAAAAGAAAAGAAAAAGTTAAACCCTGTATGCACTGAAATAATGTTACGGATTTCATATTTATTTGCCTATTTATTTAGAATTGTAATTAAAATTGTTTTATTTTCCCGTGCAACGCAGACGATTTAGCTACGTCGGAAAAGTAAAAATACGAGAGCGCATGCATTTAATATTTAATAAATAAATACCTCGTAATTACTGTTGCCATCCACAGCTATCAAGAGAAATCGAGGTTTTACCAGAATATTCTAGCAAATAATTAAAAAGTTTATAAAAACCGAATTTTAGCACGTCATCTCAGTTGTTGTAACTGTTCTAAGCGAACTGTTTGTTTACTTAATGCTGTGATTGATTGTCGCGAATTCGTTGTGAGATTGGATTAATTTTATCTGTTTTGAATTGAATTCTGTTGAAAGTTTGAGATATTGTGATATTATACGAATATCTCTGAGGAAATACACTGCTGGCAACTCAAATTGCAACACCAAGAAAGACAAGAAATATCACAACAAAATTTATTTAGTAGATAACATGTTGACCAAGTATCAAATGATTAAATTTATAGACTTCTGTGAAGTGTGGTTCCTTCCATTGTAAATCAGTAGCCAGAGTAGCCGCCATTGTTAGAGATCACTGCTGCCACACTCCTCGGCATTGATTCAAAGAGACTTTGGATGTATTCTTGGGGTACAGCAGACCAAGCAGGTTCCACACGTTGCCAAAGTTGATCTGGTGTGGCAGCTTGGGATGTAATCTGGGTCAATCGTTCAGCAACCATGTACCACATGTTTTCTCTCGGTGATCAATCGTTCAGCAACCATGGACCACATGTTTTCTATCGGCGAAAGATCCGAAGAGTGAGCCGGCCAAGGAAGCAATTCCATCTGGCGATTGATGAAGAACCCTTGCATAATGCGTGCCACGTGTGGTTGCGCATTATCCTGTTGAAATATGGCTGTGGGCAAGCCTTGAAGGTAAGGAAGGACAACTGGCTCCAACAACTCGGAAATGTAGCGCTGGCTGTTTAACGTACCGGCAATGCGTACTAGGGGAGTGCGAGAGTGATATCCAATACCGCCCCATACCATAATGCCCGGTGCAGGACCAGTGTGGCGGTGCATAACGCAGCTATTCAGCATCCTCTCTCCACGGTGTCTCCAGACTCGAATCCGACCATCGTGGTATTGCAGACAGAAGTGTGCGTCGTCAGTAAAGACAATTTCATTCCATTCTGCCGTCTACATCCTTCTTTCATCGCACCATTGGCAGCGGGCACGTCTGTGGTTCAGCGTCAAGGGTAGACGAAGCAATGGACGTCTTGCGAACAGACCACTCTGCTGTAAACGGCGTCGAATGGTACGGGCAGACACTGGGTGATGCGTTGTAGACTGAATGTGCTGTGCTATGGTCCGTGATGTGACTGAGCGATCCGTCACTGCCATGCGCACAATGTTCCTGTCATCACGTGATGTGGTGCACTGAAGTGGATGCAATCGAACCTGTCGTACCCTCCTGCATCCAGCAGACATATCCGCATTACAGTTGTTTTGTTCTTTCCAACACGACTACAGATTTCCCTGAAAGGTAATCCATACTCTCGGTAGGCCACTATCCTTCCTTAACTCGGATACTTGATCAAACGATGATCGCTGTTTACCACGAGGCATAATTGATCGTTTTTTTTTTTAAAGACCACGAGAAAAACACAATTGCCGAACTCGAAATCGTCGAAAACTCCAAGTTTTAAATAGCGCTTTAAGTGGCGCCACAGGCGCGCGTGATGTGCGTCTGCGCTGAAATTCTTATTAGTTGCATATCTCACCTCCGCTAATGCATGTTGTCATGTTATTTGCATGCTTCCTTCACGGTGTTGCATTTACAGTGGCCATCAGTATATTTTAGTGTTTTGTTTTATTTCTTGAGAAAAGAATAAATTTTGCTAACTTTTTAACGACTGGTGCATTCAATCCATTACGAACCCGTTCGCACGCAACAATAATAAAATAGTAATTATGTGTAGATATCATCACAGAATAAGCCTGAAAAACAATCATTTTCAACTAATTTATATAAAATTCTGTGGCGATCAATGTGTTAAACTGGGATTTTTCTTTTCTTATTTTTCTTCCTTCATAGAGTATAGAAATGTATCAGTTATGAAAGTTTAGAAAAAACTTCACTTGCATTTCCGAATCCTAATTTGGTGATATTTTTGGAATGCTATTTATATATTTTTGCATGTGGCTACCAGGGGTCGAGTAAACAAGATCACTAAACTCTAATAATTCCATACGAGTTCAAATTCCCGCGAACGAGCTGGCTACGGTTTTGTGCATTTTCCTACGTGTAATGTTTCTTAATGTGTAATGTGTAATGTGACGAGTCTGTTTGTTTTAAAAAGCTCTGAATGAAGTCAGATTTTCCTTTGGAAAACAGATCTCGTGTGCTTTCCCTTATTAAAATAAAAGTCAATAACTAATAGTTCTAAGAAAAGAAATTGACAGAAGTTTACAGATTTATGTAGAAAAGATGCTCTTGATATTTAAGTAATTATTGGAATGCAGTTGTAACAGGAATCAGCATAATATTTATAACTTTAGAGGACTACGAAGCCTTAAATATAGCTTCTTTAGCTGCAGGCGTGCAAATGAGAACAGATAAGTTTGGGGTCGGGCACTAATAACGAGAAGGAAGTAAAACTACTGGCGCCATCTATTGATAAAAAAGAAAATAACTATGAAATAATTTTCTTCAAAGCTAGAGGCGGATTGAAATTTAAATCGTTGACTAAACATTTTTATGACTGTGAAACGGTCTAGAAAATCTAATTCGCTAACGAAAGATGTCTTTGAGTAATTCGGGCTGCAGAATAATGGAAAATTGTGATTTTTTTGATGAATAGTGTTGGACAACAGAGGAATTAGGTATTTCGTTTTTTTCCTGACAGATACCACATGTTCTTTGGTGCAAAATTTAAGGCCGTATTAGTTTGACGAATGTAAATTAAACCACATCGGCAAGGAATCTTATATACACCCCAGGAGTTCATGGAGTCTTAAAGTATGAAACTGCGAATTTTATTGATAGAAAAAAAACCGACTCGACAGATGAATTCATGTAAAATGGGTGCATTTTCACAGCTAGTTCATTAAAAGACAAGAATAAAAACAGAATTCTTAGAACCTCCTAAAATTTATGAATATTCCCTTTTTCTTGTTGCTTTAGCACATCCAATAGTCGTCATTCGGCGTATTATTTTAACCCGGATATTTAAATAATATTTGGCTCTGTGGAATGTGAAAAATGAGCAATGCCTTCCCCGGGAATCAAACCACGGACCTCTCGGTTACGCGTCGAGCATGCTGACCGCTACACCACAGAGGCATGCGAAGAGGGGGAAAGAAATACCTTATATACTCCCCCTTTTAAAGGGCGGCTGGGAATTCAGGGGACCCAATCGCCAAACCCCGGTGGTGAAGAATCATCGTCCACTCCTTTTTTAGTTCGGGCGCCAGTGCAGAGTCACTAGTTTATTTCGGAAGCAGGAGTAATTAAAAATGAGCAACGCTTTCTCTAGAAATCGAACCACGGACCTCTCGATTACGCGTCGAATCTGTTGACCACTACACCACGAAGGCGTGCGAAAAAGGCGAGAGAAATACTTTATAAACTAAAACTGAAAATTCTGAATGATTTTAAAACGTAGTATATCCGTTCTAAAAAGAAGAAAAATTATAGTGGGAAAATTTAAAGAAATGATGCCAGGATTTGTCAGTTGTTTACGCAGCACATGATAGTTAAAAAACTGTTATTTTTCACGCCAAATATAGCATAAGTTCATTTAAGGTTGTACTATAAAAGACAATACCTATCTAATAGCTTACCCACTTTTTATAATAATAGTCTCGAGCAGAAGTCTTCGTGACCAGTTAAAGGTTAAAAAAGAGGTAACGGTACTGCCCTACAGCATTCTAAGAAAAATCACTTAATGCCTTGCAATCGAAAGGATGCAATACAATTATGGCAAAAATCGTTTTTCACCAAACTATAACAAATAACTTTTATGATCAATTTATTTGAATATTGTAAACAAATTATTATGCAATTCCAATGTTTATTGCTGAAAGATATTTTCAAAGTAATTTTCAATATTTTAGAGTGATACTAGAGTGCCTACGCTCACTCTGTGAAGCAACTTTTAACCCGACTAGTGTCCAAGTCACTAAGAGCGCTGCTGAATGCTGGGTAGTGCGAGTTGTGTTCGAATGTAAGCCAACGAGCTGGCTGCACGGCTGGATGTCGTGGTTTTCATGTGCCATGCGAAGTCAGCAGTTTTCCTCTAGAAAATCTGGTACGAAATCATCCCTCCCCTCTGGTAGACAGTCCTTTTGTGCTTTGCCGTATTCAAATAACCTAATCTAACCTTTTTAATGGAAATTTTATTGCATTCCAGGTTGTTTTGTTTGACACCTCTATGATGGTTTTACGTAAAAAACCGCCAAAATTGACCAGTTGCAGAAATAAAACGAGTCGATTTTTATGAGTCAGATCCATGGTCTGATCGCAGTGAAACATTCAGCATATGTATATGCCTTTACACATGATTATGTGGTTATAAGGCTTAAACTATTCTCCATGAAGGCATCTCTTCTATTGGGTAGACAGCCCTCGAGTGCGTCAATGTAATCTAAATAATTTTAATTATATGATTATATCTTGTAATTGCAAAGTCTATGATTCTGTTCATTTTTCTATCACGTTGCGTAAAATGATTTGCCAGTAGAAAACATTTTTGGTCCAAAATGTTAACGTAATTTTTACCTTCATATACTCGCATGAAAGGTTCTCCATTTAATTTCTGAGGTGAGAATTATTTTTATGATTATTTAGAAGTGCAGTAAAGAAGCAAACCTAAAGTTAATTTGCAATAAAAGTATTTTGTTCCATGTCTTCTTCATTATATTTTAAACTTTTTCATAGTCAATTTTTTTCACAGTTACAATTTTTGTTTTCAATTCAAATTCTCAAAAGAATTTGCCAATATTTTTAATTGATTTTTTTTAATGCATTTTCTGAAATTTCGTCGATTTTATTAGGACCAAGATGATCTTTATTGATTTTGATATTTTACGATGATTTCATATGCAACGTAGTACATAAAATCATTACAATAGTTGAGCTATTTATTTATCTTTCTAGTTTTTACAGACTGCGTATTAGGTTATCTGTATGTATTGACAAGAATTTGTTTCTTTTTACGTGATTTTATTTTGCATGGTTTTTCTGTTTGTACTTTTGGGGAGAGCTTCAGATACTGATTGAACCCTTCCTACCGAATAAATATTTTTTAAACTTTGTACACCTACATATTTCGATGAAAACGTAATATTCCTCAGCGATTGTTCTAAACTTGGGTATAAATCTCTTTACTCTTTTTTTCATACACACTTACTTAATAACTAAACTAATCCTATCAAAAGTTTAATCTTCTAATCTAAAAATAATTTTCCCAAAACCTTTTTTTTTTTTTTTTTGAAATTCCGAATTTTGAGAATTTTTAAATGCCTATTCTTTTTTTAAACTATAGTGCTGTTGCTAGCAATAACAAATTTATAAATTCGAGATTTACTACATCATGTTTTTTTTTCTTTTCTTTCTTTTTCTTTTTTTCTTTCTTTTCTTTTCTTTTTTTTTTAAGCTGTAAAATTTTTAAGTGTTGATGAGTTAGGATTTGTAAATAAAACCGAAATTTAAGCGAATTGAGTGTAATTTTACACGTTGAAGGGACTGGAAGATTTTAGAAAAAAGAAATATACTTCCACATCCTTATCATGCTGGTGGAAGGAAATGATTTTCCTACATTCAAAAACAATGATTTTTTTTTTAAATTATTTGATTCTCCCAATACATAGACTAAAATGGTATAAGGCATTTTATATATATGTAAAAAATTTCTCATTCGCATAATTTTACCTCAGTGCGTTAAAAAAGTAAATTAAAAAATACAGTTAATTAGTGTTTATTTAGTTTATAATTATCAATGTATAAAATGTATGTAACTAAACATAAAATTATAATGCTTCTATTTCAGGCCTGTTGCTGAGCATTCACTTTATTAGAACAGTAGATGTGAAAACATGGAAATGATTTCATTCAGTTTATGTAAATTTCTCTCTGATAACTGAAATTTGAAATTCGCCATTGTCAGTAGCCCTAGAATTTTATTTTTAGTCGCAGGTACTCAAGGATATTGTGAAAGTAATTTTTTAAAAGCCTTTTCGTGCATTTAAGTGAAACGGTGTAATTTATAAAACTTCTTATATATGTTACCGGCAATGTATGAAAGTCGGCATTTTGTAAACTACCTAGGCATTTTATAGAATGCCAAAAACTGGCCGGCAGTGTATAAAACGATTAATATTTCATACAATATTATAGCATTCTATAGAATGACAAATGACTAACGGGCAAAGTATGAAATACATCTCGGATACGTTTCAAATATCCGTATATTTAATGCTTTCATGTATAATCCATGCAGTTAATACATTCATTCCATAATTCTATACATTTTCATACATTGTTTTGTTCAGTAAGAAAGGCATAAATTTTGTTTTTTGCAACTTTGATTTTCCTTTACATATTTGGAATGAAAGTTATTTAATGGCACTCTTTCATTATTTTTTCAAAATAACATTTGTATTTTTGAGGAATGCACGCCTTTTAAATAACAGCCTAATCATGACCTTTATTTTAGACTTTGCTGAAATAGCATTTCTCATTCTATGGAATGTCTAGGTTATTATATAAAAGGTGTTCAAATGAAAAAGTGCGAAACTTCGTAACAAGTAAACCAATTGAAATTTAAATATTCAACTTTGGCATCACGTAATGAGGCATCTAAGGACGCGAATTTAGCGTCCGGCGTGGTTGTGCGTATGTGCTTGGCGTCTGCACTTGACGCAGGAGGGAAGCAGGTAATTGTGCGTTCCGTCCAATTGATGCGGCAGTGTGTGTGAGGACATCATGGCATTCGATGATTAAGGAGCAGCGAGGTGTTTTCAAATTTCTGACCAGCCGAAATTCATCGCCGGATGTTGGCCGTATACGGGGAAGCGTTCCGTCTGACAGATCAGTGAGAAAGTGGAGTGCCAGTTTTTGTGAAAGCTTAAACTGTTTGAGTAGAAACCCGAGACCCAGCCAGGCGAACACGGTATTCAAGGCCGGACTTATCGACAAGGTGAACGACGAACTGAAATCTCAAAGCGAAGCGATTCAACTCGGACGACGAATGAAGGATACAGTGGAGGACTGGCTTCTGTCACAGCTACAGGAATGCTCGAAGAGGGAATCCTTCGGCTCGTGAAACAGTGGGATAGTTGTGCTCAGGCCTGTAATGATTACTTGTGAATAAAGACTTCAATATATCCATAGTGTCATTTCGCACCTTTTCATTTGAACAACCCTAATATATCTTGCCTAGGTAAAATATATAATGATTCTCATACTTCATACTTTGTTTAAAAATGCCGTGCACTCTATAAAATGTTTAGGTATTCTGTAGAAGTATACATTGCCAGTAACATATATAGTTCATCTTATTCCTAAATAGTATGTGGCTGGGAATCTTTCTTTATTTTTAGATCGCCTATGATTTTTTGGAAGAAATGATATCATTATTACCATTATTTATTGCTCTAAGTCTATAGAGTCTCGTTGTCTTTGGTAACATAAACTACGAGAACTCTACCTAAGACCTAAGTGACTTATTGCTATGTCATGGAAATTACTACAGAGACTTTGAAGGATATAAAGTACTCTTTTATTTAATTCAGGTAAAGGTTAACAGAAGGCAGAACTCGTTCTTACAGAACAAGCGAGCATTTATCGCTTAATAAATAGAAAAATAGGAGACTTGAAATTAAAATAAGGGTAATCGTAATTTAGCCGAAGAGTCTACAAAGACAACATGTGGGCAACTTCCCTTAGACCTAATATCGGCGTGTGACGACCTAGTGACGACAATAATACAACGCCTCAGATAAACTGCTGACATGAGAAGTAACTAGTAAGTTGGCATTCAGGAGGTAGAATACACTCTGATTCTACAACCTAAAACTTTACTTTAAATACTATCTCTTTCTACGGCATTTGAATACGCGCGGACTAGGAATTAGCATTTTGACAGGAAAACGCAAAACGAGAAAGACAGCAAAGCTAACTAAGGTAAAATTACTGGTTAGTAAAACTAAATATATATAGTCCACAAGTCTGTGCTTTTGTAAAAATACTCATATTTAATTCAATATTTTACGCTTTTAAGTACATAATGTAAGATATAAATATTGTTTCAGTGTTTATGAAATTTCTCAACTGTTATTGCACAAGCATCGACGCTTTTTCTTTCTTTAGAGCTCAAGAGATGCTGAAGGATATGTCTGTTGAGATGCTATTCAAATTGCAAAAACCTCAGCTTGAAAAATATCTCGGTGATGAAGGCTCCAAAGTTCATAGTTATTTATTAATTCAAAAGAATATGTGTGGAGTAAGTTTCTTGTTTGTTTTTAAGGAATAAACTGGCACATTATAACACATATCACAAGTTTAGATTTCTATTTAAGTATATTTTGCTGTATCCCGATATATGTCATAGTTCGTTTGTGATATATAGGGTGTCCCAAAACGACCGCATAAACTCTGCACAGCTAGATTCCTCGTTGGGAGTACATAAAAACTGCCCAAAGAAGCTTTCCTGTACGATCCATAGTTTACGAGAAAAATACGAAAAACAAAGTATGACGTCACTGCCGATGCAAGAAAAAAACACTTTATTGGGCATATCAACAACAGTATTGGCATAGTTTTCCAAACGATAATGTTTAAAACGTTCGCCGCGCATATCGCGTCATGCATGCGCGCGCCGTGGAGTGACGTTAAGCCGCCGTTGAACTGGTATGTAAAAAGCTGCATCTTGCAGCTACCGTTAGTCTTCGTATGGTGGCCATGTATTCCGTTCGTGACTACTGCGACATGTACTTGATGTACGGCCGATGTAATGGAAATGCCTTAAGAGCTGCTAGGGAGTATGCCCGTCGATATCCGTCCCGCCATCCTCCCGATGTCAACGTCATCCGTAGGCTGGACGACAGACTACGAAATATGGGAAGCGTCTTGCCAACAGACAATCTTCACGATACTGGAAGACCGCGGAGCGGCTTGACGGTACCACAGGCGGATGCAATAATGCAGCGGGTAGAAGGTAGGTAGGTAGGTGACGGAAGACGCGAGCACTGTACCTGCATAGTGGTCAATCAGTCCAGCATCGCGCCGCCCCCATAATCTAGAGCAGCCATGAGGCCACCGGAGAGCCGCACACATGTTTAACTTCGGCAATTTCATAGCCGATGACGATAAATTTATTTCAGAAACAGATGTGTTCAAAGAATATGCATCTGATGTATTTTTCACTGACAGGTTTTCATTTGCATTACATTTATTTAATCTTATTTTAATTCTAGATTTTGCACACATAATTTGCTCATTATATTTATCACTTGCCAAAATATCTTTTTCAAATTCTTTAGCATCATTTAACTGGTTCGATATCCAGAAAATTATTCATATGTGCTTTTATAATTTTTTCTGTTTTCCCAAAGCGTTCTTTTAAAAGTTCTAAGCAAGAATCGTAATTTTGTTCGGTTAACTGAAATCCTTCAACAATATTATATGCTTGCCCTATCAATAAAGATTCCAAGTATACAAACTTTTCAATCTTGGTTAATGCTTTATTTTGATCAATTGCAGCTTGAAAACTGGTAAAAAATTCTAACCACTTCGCCCGAGGTAAGCACACGCGCATTTGCCCATGAGATGATTTCGAGTAAAAGTACTGTGCACAGGCTTGTACGGTCTGGGAGGCTACACCCATTTCGGTACACAACCGTGGAAGATCTGAAACCAGATGACTTTCAGAAACGCGTGGCCTTCTGTGAATGGCTGTTGCAGCAACAGAACACAGATAATGGTTTCATTGCACATATCCTGTGGACCGATGAATCAAGTTTCACTCGTGATGGGGTATTCAACCATCACAACAGCCATATGTGGTCTCAGGTCAATCCGCATGCAATCCGGCCGCAGAAACATCAGGAACGTTGGCCTCTTAACGTGTGGGCCGGCATACTCGGGGATCGCCTGCTTGGACCATATCTGTTGCCTGAACAGCTCTCGAGACAGTCGCACTTGGTGTTTCTCAACGAGGTCTTAACCGAGTTCCTCGATGACATACCATTAGCGGCAATACAGGGACTTTGTTCCCGCATGATGGGGCTCCGGCGCGTTTCTGTGCTCCTGTACGTGGTTGGCTGGATATGGAATACCCCGGCCGCTGGATCGGACGTGGGGGTCCGGTTCTATGACCGCCACGTTCGCCAGATCTTACACCGTCGAATGTTTTCCTAGGGGGCCATCTCAAGGAACTGGTGTATCAAAATGTAGTGACAACAGCAATGGACTTAGTTGCTGTTCTGCATGCTGCTTGTACTTCGGTGGACCCCGCGATGCTGCAACGTGTGATGACAGCCATTCCACGGCGTGCTCAAGCCTGCCTCGACATGCACGGCGGACACTTTGAACATCTGCTTTAAATTGTGCATATAGGGCTGTTGATATGTTCAATAAAGTGTTTTTTCTTTCACAGGCAGTGACGTCATACTTTGGTTTTCGTATTTTTCTCGTAAACTGTGGATCGTACAGGAACGCTTCTTTGGGCAGGTTTTATGTACTCCCAACGAGGAATCTAGCTGTGCAGAGTTTATGTTGTTGGTTTGGGACACCCTGTATAATTTGTAGATTGTTTGAATTTTTAGCAGATTGTATAAACTTGTGTTTTGTAGTAGGTGAGTTTCTTAGCATATATTAATTAGTACCAATGTGCACATTGTGAGACAAAAATTCTCTTCTTGGAAAGAACATTAATATAATGTCTCCATATTTACTTAGTCTCTGCATAGAAAATACACATTTTATTAGCTAAGCAATGACTCACGGAGTAAATAAAGAACAATAAGTACAAAAATAATAATAATGATTTTTCAATTAGCCCTTAAAGGTTATATATTTGCTGAACATTGTAAATGAATCTATACAGTTAATTTAATAATAATAATCATATTAATTTAATAAGTTCTTAAAAGGGATATACTGTACTACATAATCTTTCTATAGCACTCAAACGGAAGAAAAATTTAAAAACATATATACAAAATTTACCGTGCCCTTAATATTAGTTAGCGTAGTTAAATTATTCTAATAGTAACTGAAATATGGATAGTTCTACTGTATCCGTTGGAAATTTCACTGAGGTAACTTCTGAGTATAAACAGTCTGAGGAAGGGTAATTTTTACTTTTAATCTAACTTATTAAACTTAGCAAAACTAGGGGAATGAATTCTCTACAGTGGATATTATATTTAAATTAAAAGGATTTGTTTTCTGAAACAGTATGATAAGGAACGCTTATGATATGTAATAACCGATGTGGATATATATTGAATAGCAACTTTATCACGATCGCCTTACAGTTTTAAGCAAATTATCTATGGCGTCACAATGTTGCCGCTAAAAGGCTACGCTAGTATATAAAATTTGATGTGGACACCGGATACCTTCCTTGTACGGCCTATTAAACTATACACATTTTTTCTGCAATTCATTTAAACTTATTTCCTCGAATTACCGAACTTGAATTACCGAACTCTCGAGGCGAGTTCAAAATGACATCAAAAATTGCAAATTTTGAAATTAAATATCCCGCTCAACGTATGTCGTACGGTGGTCTAATTTCTTATGATTTTATTATTTCATAACAAATATAAAACTTCCCAAGTATAAGTATAGAAACAGGGAGACCGCGTTAAAAGTTAGATTTCGTTATGTGTCGAAAATTAACTTTTGTTTAAATCTGACATTACCAAAATATGAATATTTTCGTTATTTAAAATACTTCTGTAATTGGATGTATGTGATGCGATCAACGATTGCGAAAATAAAGGATAGATAAGGACTTTTAAGCCGGGTAAGAGGGTGGGTATGTACGCTGCGGGAAAAAAAGTATAGTTCTATATCCTTCATTCTACTCGGCCGATCGACGAAATTCAAATTGTGTTTCCCATGTCTCGAAAGCGCGACTTAGGATACATATTAGATTTATATATAGCATTGTTCTAATATAGGTATTTTGAAACAAAATCGGACTTTTTCTGAAATAGCATACCAATTTTGTTTTTGCATATTTCTATTCTACGACTCAAATTATGCCTAAATATTAAATTTTGTAAAATTTGACGCGAAATTTACGGAGAAATTCAAAAATTGAACTTGACGAATTTTTTCACTTTGAGCCAAGAGTAATTCACTTGGCGAACTCCTTGATATGTGCCAACCTATTTTCCTTCCAGGAGAAGAATTAAAGTCACATCGTCCCTGACTTTTTACATTCTGGATGAGAGGAAAAAAAGTCACATCGTTCTACTTTCAAATAATTTTAACAAAGTGCGTAAACCACATTTTTGTTATTATCGCTTTCAATAAATATGCCGAATTTCAAAGTGCTCCAATATATAAATTCAAGTATATCTTCGGAAATTTTGAATAAAAAGCTCTAATTTTTTGTAGGCGTGCTTAGAAATACATCTATTTTAAGATGATTGTAAAACTTTTATTGGTTATAATTCAAAATGTTTTTGAAAAATTTATAAAAATTATTTAAAAATAAATCATAAAAAATGGGTGAATGTTTTTTGGAGGGAACCTAAATTTCGAATTATGAAAGAAGGAATCAGGTAAATGCAATAAAAAAGAGATATTAATAAATACATACCCAACTGTATTACCATTGAGGAGCTAAAATTTTAAGAGCTAATGCTTTAAAAACTGCTCGTGCGATTTTTACAAAATTTGGTACTTTGGCATAATTTGAGTCGTAGAGTCGAAATATGGAAAAAAATTCGCATGTCATTTCGGAAAAAGTCCCATTTTATGTCAAAATACCTATATTTGAACACTAATACATATCCTAAGCCGCACTTAGGCAAGAAAAATGTAGTTTGAATTTTGTGAATCGGCCCAGTAGAACGGGAGATATAGAATTGTCCCTTTTTTTTCTGTTTGCGCAGTGTACATATATGTGTGTGATTAGTACTGCCGTTTGCAGTAAAAAGAGAGATACACAACTAGATGCTATAGCAGTCCCAAAATTTCAGTGTTCTACATACATGCATACATACGTACATATAGATGTCAGGAAAAAACTCTCTTTTGAATCCGTTTGAAATCCATTTTTCAATCCCTTTTGGAAAAAGAGTCCTTTATTCTGGGAGTAAGCACTGTGTAAAGCAAGATAAAAAGTCGTCCAGAAGAATTTGGCAACAGTGAAAATGGATATTTCTGTTGAAATATGATACCCGAAAATTCTTGCGATTACAGTATTTCCTTTACTAAGTACAAGGAATTTAAAGGAAAGCTTAGTTCCTGAGACATTATCCTGCACAGAATTCCGTCATCAGCTCTTCG
Source organism: Stegodyphus mimosarum (assembly GCA_000611955.2). Lineage (NCBI taxonomy): Eukaryota > Metazoa > Arthropoda > Arachnida > Araneae > Eresidae > Stegodyphus > Stegodyphus mimosarum. The sequence continues at coordinate 171,483 of KK120158.1, read as the reverse complement.
GCATTAACGCAAACGCGTCCGCGCCTTTATATAAATTAAAAGACCAGAATAAGCTTTTATACAATACAAAGTCCGAGATCCAGACGTTCAATATTCGGAATGATCTAAAATCCGGAACTTAAAGCCACAAACAGCCTTTCTTTTGTATGGTTTACGTATACGCATTTTATTGTTTCCCATAATAAAACATGTGGAGAGTTTCGATTTTTAATTTCACTGTGTCACTAGATAAAATATTTCGTTATTCAAGAAACAATTCTTTTAGCATAAATCTTGTGATCAATAATTTGGCTGCATAGCTGTGTGGCTATCTGCTTGGCAATACAAACCGAAACATTCTACACAGAAACATCGTTGATTTTACACTACTAATATAATGTATTTCTGACTCCAACCTGGCGAATCATTATTTATTATACTTTGCTTTCATCACCGCTTGTTTATCAATACATGACAACTTGAGTAATGACTCACGCAGCGATTACCTAAATGAAGTTTTTTATATTAGTAATTGAAAAGCAAAAATTATGGTAATCTTTTATGTTGACGTTACGCTTGGCGATGATTACAGATTTACGTTACATGCGCTAAGGTATGTTGAAGAAGAAAAATTTAACAAAAATTTCTCTCTATATGCTAAAAACAGATTTTTTTAGACCAAAAGATTACATTTAGTGCTATTTGAATTAAGAATAGCTGATTTGTAATTCACATTAACCCAAAACTAGGGCCAGAGCTCGTATGGGCCGCACCAGTCTGCAAAATTTAGGAAGGAAAAATTTTTAGAATTTAGAGAAGCACCGAGCAGCAAAATTAAAGGATGACAAAATTTTTTAAAATTCGGGAAAAGGCTGGGATCCAAAATTTAGGACGGAAAAAGTTCAGAACTTAGGGAGGCGCTTGGTAGCAGATTTTAGAATCCCCAGAGACTGCATCAGGCGGTGAGATATCTAGCTCCGGCCCTCGATAAGCCTTAAGTATACGTGCGAATTTATTTATTCAGGACTCAGATATAAGCCTTAAGCATGCGCAAAAAATAGGCGTTAAGTATAATAAAAAACTAAATTAGTACAATTCAGGCTTAACTGCTTCGGTGCGCGATAGAAGCAAGACAAAATTTAGCGAAACAACTGGTCTTTCGTCGCCAATCTCATGATACATAGCCACTAATGTATAGCAGACGTTTTCAAGCTAGGCTAAAATTATACTTTCTAATAAAACTAAAATTATACTGATTTCAAGGAATTTCAGTTAATACAGCAGACTGCCTTGTTCTGACTTTCTGATTTGATCCAGCTTATTTTTTTTCAAGCTGTTATTATTACAGCAATTTTAGGAAAATTAAAGTTTTAACTTTCGATTATGTTGAAAAGAGTTTCTGATTCTGGAGCTGCAAAAGAATTTACAAAGCGAAAGCATGTTTCGTTATCCATTAAACAAAAATTGGAATTGCTACAAAAAATGGATAAAATTTATCCGTCTCAAAATTATGCCAGGAGTAAGGTATTGTGAAGTTGACATAAGAAAACAGAAAACGGATTTTTTTTTTGTGATTACGACACCCCACTCGCAATGAATAACAGAAACATTATTCGTTATGCTAGAAGTGACGATCATGACAAAATAATGATTGAAATGGGTTAGACAGCGTCGCAGCGAGGGCGAGCCGTTGACGGATACAGTACTAATGGCTCAAGCCAAAATATTTCACGAAGAAATGAATTTAAAAACTGAGTGCACATATTCGACAGGTTGGTTAACCAAATTTAAAAATCACCATGGTATAAGGCAATTAAAACTTTCAGGTGAAAGCTGCTGAACTATTTGCAGATGAATTCATTGAACTCATTAGTAGTGAAAAGTTATCTCCAGAAAAAATTTACAACGCTGATGAAACTGGTCTTTTTTGGCAATATGTACCGCGAAATACCTTGGTGAGCTCTACAGAAAAGGCTGCAACTGGTGTCAAAGATTCCGAAGCGAAACTAACAATTTTATCATGCGCAAGTGCTGCACGAACGCACAAGTGTACACTTTTCTTAATCGAAAAAAATACACGAGTTCGAGTATTTAAAGTAGTAAAGAATTTCTCCATTATATATCCTGAAAACGAAAGAGCATTAATAATACAAGCGTTAATGAATCATTGGTTTGAAAATCATTTCATACCCGGGGCACATATAAGCATTCCGTACAGTGCCATGCGCATAGGGAAAAATCTGTACTTGTGATTGGATATACTTTCCGATGACATCATTTTCTCTTGGCGTTGACGTTTAGGTGGGATTCTTACGGTTTTGTTTTCGTTGAATGCCACGGAAGCGTGAAAATTATCGTTTTTTTTTCTTTTTCTGAATAATAATGCCAGGCGAAAAAATTTTCAAGCTGCGTTCTACAGAGAGTTTTCTGTTTTATGGAATTGTAAAATCCTTTAACGATGCTGTTAATATCGAAAGCAACCTTAAGCTATTCGGTTACATAAAGAACTTGTTCATGAATTTATTGCAAAAACGAAAACACATTATTACAAGTATTGTCGTTCAATTTAATATACGTGTATAAAAAATGAAACTTCTCTGATGTACATTATTTTCATCCGTAAAGTACAAAAATGCTACACATTAAAAAGTGGGCAATATTCATAAAGTATAAACATACGTATCTCTATTTTTCTTTTCCAAATCTATAGTAGTCTAACTTCAAAAATAAATCTTATTTTTTCAGACTGACAACAAATACTGTGAATTTACTGTGCATTATATTAGCTCCTAACATTTTTGTTACTTGTGAACATTGATTTGTCTTATGCTTTCGGAGACTGCATCTGCAGAGAATGGATATTTAATGAACATGAAATAATAAATTAATGATCACAGCACCTTCAATATGACGGTTTTAAATTAAGGATACATTTATTAAAAAGCTGTGCACCTAATAACATCTAAGGAGTTAGCACACTAGAAAAATAATAAGTTCCTCTGTAGGAAAAAAAATGCCACATTTTTTATATAAAATTCACCATACTGCAGTACATAAGACGTGTAATCTCATGGCAACAAAAATACAACGCACGCCGTTACTAGTAGTAATCTTTTCGGTACTGCTATGAAAATGGAAACAAATGATATAGAGGTGCACTCTCGATCCCAAGCAAAGTCAGGGCGTTCTTAAGCGTAGAGGGAATGATGTCATCGGAAGCCATATCCAGTCACTAGGATGGATTTTTCCGTATGCGTGTGGTGCGGTACAGAATGCTTATATGCACCCGGGGTTCGGCAACATTTGAATTCGGTTCGTTTACCTAAAGGCGCAAAAACTATCCTGATTGTAGACAACGTTTCGGCTCATACTTCACTTAAAGTTTTAGTGAAAGATAATGTATCCGTATTATTCTTTCCTCCAAACTGATGCGTCTATCATTCAGCCAATGGATATCGTAATAGTGCGCGCGCTGAAATGCAAATATAAAGTAGCATTTTTAAAATTCTTGAATAATGGCAAGACTGTTCAAGAATTTTTGAAATAGTTCAGCATAAAATCTGCTGTGTGGAGCATCGCAAGATCGTAGGAGGATGTGTCTCCAGATACTTTAAAAAATGCTTAGCATAATTTATGGCCAGCTACCATATTTCATGGAGAGGATGATGAAGACGGTAGCCGAGAATTTTAATGTTTTCTGACATCGCAAACCAAAAGTGGAATTTTTCCAGTTAATGGACTTTGTAAAGAAACGTGGAGAAGCGGTAATAAATGAAGATGATATAGCAGAAATTTTTCATTGCGATGACATTGCCCCAGTCATCAATCAATTAACGGACGGTGAAATCTGCAGTTATGGTTCTAGACCCAGAAAGTACAGCTACCGATAGTGAAGAAAGTGGCAGAGAGGTTACTGAAAACGAAAACATTTTGATTGATAAGTTAGTCGTAATTCTCGACACAGAATACAGGACTTGAACAAAATGAAACCTTGTAACTGAATAAGAAATTATGTCTGTATCTAGAATTAAAGAGAAAGTATTAGCACAAAAATCGAAGCAATTTAAACAACTTACATTAAAAGAAATGTTTAGTAAAGTAAACAAATAAATATTAAACCTTTTTTATTGTAAATTTTAACACCCTTTAGATCATAAATGCTTCATTATTTCATAAATTACGATTTCATATTTTAAAATTTTTACTTTCTACATGCCATCTTACTAGATTTAAATTGATGATCTGATATCCGGAAAAATCCCAAATCCGGAATCGTTGAAGTCCTGATGAGTCCGGATCTCAGACTTTGTACTGTAATAAACGGAGTAAAGAGGCTTGTACCTCTATCCTTCTGTTAATCCTCTTAAGCAGTCCAGATTAAGAGAGTAGTTTAGATGTACTGTTTGTGAATATATAAGAAAAAAATTGCATGAGCTTAGAGCAATGAAGCCTTGTCATTGGCATTTGTGAAATTTTCAAGAGCAACTGCAGTTAAAATGTTTAAAGACTGGACTATCAGGCAAAAAACTGGGTCTTAACTTGCAACTTGTGGTCTACAGCGACTGTCGAACTTGTAAAAGACGACAGGATGGTAAAAGTGCAGCAACTTGCAAATTTGTTTTGCCTTCATTCAGCTGATTAATCTATAAGTAACAGATTGCAAAAAATATTTTAAAATTAAGTAATATAATATGCCCCTTTACTAATAATTTGGAAAGGTTTAGTAATAATTCACTTTGAAATTCTTCAATAATTCATCATGTAATCTTTCTAATTAATCATGTAATCTTTCTAATTAATCACGTAATCTTTCTAATTAATCATGTAATCTTCAATTCATCATGTAATCTTTCTAATGTTCCATTAAAGAAAGCTCTTAACATCAGATTAGCACTTTTATTTTTTATCTAGAAACACCTTTTTAGTAATTTTGGCTACAAACAGTATGAGCAAAAAAATTATGGTGAATTATTTTTCATGAGATTTTTAGCCCAAATGCGCGTTAACTCAGAAGGACTGTAGCCTCAAAACGGGATTTGGCGTTGAATCACTATAAAAGTCTGATTGTTTTTCAAATTGTTACCACCAAATATTATTGCCCTATAATATATTTAAAGAAATTAAAATGAAGAATTTGCATGAATGTATGCATTCCTTTTCGCACTGTGAAAAAACAATGGTACCTAGAGCCAGCGAATTTTGAATAACGTAGTCTTCCGCCCAAATATGGACACTTGGAAGCCGAATTTTGAATTTAGAATTTGTTTTATTGTGTATTTCATATTTTGTAAAACTTTGTAGAATGTTTGATATCAAACTCCACGATTCCAAAACGAGCAATGGCACACTGTACAAAGGGGAAAAAAATTGTCACCAGCGCGCGAGACTGTTTATCGGAAATTCTAAAGATACGCTGCTTTTAAATAATTTTATCCCAAATGCTCTCGAAACCTGTATGTAAAGGTAAAAAAAAGCCCCTTTGGCCGTTTTTTAATTATTCATATGAAATTAAATTTATTACTTTAATTCAATTTTTTCCAATTAAAATAAATAAAAAATACTTGACAATTTATTGAACGACTTTAAATATAACAACTGCGAGTTGCAATGACTTATCATTTTCCCTTAAAAATTCGTTCTTCGAAGACATGCTCCTCTTAAAGAAATATCCGTTGCGTGCTTTGACATGATCCAAATAATCCAATCCCATTTATTCTGTTTCGTTACCTAAGGAAAGAGAAAAGAGAGTTTTACTACAAAAATAACATACATGATAACCACAGAAAATTTGTTATTGGAATGGGTTTATTACGGATTCAAAAAATCATAGAAGAAATGGTTTTAAATTTTTTTTCTGTCTAATGCATACAGCAAACTGGACAGATTCAAAATATTATTGGGACTGTCGCTCCACATTTTGTTTGTTCCTTTATAAATATTTGTAGATGCTCTTCAATTTTTAATATTATTTGAAATAAATTATGTAATTAATAATTCTGAAATTTTGAATGATTTTTATGATTAAAAAAAGATACCAACTAATTATCTAATTCCATATCATTTGTCTTTTTAATAAACAGTACAAAACATGCACTTCCAAAGAACTGTCGTTAATATTGGCAGAAAGAAGAGAGAAAGCCGAAGTATTCTGAACAATTTATTTAGCTTAACGAGCCGAAAGCAACAGTCTTGTGTTATATAAATTCATTCCAGGTGCTAATGTATATGTAGAATGATTATGAAAGGTGTTTCCTTAAAATAGTTCTGAATGTTTTATTCAGAACTTTCTGCAGGAAAAATAAATGTTTTAAGCAAAATAATGAAAAATGAAGAATAAAGATAAATCTTGTATATTTTAAGTAAATAGTATTGCCATTTTGTTATTGTGAATTAAAGTTACCCGTGCTTGTTTTTCTTGCAAACATTTATTACCACAGATGTATTATTTTTCCTCCTCTTCTTTTTTTAATTGTATTAAATATGTTTAGTTTTATTCATTTTGCTTTTATCTGAACAGTATTAATATTATGCTATTAGGTAAGAATTATTAGTATTAGATGAAAATGTTTTTGTTATATACATTTTAAAATTTTATACTCATCTTGTGTATTTGCGAAGTTTTAGAAGAAATTTTTATCAGGGATCATTTCAATGAATGTATTCTTACGAATAGAGTGGTTGAGAATTAAATGTAGGAAAACATTTGGCCATTTAGTTTCTTTTATTCTTTACTTTTATTATCAAAACTGGAAGTAAGAAATATTTTGGAATATGCAGAGTTAAAATTTGCACCTCCAACGTGATTTGAATGGAAATGAAACGAGCTTTGCTAAATTTTTTCCTTTAATTTTTAATATTAACCATTTTCAAGATATAATCATGGGCTACGTAATCATAAACTGATATTTTAGTTTTTAATTTTCTGGTAATTTACGAAAGAAGGTATTTTAACGTTTAATTTTACTTCACTTCCAGTTTGTCCCTGAAAATAAAAGCTATAAAAATACACAAGGCAGTTTGATTGGTGAAATAGGAAATGCATGTTGTGAAATAAGTTTTTATAAATATCATAATATTGTAACTGCCAGTATTTAGTTGTTAATCATAGTTAGAAAAGTGTTATCTGAGAAGTTTTGGATCTAAAATGTAACATTTATATACTATCTAAAATATCAATGTTTTTCTCATAGCCTTCAGATTCAGAAAATTTGGAAATAATGTTTTCGCTCATATAATAATTATAATAAATTTAAAACTTGAGAAATCGCAAGTATGATAATGATTGTGTTCTACTTTGTTCCTTTCTTTAACTGAAAAAAATATTACCTTAGTTTTCTGATGGCTAGTTCTGAAAAGTATGACTGATTTTTTTCTTAAGAAACGTACTAAAATTAGTATTTTTATAGGAGAAACAACTCAAATTATTCTTCTTTGCACATTCCATTGAAATTAAATTTACAAGTTAATACGACAAAAAGCCATCTTCTATTTTTATTAGAGAACTGCCTTTTTAAATACAGACTGTTTACCTACACAATTTATATTAAAAATGAGTTTTGAATATTTTTGATTGAAAAATTTTCATTATTGTATAATATTTAATAAAATTTTAACTTGTATTTACTGTGTTTTAGATCAAATTTAACATGCCACAGTATTCTTAATTTAAATCTGTATTCATTTGAAGTATTATATTGTATGCGTGTTTTTGCGTAATTATTTCTTTTTCTAGAGAAGTCTAAGACCTAGTCATGAACATATGATTGTACTGTTGTAAATATTACACTTAAGTTAATTATGATTTCAATATATATTTACAAATGTATACATATATGTATGTTACTTCAATAAATGCCATTTAAAATTTTTCTGAGTTGCCTGTTTTAATATGAGCTACATCCTTAAATGAAAAACGCTTGCGAACTGATTCTTTAGATTTCAGTCTGACATGTGATAACAATTTTTTTCTTAAATGGTAGTATGAAATTTCTGTTGTTTTAAAGTTCTACGAAGGAAGATTCTATTTAAAATGTATCTAGTGCATTTTGGCTCGCGTGCACGTTCTATCAAACGTATCTAGTACCACAACGTATCTAGTCCTACAAAATGTATCTAGTACTACAAATGTAGTAATACAAATCAAATGTATCTAGTACTACAAAATATATCTAGTACATTTGGCTCGTATGCCGTAATCTGAATAAACGTATCGAATTTCTAGATTGGTTACTTGAATATGCACAAGACAACAACAAGAAAAAAAAAAACTAATGTTGATGAATTGTAAGCTTTCTTGAATCTGAATCTTAGAAAGAACTTGAATCTTTCGAATTTCTAGAGGGCCTGCCAGCGGCGGAACGGTAAAGTCGCTGAACACAGGTAATTCCAAACTGAGTTCAATTCCAGGCGAATGGACTGGCAGCATGGGCGTTTTCGTGGTTTCCCCTTCGTGTAACGTGCATACGAGCCAGCTTCCCTTAGAAAGTCCTCAACGAAGGCATCCTTCCCCATAGGAAAATAGCCCTAGTGTGCTTTGCCGTAATCTGAATAAACCAATCGAATTTCTAGATTGGTTACTTGAATGCAGGAAAGCACACGAGATCTATCTGCCTAACGGGAGGGTTTCCTTTCTAGAAGACATTCTAAGACATTGGTCTCAAACTGGCTGCTCCCGAGTCAGTTTTATGCGGTCTGCAAAGGCATTTAATTTACGTATTTGTTGCAAATACGGTGTTGCAAAGGCTTCAAGATTTAAATTATTTGAAGTCAGAGTTCATATCACTGTCATTTTCATTAAAAAACAATATGAATAACACACCAGAAAATCAATGAAAGGAAGTAATTAATTTATAATGTAACGTAAATCTGATTCGAGCATTTAAAGATGCAGATTTTCATAACTTTTTTTCATGCTTATCAAAAGGTGAATAAGTTTAGTAATGAATTTTTGACATCAGAATAATTGCTTTGTTTCAGAATACATTTACATGTGAACGTAGTATTTCTCGTAATAATAATAATAATAATAATAATGAACCCGATTGTTTAATTAACATATGTGATCCGTGATGTAGGCAGTTTCTAGTACTTTCTCTGCCATGCAACAAACTATGGAATTGAAACGTCATAAAGTATGAAGCTGCGATAAGAAACAAAGAAGTTTATTATTATTTACGTACATATATATACACCATATTAAAATACTATTAATTATATACAAAAATTGAGGACGAAGTCGAAAAATCAGCATATCAGCTGAACGAAGAGGCAGAGCGGAGAGAAAGACCAATCAGGAGATTAAGTAAGGTGATGTACGGTAGCACATGCGCAGATATGCAGGTAGACGTAATGGGGGAGTGTCTGAATAGTATAAAGCATGTTGTCGGTGTAAGATCAGTATTTCTGGCAAAGAGATTGCACGCCGTATAGCAGTTAAAATCACACCGAGTTGCTGCCTCAGCCAGAAATGGCGAATAATCAATCTGTTAGACGACATCTGGATGCTTTTACCCGAGGTCGAATCATTGGGAAGTTGGAGGAAGGCCGCAGTGTGACAAGTGTGGCTGCAGAGTT
>KK120158.1:125687-143473 GCA_000611955.2 Stegodyphus mimosarum | reverse complement strand
CATAATCAATATTGTATTCAAAATTATTAATTACGTATCTTACAATAATTTCGTAATTATCACTGAACCATACTTAAGTAGTCTGAAACATTTTTTATTTCTTTAAATATTTCCAAATCTTACCAAAATCTTAATGAAACAATTTACACTTTCTATTAATCTTAGAAGGTTACTCAAGCATTTAAACTCACACTACATATACAAATATTTTAAATCAATTTTCGTAAAGTAAACGATGAAGTTTTTCCTAATAATCGATTCCACAAAATCCTAAATCAGTTAACGGCAATAAGTTTGAGGACACATATAGAATTAAATAAAAAATCAAAAAAATAATCAACTCACGGTGGAGAAAAATTCCTGTCCAGACTTCGTCTCCCTAATTGTCTACGCAACGCACGTAAAAGAAGTTCAAAAATCTTTCTTCATCACTGCCGCCCAAATAGTCAATTCTTCTGTTGTAGAAAACTTCCTCATGGATACCAACATTTCGATGATGTCCTCAACAAAGAAAAATGGAAGCCGCAGTAATCTGTATGTAAAAGTTCACCGACTTCTGAATGATGTTCTCGCTGAAGATAAGCGCAAGTCACAGTAATCTGCATTTAAATCACATTATTTTTCCTCAAGGAAAAAAACATCAATGAGAATAGGACATAGCCGCAGACCTTCAGAAAGGATTCGCCAACGACGATACGATGGGAGCCCGCATCGTTCTCGGGCCAAATCTCGCACGGATAACCCCGAGAAGGGGCCGCCGAGCCCTCTCTCTCCCCTCAAAAAGGACTGGTAAAATCTGACAAAATCTTGAAAAATTCCTCGCCACGGGAGCGACCAAATTTAAAACCTCGTGACGCTCAAAAAGTGCACCGCCTCTATAATTACTATTGGTTAAAAAAAATCCATAAAATTAAAACTCACCAATGCTACACAAAACAGTAACCCTCTCCAACCATTAGAAACAGGCCAATAAATACCCAACAAAATTCTAAGAAAATCAGTTCTATCCTTTCACAATGACAAGCCCCTTACTTTCAAGCACAAAAACAAAGTAATAAATCTGTTAACGTTCGACTCTTCAGACAGATCCCAAATTTTGCACCCTCATAATTCTATCAAGAATCGGCGCCGCTAAGCGGATCGCCTTTGAACAAAAAAAAACACAAGTTCGTCCCCGCAAGAAAAGGGGACGAAAAAATGCAGCTGGTCGCTGACCCTTGACCCCAAAATTCTCCTCCCGTGAGAACGCAAAAACAGGCTATCGCTGTCTGCTAACTTAAGAAATTTTACCCAAATCAAAAGAAATAATTTAGCGACAGTATAATTTAAAAATTACATCTCTAACATGAACATTAAAATTTTACTATTCACTGTAAATTAATAAAATTAATAAGCACTGTAAAATAGTAATTAAAAAATCTACACAACAATTCCCCCACGGTCCGGAAAAGAAAATTTTTGTGCAACAAAAATTTTCTACAAACACGTCAAAAATCATAAACACAAAGAATATACATAACTGCAGATACTATGCTTTCAAATGGATATAGTCACGGACATCAGTGATAATCTATTCAGAACAATTTAAAATTCATCTACACGTAAACCAATAAATTAAGAAAATTTCAACTAAAACGTTAAGCACAAATCAATTTGTACACTAAAAACAGCAAGAGTGAAGTGTCATAAATCCCCATGTTTACTAACTTGATAACACAAAATGCTCACAAACCAAAAACCAATTAAACCACTAGTGAGTAAACCAAAATCACATGCATTTTTCCCTAAATAAGCAACACTAACTAAAATATAAACCAGAAACGTTTATAACAAATTAACCTCTAAACTGCAGTAGAAGTACAAACACGTAGAGAAAAACTCCAGAAACGGAATTCAGTAACTTACCAAGTAATCCAAAACACTAAGGCATCCCCTAGTAAGGAAAACAAAAATAAATTCAATTGCAATTTAATTTCAACAAAAGAAAAGAAAATTCGAACCAGACGAAAACTCCCTAAAGAAGAACCAAGAACCCGAAACCGAAGAGACCTCTCAAACGCGTGCATACCACCACTACAAAGAAGCCCATAAAAATTAAAATATTTCTTCAAAGAGGAAAAGAAAAAAATCCAGATACTTCAAAAGTTACTCAAAATTCATAAATAACCCATTTACAGAAAAATTCTAAACAAATTTGTCACCAGGAATACGTCAAGAATGAATCAAAGCAAGTTAAAGAACACACACCGAAATTCGCAAAATAACAAAAGGTATACAAAAATACCCACAAAAGTTTGACAGTATGAAACATAAAATTGCATAAAGAGCTGTTTAGGGAATGTGCACTGCTTTGAGAAAATGCAGTATTGAGCAACATCTATACAAAAACGCTCAAAGCAAAAATGAAACATACAAAAACCCAAATTTAGAAAACGAGACAGCAGCCTCTTAAGCAACAAAAGTGCATGCACTGCAATTGTGAGATGCAGTCCTTAGCATTAACACAAAAATTTAACAAAGAGACTACTAAATCCTGCAAGGAATAAATGTGAAAATCTCAATCAAGGAGGAAGTGCTTTAAAACTCAAAATCCCAAAATAACTCAAACTCAAACCCTAAAAATCCACAAATCTGTACAGTAAGCTCCAAGGAAAAATCCACGCCGAAACCTGGCAGTGTCTCTACCTATGCTTACAAGCAACAAGTCTTGTGAGTCTAAAACGCTGGCAATAAACTGAAAATGCATAACATATACTAAAAAAAACTCTTAATATCAAACTCACACAAAACTGCTCCAGCAACCTGAAGTCATCCGTATAAGTATTCATTCTCAATTCACACCAACGATCTTATTCAGCACAAAACTAAAATTCGAATTAGAATTAAAGTTTAAATCTGCAACAAATTCAATCAAGAACTGAAATCCAGTGACAAATACTAGAGCTAGTAAAAATCAGATTGATTAATCAAATAACAATTTAGTTCACGGTTCCAAAACAAGTACACTACTCACTAATTATTTTTCTCACCAAAATAGCCCTTAACAACTTGAACGCCTGTACAATGAGTGTAGAAGAGTAATTATTCTAATTTCATAATTTACAACACAACAGTTCTACCTTGCCACAAAAAAATTCTCACAAAAACGAATTGCCACAAAAATTTCTCATAAATTTGCAATTCTAAATTCTCGTAAAACACTAAACTCTAAATGTTTAAGCAATTCTCACTAACAATAATCACTATTCCCCAAACTACAAAACTCAGAAATTAGGCAGAAACTCAATTACTACTTGAACAACTCATTAAGGCCAAACAAGAACCAGCAAAAATATTGAACATTCATTAAAGCTATCAAGACCTTCACTCAAGCTGATACCTTAAAATCTAAAAAATTCAGTAAAATCTCTAAACACACCATCACTGGTCCCTCGCAACTTTACAAATCTAACCATAATTAATGTTTAAAAAAAAAGAACTGAAATACTCAAATCCAAATTTCTAATCAATTTCTGTTATAAACATTCTCTAAAATCCATTAACACAATTTAAGAACTTAAAAAAAATCACTGTTAAATTAACACTTAACAATTGTTCTGACATTTAACAATTCACTTTAAAAAATGTCGAAATAATCAAATCAATTAAAAAATGCAAATAACAAAATCAAATCATAAAAATGCAATTACCACACACAACTTTAAATTAACTAAAAGTGTGTCAAAGAGCTAGGTACACTCAAACATAAAAATCCAGTGCTACTCAAAACACAATATTCACATAAGCATACACAAAATAGAAATTAAGTATATAATACAAAATACACATAAATAGTGGTCTACCAGGTCGCGAGGTCACGGCACCATTGTTGTGAAAAAAAAATTTGCTCGGTTTACTAATAATTTTTAATTTTAACTTGCATACTCAACCTCTCTTGGTCCCGTGACAAACAAAAAAAACAAAAAAAAAAAAAACTAAGTTCGTCCCCGCAAGAAAAGGGGACGAAAATGCAGCTGGTCGCTGACCCTTGACCCCAAAATTCTCCTCCCGTGAGAACGCAAAACACAGGCTATCGCTTTCTGCTAACTTAAAGAAATTTTACCCAAATCAAAAGAAATAATTTAGCGACAGTATAATTTAAAAATTACATCTCTAACATGAACATTAAAATTTTACTATTCTCTGTAAATTAATAAAATTAATAAGCACTGTAAAATAGTAATTAATAAATCTACACAACAAAAATTATCTTAATTTCTAAATTTAGAACCACCAGAATTATTAAGATTAAATAAAGTGTAAAAGATTAATCAATTAAATGAAATTAATGAAGTATAGTTAAAATAGCGTTGCTTAATGTATCTGTGCTTTTATCGGTTATAAGTATTGTTACGAAATGCCAAGCGCGGTAGGATAGCTTGCCTGCAAAGCAGATTTAGGTTGCCAGAAAATGACAAAGAAAGGCAGGGTTGCCACATTTGCGAGAAATAGCCCATTTGGCGATAAAATTGGCGATATGCCATTTACGAATGGAGAGCCTTCTGGAACGAATTCTTACTGGTTTAGCCCAGAATGTTCTCGAACACAAGCCAAAAGCTATATAAACCCTGATGGTACGCGGAGAGTTAGCGTCCTGTCTAGCGAGTTGATAGTCAGTCTGTGAGCGAGTGTCTTGTAGTCTAGTGCCGAGCTGGTCGTCGAGTGCATCCAGAGAATCTCTTAGTGTATCGCGAGTTAGTGCATCGTCGAGTTTTATCTTAGCCTCTGTTGAGCTGCGAGAACGATCGAACCGAGTCGGAAGCTGTACTCTAGTGTATCGTCGAGTGCATCGCGAATTGTAGCGTGGAGAGTCTCGAGAGTACGTAGAGTTCCGAGAATGACCGAGCAGAGTCGGGAGTTGTACTCTGGTGCTTTGCCGTGAAGCTGTCTTCACCGTTACAGCTGAAGGTTGTGTCTCTGATTGTTTCAGCGTGTTTATTGTAGTTCTTCGACGACTGTAAAAGTGTTTTTGGAGCTGTCTTGAAAAATACTGGCTAATAAAGTGTGTTTTGATACTTCATCAGGTGTCGTCGTTATTCATTCGAAATCCACGAGCCCCTTAAAGTACGTACGAAGAAAAAAACGCAAGTGGTGTCAGAAGTGAGATTTGAGAGTAAATGCCAGTGACAAGAGCGATGGGCGAACTATTAAGACAGCTCGCAACTGCCTTTTCTGAATTCGAAGAAGAGATGAAAGCCGAGATAAAAGCTGCATATGATGAGATAAAAGCTGGATATGAAGAGATGACATCTGAGATAAAAGCCGGACGAGAAGAGATGAAAGCCAGCCGAGAAAAGGTGCGAGAGCAACTCCAGCAGATGAAAGTGGAGCTTGCAGAAGAAACTGGAGCCATAAAAGAAGTGACAGAAGTGGCATCTGAAAAATCAAAGGATGAAGAAATGAAGGAAGTAGCTGGTGGAGTGTCGGAGAAAGATCCAGGAATGGTGGATGAAGCATATAACGGGATTAAAGAAAAAGAACGAAAACATGAAGAAATAAAAGACGGGAAAGAAGATTTTGATTATCACGTGCCTGAAGTGGAGATAAAAGAAAATAAAAATGCGACTGTCAAGATCGTAGAAACTGATAGTGAAGTTACGAAGTCGCAGTCAGCAAGTATGGAACAATCTGAAAGTTCATGCGATGCTGAGATGGAAGAAGCTGATGTACAACTTACGCAGAATGCTCCAGTATTGCAAGAAAATTCACCCACTTCGCAAACTATGTGTGTCTCATAGTGCAGATTGTACAGACACGAACTTGATTTTAAACCAGGATACTTGTAAAGAATTCGATTCTGTTCATAATCGATTCTGTTCATAACTCTAATGCAAACATCGGAATTGGTTTTCAGGAAATAGAGGAAAATAAGCGTGTACTAGTTGCTAAAAATACCGAGGTACTCATAATGCGAGTAAACTACAGAGGGGTGAACAAACTATTTCAGATCTTCCTGTGGATGAAAAGTCTGAAAGGACTGAATCTTCAGACTGTGATATGCAAAACAAAAATACATCTGAGAACTGCAGTGAAAAAGTATTTGACCCGGGTATAACTTAATGAAAAGCCTGAGACTGAAATTCATTCTGAACTTTAATTTGTGTAATTTAAAATTGCTATGTGTTTAATTTGTGTATATAACTTGTACATAGTGTAAGTATTTGTTTCTTTAATTATGTTATTTCTTTTATTACGTTTTCTTTGTATGGAATTATGCTTCTGACCAATGATTGTACCGCCCGGGACGTGCAGTCCTTGGGAGGGGGCAGTGTTACGAAATGTCCAGGAGCGGTAGGATAGCTTTCCCGCAAAGCAGGTTTAGTGTTGCCAAAAAATGGGAAGGAAAGCCAGGGCTGCCACATTTGGCAAGAAATTGCGCATTTGGCGACATCTGGCGACAAAGTTGGCGATATCCCACAGACAGATGGAGATTATTATAGAACGAATTCTTACTGGTTTCGCAAAGAATGTTCTTGAACACAAGCCGAAAGCTATGTAAATCCTGCTGGTACGCGGAGAGTTAGCATCTTGTCTAGCGAGTTGATAGTCAGTCAGTGAGCGAGTGTCTCGTATTCTAGTGCAAGCTGGTCGTCGAGTGCATCCAGAGAATCTCTTAGTGTATCGCGAGTTAGTGCATCGTCGAGTTTTATCTTAGAGTCTGTTGAGCTGCGGGAACGATCGAACCGAGTCGGAAGCTGTACTCTAGTGTATCGTCGAGTGCATCGCGAATTGTAGCGTGGAGAGTCTCGAGAGTACGTAGAGTTCCGAGAATGACCGAGCAGAGTCGGGAGTTGTACTTTGATACTTTGGCGTGAAGCTGTCTTCACCGTTATAAATTGATAGCCTGAAGGTTGTGTCACTGATTGTTTCAGTGCATTTATGGTAGTTCTTCGACGGCTGCAAAAGTGTTTTTGGAGCTGTCTTAAAAAATACTGGCCAATAAAGTGTGTCTTGATACTTCATGTAAGTGTTGTTGTTATTCACTCCATGAATCCCTTAACGAACGCACGAAGAAAAAAACTTAACAGTAGCTTGATTGAAATGTGGGTATTTTTGCGTTATGCATCTGCTATGTATTTTGGCGGGTTTTTAAATTGCAATCCGTTTCTAGTTGCAAGAACAGTTTATAGGTCCTAACATACATATACACGGTACTTTTCCGTTACGTACATACACACAAACGCCAAAATGCTTGGTAAGTGTATAATGGATTAAGATTTAATTCAAAAATTGAGGAACACCGTAGCCAGGCTTCAGCTGAATTTAAGCTCCACATGTACAGCGTGAATAGGAACCGGTTTCCATAAGGAAGCTTTCCACGAAGACATCCTTTTACTCTGGCAAACAGTTCTAATTGTATAGGTTACGTTACTTGTATGTGTCAAGTCACAAGGGCTATCTGCCTAAAAGAAGGAATGCCATTGTGGACGATTTTCTGACAAAAATGGCCTATATTTAGGTTACATATGGGAAAAAAATGAAAACTAATCATACTCCAGCCTTTTCTTCTGGTTTGAATTACCAGTATTTAGCGGTTTTAACTACTCGGCCCCTGATGAAAGCTCTAGCATTATAAAATCCTAATTCCATTTATATGCCGCATAAAAACTATCTAATATTAAATATTCATTGCGCTAAGGTAGGTGAAAAAAATTGTAACCTATAAATTTGTACGTTGATTCGTAATTTACCAGCTCGCTAGTATGGCTTAAAACTAATTATTAATTTTTAGGGAATTCTTAGTTACTTTCAGAAAATTTCGAATTATTTCCTCCAGATGTGGTCTCAGTTTTGACAGCGTTGTGCTATCTAATAATATTTTGTCAATATACAGAAAATAAAGCAGATTTAAAATCAAGCTAAAAATTTATCTCGTATTTACGACAACTTTTCTCAGTTGTTAATGCAAAACAAAATATTTTAGATGTTAGATAATGTGTGACATACTAATAACTATGTATACTAGATAATGTATACTATATACTGTAACTATGTATACTAGATAATGTGTGACAACTAATATGTGTGACAGAAATATTTATCTGCGCTCAAAACCACTTAGTAATCCGCTTTAAAATGCAAAAGTGTATTTACTCCTTCTTCTATTCTCAGATAGACATCCAGATGTTTTAGTCTAGTTAGATTAATCAGCAGAAAGAGCAAGTTTTAAATCAGCAAGGCGTGCTAAATCTGAACTCGGAACTTCTAAATCTGGATTCCTTCAAATGCCTTCTAAATCTGGAACTCGTTTCTATCTGAATATTGCCAATAGCAGCTAACTCATTTTTAGCTTTCAGAAATTTTTAATTTGCTCTTTTTTATGAAAATTGTGGTTATTGGAAATAAAATAACAGTAAAATAACCGAAAGAAAGGAAATTAAAAATATCCTACAAATTTCCAAGAGGTTTTAAAGTAGTGGATGTAAATGCAGTGCAATTATCTCAATAGAGTTGTAAGATTTATTATTCAGATTAACGATTTACTTATAACTTTAGACTTTACTAAAGTCTAAAGTTTTACTTTTAAACTTCTTTCAGTTTGGTCACCAGAATGAAAATGAGTATTTAAACTGAGGTTTTTGCATTGTAAGACAGAGCGTGTTTCTGTCTCTCGAGGCCACGTTATGTTAGTGTTGCCTGCTCGGCTAAGTTTGTAGTTATTCAGCTTTGCGTTATTGCTGCCGCCATCATAAATTTCATACTCTGGTTAGAGTTCTTGAGCCACCTTAGATTTAAATTTAAAGTCTCTGACTACTAGTCTGCCTTTTACATTTGAACTGGACTATTACTTTAAATCCTTAATTAATCCTTAATTAAATTAAATTACTGTATAACAGGAATGGACATTTCCCCATATATTTCTACGCTAGATATATGGCAGACTCCGACATTCGTATATGTTGAGAACAGAGAATTCCTGATCATTATACTTTCTCATGTCCCTTAACTGAGGATAATCACATAAAATCCCCATAAACTAATCTCTTGGCATTGTTTAAAAAAATTATCAACGACCTGCAGCCTAGATCCTGCAGCCTAGATCTTTATCAAATAAAAATTCCGAATGCTGCATAAATTGAATTAACTTTTACATCCTGGGAATATGTTCAAAAGTATTCTTCTTGTGAACTTTATAAACTGCAATATCTTACTCTGGCACACCCTTTTTAAATATTTTTTAAAAATTTGTTTTGGCCAAAATTATTTTCTGTATTCCCAGTTTTTGCATTCTCAAACCCTTGAGCTTTCAGATTCTTATTCACAGTGTCTTTTGATGCTAATTTCAAACGATTTGGCGCCATGGACACCTCTTTATTATTAGTAGTACAGTTCATTACAACATTGTGTTGCCAGTACTTATTATATCTATCTCATTATGGTCATCGTTATTTTTGCTACATCAGAACAAGATGTTATCAATTTAATTTGTGAATTTCAGTTTGTATTGAAACTATATTCTAATCTCTTTATGTCACAAATCACTATATTGAATAAATACTGGATGCATGGTGTACAGTGGGACTGCACGATGTATTATGATAGGTAAATTCTAGATCTTTTGGAAAGCTTCAGTTGCTTATCTCGTCAACCTTTCTTTGTAAATTCTAATAAAGATTGCAATTTATTTGTTTTCTTTTTTTAGGGTTAGTTAGTATTACCATTTGAACCATGATACATCGCTGGTGTCCCCTACATTTTTACCCGTGCATGTTACTTTAGTTACATGGCCACAAGTGGTGGTCGATTCTGTTAGCACAAGAACTGCATTTATGTCCAGAGTTCTGTTTTAATAAAAAGATTGTTTAAAACTCTTTTAAGTCTCCATAGTTACTGCAGACACAGTGATAATTGGCTTTACATCTGTTACGAGTTTTGAACTAGGTTATGTTTCCCGAACAAGCCAAATTTTGTATAGTAAATTACTGTTAGATTTACTCACTTAAAACTGATACTTTTCTATAAATACCTGAAGCAATTAAAATGTTTCTAGTTTTCATTTCATATGATTTCTTTCTAGATTTCGTAAACAAACCAATATTTCTAGTAAGCATCCGGTTATCTAACGAACTGAATAAAAGAAAGCGTGAAGCTTGCTACAGTAAGAATGTAGCGTTAGAAATAATTATTAAAATAAACGCTTGAAATAATAACTAAAATAACAATAAATAATACACAGTCCAGTCACATTAATGTGACCACCACGTACTTTCCATGTCACAGTTAAATAACCAATCACAGAAGGCAGGTGGCAGCACAGTGCAGTTGAGCGTATATAAAGGGTGTGTGAGGGCTTCGGAAAACATTTCAATCGTTGGCGTAATGCAGAAACGAAGCGATTTATCCGACTTCCAAATGGGCATGATCATTGGCTTTCGGGCCAAGGGTGGAAGCATTTCCGAAACGGCTGAGTTTGTGAACTGTTCGCGTGCCGCCGTGGTAAAAGTGTACCGTGCATGGCAAAATGGGACTGTCCAAAATCAGCGACGTGGCAAATGTGGTGCACCACGGGCCATAGATGACAGAGGCGAACGACGGTTGCGGAGATGCGTTCGGGCAGATAGACGGGCTACCGTTGAGCAACTGACCACCAAAATGAACCAAGGGGCTACCAAAAGTGTCTCCCAAAGTACTATTCAGCGAACATTGCTGCGTCTGGGCCTCCGAAGCAGACGCCTGGTTCGTGCACCTATGCTGACTGCTGTTCATCGACGGCGAAGGCTAGAATTTGCACGCCAGTACAGCAGCTGGACGTCCACTGAGTGGCGACAGGTTGCGTTTTCGGATGAATCGCGTTTTATGCTCCATCGGACAGATGGACGTTGGCGTATAAGGCGTGAAACCTCTGAAAGGAACCACCCTGCAACCATTGCCGGAACGGTCCAAGCTGGAGGCGGGAGCATTATGGTCTGGGGAATGTTTTCCTGGCATTCTCTAGGTTCACTGATCATTGTGGAAGGCACAATGGATCAATACAAGTACGCATCTGTCCTTGCGGACCATGTTCACCCCTACATGCGCATTGTTTTTCCTCAGGATGATGGCATCTTCCAGCAGGACAATGCGAGGTGCCATACAGCTGCCAGTGTACGTGCGTGGTTCGAAGAGCACCAGGATGAGTTTACCGTCCTCCCCTGGCCAGCAAACTCACCTGACTTAAACCCAATCGAGCATCTGTGGGACCATCTCGATCGAGTTGTTCGCGCCATGGATCCTCAACCGCGTAATCTAGCGCAGCTGGCCACGGCATTAGAGTCGGCATGGCTCAACATCCCAGAGAACACCTTCAGGGACCTATGTGACTCTCTTCCTGCACGTCTCGCAGCAGTCCGCTCTGCGAAAGGTGGTTATTCTGGCTTTTGACAGATGGTCACATTAATGTGACTGGACTGTGTAGTTAAAGTTGTAGAGACATTAGGTTATTTCGAAGCAGGAGACATGAAAAATGAGCAACGCCTTCGCCGGGAATCGAACCACGGTTACGCGTCGAGATTATTGGGATTTTAGAATTTTCAATTTTAAATATGTAAAAATAAAATCTTACCTGTTTTCCAAAATAAAAGGTCTTAAAACTCAGAAATCTATTTCAAATTGCTTTGCAAATCATTGCCATTCTCAGGTTCAAAAGAAAGAATAATTAAATTAATCAGTTTGATATTTTTTAGTGTTTGGAAATATTACAAAATATAAAAAAGTTAGTATTTTTATGTGTTAACAGGTTGTATAAAGTTTGTGAATAATCCATCAAAATAGGGAAAAGAAAAGAGAACAAAACTTTTCGCACCTTTTTTACAATTCCGAGCAGTAACAAGTTTTACAGGTGATATTCGGAGCAAATTCGGATATATTCATCAGTTTATATCCCAAATATTAAAAAAAGCTATGGCAACACTTTGTAAACGTAGACACTGATCAGCCGAATGCATCCACGCCACGCACATTTTTTTTGTCTTTTTAATATAAGATTACTAACTTAAATATTTTAAAGCAAAACGAATCATATGGCCGCCCGAAAGTTTCACACATAAAACGGAAGACCTGTGTTCCTAAAAAGTTGTAACCAAAAGGTATACTATTGTGTAAAAACAGTATGTTACATACTAATTATAACAAAAAGGGAAAATTGCGAACTATATTAAATAGTAGTATTTCGCCGATCGAACCATTGTACATATAGAATCTGCTGATTAAGCATTATGAGCAACGTTCTAAATGTAAAATTTTAATCAACTCCGAAAGTTTCTGAACGATTGTGGGGCATCTTAAAAGAGTAGTAATTGGAAAAATGGGAGAATTTATTGATTTTGCGCTACATACAGAAGCTACTGTATTCGAATACCAATACGATAGGCTCCGTTTAATGTGATCAATTCTGTGCACGGCTATTTTGATAACATTAAACAAGGAGAAAAATTACCTTTTTAAATAACAATGGACTTTATATAACTATAGAGCATATTTACACATTTCAGGATAATGTCTGGGTGTTTAATTTATTTTTAATATGTAAAAAGTATTCTTTTAAATATTCGATCTGATAGCCTGTTTTATGGAGTATCAGTCTGCATCATACGTTTCATGATAGAAGGACTTTTTAAAAATTTTCCAGAGGTATTGATTTCCATTCTTCTTCCAATACCTTCCAGATTTCATTAATCCTGGTGAGCTTGCTCTTAGAAAGAGCTCTTATTAAGAGAATAGTGGACAAATAATCCATAGGTACAACGTCAAGTTTCTTTGCAGGAATTCACTGAAAAGGTGTAAATGAAATACCTGTATCTGTCTGTATTTTTGTTAGTAATGCAGTGGCACTTTTGAAGTTTGACTTGTTCTTTTGTCTTGATGAAACATCACTCTTTGAAAGTCAGCGGGATATAAAAATGGAATTTTTTCTGTAAAAATAGGAGGCAAAACTTTCTCTTGATTGGACGTTGAGTTGATTTTAACATTTCGTTCCCACTTTATCTCTGTTGAATTTTCCACTGTAAGAGAATCCTGCAACGATCATAAACCCTTTACTGAAACTCTCTTTGCATCGACGGAAACAGGTTTGCACATTTCTCTCTCTTCGTTTTCGATAATAAATAGACCTTTGTTTTTCTAGCAGCTATTTAAGTAATCTCATGCTTCATCAATGATCACAATATTTTCTGTTTATCTCCCGTTAAATAATGTTCATAGGGGGTTCTGCAAATTGTTCTGCGTTGAATCATATGCACCGGCAAAAACTGGTATACATTATGTGTTTTAGCCTTTTTACGATGTAAATCTTGGTTTATTATTTTATTTATCGGTACTACAGATATAATTAAAATAAAATAACACCCTGAACAAATATTAATTTAGAACTACAAAAACAAAAATCAGCGTTATATTTTCAAATTTTGACAGGACTAGTTTCCATGATTTTACCGAACCATCAGCCTCAGCTGCAAAAGCGAAAATAAACGAGATAAGGTATAATGATTAGATAAGATAAGAAAGCCTGGACAGGAGACAAGTACTGGCGCCATCTGTTGATGAAAGCAGAACTAAAACATAATTTCTTTAAGGGCTGAAGTCAAAGATGGATTGGAATTAGTGTCGTTAACTAGAACAGAAAGATTCTTTTGAATGGGAAATGCCTCTAAAAAATCCAGTTCACCAATAGAAGATGGTTTTTGAATAATTTTGGCAGCAGAAAAATTGAAAGTATGATTTTCGGACCAACAATGTTGGGCAACAGAAGACTTCTGTGTTTCCTTTTTTCTAACATATGCCTCATGTTCCTTAACGCGAAATTTTAAGGCTCTCTTAGTTTGGCCAATGTAAATTAAACCACACTGGCAAGAAATCCTGTAAATACCCCAGGAATTTACATCCGGAATGGGGTCCTTGAGTATGGAACTTGGAATTTTATTGATGGGAGAATAAAAGATACTAAAGTTTAATTTCTGTAAAATACGTGAACTTATAGCTAATTGATGGAAAGAAGGCAATGACAATAAAATTTTTATAATCTCCTAAAACAAGAGTCTGCTTTTTGGTGTGTTGAGATGAGAATTTTTTAACTGCTTGATTAATAACGTTGGGTGAAAAGCCCCTGTGAATAGCTATTGCTTTTAAATAATTTAGTTCTTCATCAAGGAATAGTTTCGAGGAACAAACTTGAAGAGCACGGAAAACAGGAATAAAATGAAGCTAACTTTTGTTTAATCGGATGACTTGATTTGAAGTGTGGTGGAAGCAAACCGATGAAGGTTTACGGTAAATCGTAGTACTGAAGTTGGATGTGTTACGTGTGACTAGAATGTCGAGAAATGGAAGAGAATTGCAAGTCTGAAGTTCAAACGTGAACTGAATGGCAGGATCAGTGGAATTCATTGTTGAAAGAACTTTATTTTAATCATTTTTATTATTTTTAAACAGGGTAAACGTATCGTCTACGTAGCGGAACCACACCGGGAAGTTTAAAGTTTCAAACAATTTGATTCATAATAATGCATGTAGCTATCAGCCAGGATGGGACTGAGGGGGCTTCACATGGCTAATCCATCAGTTTGCTTATAATATTTATTTTGAAAAACGAAATGCGTTTGTTTCAAACAGAGTTGAGTGAGAGAAATTAGCTCATCAGTTTCGATGTAAGAGAAATGAAGTTCGGGAAGTCTGGTTTCTAGACATCTTAATGCACCCTCCACTGAAACATTGGTGAATAATGATTTTTCATCAAAAGAAACCATGAGTAATTTCTAGGAAAAATGTTTTTAACCTTTTTTACAAACTCTATTGAATTTTTTATGGTATAAATGTTATTGTCTAATAGAGTTGAAAATCTAGAAACTAAATATTTAGCTAACGGATACGAGTTTAGGTTCTGGTACCTGATACGAGTACGTGAGTTTAGGTCCATCTTTGCCTTCAGCCTTTAAAGAAATTATGTTTTATTTCTGCTTTCATCAACAGATGGCGCCAGTAGCTTGTTTCCTGTCCAGCCTTTCTTATCCTATCCTAATCATTATATCTTATCTCGTTCATTTGCGCTTTTGCAGTTGAAGATGATGGTTCGGTAAAACCATCGAAACTAGTCCTGTCAAAATTTGAAAATATAGCGTTGATTTTTGTTGCTTGACTTCTATACCTACAAGTATATTTAAAGACTTTGAAATTGATTTCTGCGTCCGCAAATTTAACTTTAGAAACATTGGAAACAGTACGTTCTTTTTCCATCTACCTGGAAAATGTACGTACGCTTTTAGATTATTGGAAAAAGGTACATAGCTATCTGGAAAAGGTACATACGTACCTTCATGGAAAGGAAAATTGTTTGGATTTTCTTTTCCGTTGATCCAAACGATTTTCTTTTCTATTTTATTATTTCCTGATGACACAGTAGATCCTCTAGGTGTAAACAGACACTTGCACTGGTATGCTACAACATGTTCTTGGCCAGAAATGTCTTGGGGCAGATATCTAAAGCGCATTAAAATGCGGCTTCTCAATATTTAGTAAACGTTGCCTCGGGAGATGACCTCTAACTTGTGTCCTGCCTTTTTGCTGGAAAGTGGTCTTAGCTCCCGCATCTTAGGGTGTACTGCAGCTCCTTACGATGTATCCTACGCTGCTCCAGTTCCGGCATTTTAGGATTGGTTTGTTGCCGCTCGTATTCCACTGCAAGACATTGATTTGCCTGGTTAAATCATCTAGACGGACAGTGACTTGTTCCTTTGGGTTCTGGAGCCAAAGCTGTGACTGTGTGGCGGTATCTACGGGTTGCATGCTGGGCTGCCTCAAAATTCATGGCATACACTAAAGCGCTTTTTAGATTCTTGACATCCGCCATTCGCAGGGCTTTCTATGGCTTGAGATCCCAGACGCCATCGACGAAGTATTGCGGGAACACGATTTTCCTTGTTTCTGTCGGGCAGCTGGGAAAGGTGAGGCTACCTTTCAATATCCGCGGCGAGTTTCTTGAGTGTTTTCGTGAGCCTGTTAGAGCGAGATTTGAACTGAAACCTCCTGTAGTCTTTTCAGCACGTCTCACCAAAGCGGCTTCAACGCGCAGGACAAAGCTTCGAAGCCTCTGGGGTTTGGGCCAAAGTTTGAAGGATATCCACTGCGTCTTCCATCACAAAACCAGGGAGACGTCAGGCCTTAGTTTCGAAGTCCAAACCTTTTGCATCCACCACTATAGAGAACTGTGTCTTTTATGACTTCCATACCTTCGAATGTGTTTTCTGTTATGGCCGTAATACCTTTTTTTATTTCTCTTTCCTTTTTCCCTGGCTCAATATTTTCTTGAACTGACGTAATGGCCGCTACCGTCTCTTTTTGGCTCGCTTTTATATAATCTCCACCCACGGGTTTTAGTGGACTTAATGGCCTCTTCTTTCTTTTCTTGGGCAGCTTCTATCTTTCCTTGGGATGCAGAAAAGGCTGTCACCAGCTGTATTAGTAACTTCGCTGTTGTTACCAGCATTCAGTGCTACTTCTGACACCAAAAATTGATAGATACATATGGGCTCCTAATGGATTGAATGCACATAGAATTGATGACAGCTTCATGAAATTTATTTTTCCATAAACTCTTAAAATTCTGAAACTTTTCATACAAATATACTCGTACAGTTTTTCTCAGTGTGACAGATCACATCAGTAGTTAGCACTTCAAATTGCTAAGAAAGTTGAAGACAAGACAATGCAAAGTGAATCTAAAGAGCGAATTCTCGGTGGGTGATCTGTCAATATTCTGAACTCAATATTTCGAGCGAAACTGAAAACTGGTGCTCTCTCCTGTCTTTTGGCGGACAGTTTTCCCCCGTCCGCCAAAAAATTTTCAGAATCTTCGCTTTCTTAAAATTGCTGGAAGGCATACACAGTAATAGTTATATAAGGGTGGGCACAGTTACAACTGCATAGGAATCGGAACAAAGACAGCTTGGCGCTATCTCGCCGTAGCCATTTACCTCAATATGAAATGGACTTAGTCCTGTTACTCTAGTTTTTTTCCGGCGATGCTTTCGCATTCAGAGACTTTTCATATTACATTATAGAAGAGTTATTGTACTTTAATGTATACAAATTTCTAACAATATTTTTATTGATATTTTTACTGCCTGACATGTCTCCAAATTTCTTCCAATTACGTTCGAAATTCTTTATTTAGATTATAAGGTAATTCTCCCGCCTTCTTAGCATGCCTTCGTGGTGTAATGGTCAGCACGCTCGGCGTGTATTCGAGAGGTCCGTGGTTCGAGTCCCGGCGAGAGCATTTCTCATTTTTCATCTCTCCTGCCTCGAAATAAAATAATGTCTCTACAAAGTAGCCCGAACTAAAAAAAAAGATGGTGGATGAGGATTCTCCACCACCAGGATTTGGCGACTGGGTCTCCTAATCCCCAGTCGCCCTTTAAAAGAGGAAGTATATAAGGTATTTCTCTCGCCTTCGTGGTGTAGTCGTCAGCACGTTCGGCGTGTATTCAAGAGGTCCGTGGTTCGAGTCCCGGAGAGGGCATTGCTCATTTTTCATCTCTCCTGCTTCGAAATAACCTGGTGTCTCTACAAGATAATACTTATTTCTTCGCATATTTCCCTCCCCAACGTTTAAATGCTAGATCGTGAAATATTTTAAAATATTCGAGTGATTTTCCCCTTTCTTAATGCGTTCAGAGAACTCCCAAATTTTAAAATAGATTCGTCCACGTAGTGATTGCTTTAATCTTAATAAGCAAAGGAAACCATGCAAACTACTTGCGAAGGGGATACCGAGC
>KK120158.1:111676-125634 GCA_000611955.2 Stegodyphus mimosarum | reverse complement strand
TATAAGAGCCAAACGTAATTAATGTGAGCAAACGCTAATTGAAATTCAGTGTACAATTTAGCCGATTGGCTGCCCATTCACCTTCTCTAATTATTTATGGATAATTTGAGGCTTAAGGTTAGCAAAGAAAACAATTATAACCGATGGGATTCAAGTTACAGGGAATTATGAAAGTACCTCATTAGATGTTGTAATGCTAATATTATTATGTATTCTTATTGGAATTCGAAAAAAAATGATATTGTGATAGTTACCTATAGTGTTATATTCTCGTATGACTACTTTTCATTTTTTATGTTTATATTGTAACCGTGTCCTTCAGAATAGTTTTCCCCTGTTAATTTTTTAACAATAAAATTGATAAAAAAGGGAAAATAAGTGAGAAATTACTTTAGTAACTTAATAATAGCTTTATAGCTCTTTTAATATGCCCACTATTATACTGTTCCAGTGTCAAACTAATAACTTTAGGCCATCTTCAGAAAATGTTTACCTAGTTTGCTTCTTGTTCACCATTATAATAGAAAAAAATCATTTAAAACTAGTAATTTAGAAGTTCTAGGCAATCTTGAATGAAATGTTAAACATTCGATTAATTTATCATTAGAAGGGGCTTTAAAACGCTAGAAGACTTCTCAACATTTAGCATAGTCTCAGTGTAAATCTATCATAAGAACACATTTTCTCAGTATACACAGAATAATTTCAGCTAGTGTTAAGTGGGTTGGCAGGATATCATTGTGTCAATAATTGTCCATATACATTAAAATATTTTTTTCATTTTATATTTTGAATCATGACCGAATTTTTTAAACTTTGGAACTACCTTGGTAGATAACGCCGAATCAGTCCTAAAGCAACGTCTCATTTTAAAAGTCACATGAATCTCAAGTGTTTAATTTTCAAATTGTAGCTTTCAAATTAATTTATTCCGTTATTGTTCAGTTATGAACAATGAACAATCTCATGAATGAGATTTTCTGCAATTAAAATCATTCAAGTAACAAAAATGGTCAACAAAAATTCAATAGCAGCCATTATGGATGTTATAGAAAAACTTTCAAGTTAAAATGAAAACTAATCTAAATATTTTCACGGTTCGTTAAATCAAGGAAATTTTCTGGATTTTCATGTCTTTGAAAACAATCATCACAGATAATAAAATAAAGGACCTTAGTAAACTTTGATTACTTTTTTCAGTTAAGAAAGATAAGATGAGTAATTTGTATTCTCATCTTCATATTTTAAAGAATTAGGATGCTTGCAGGTCACGCGTCCATTAACTGAATGTTCGCCGGGGGCGGGGGAGAACTTTGTAAAGCACGTTTCTCTGCGTCGAAAATACATTTGCCAAAACAGCAACTTTACACTATCTTATTCTTACCGGAGGAAGTAAGCATAAAGTTCTCTTTTTCGCTTCAACTTTCTTACTCTTGAAAGGAATTCAGTCAACGTTTAATATAATTAAAACCATTTTATTAAAAAAACTAAATATAGTGAAATGCAAGATATTTTTATTCCTTGTTATTTGCTTCCTCGATTATTTAATAATTCACTTGTAAATTCAAATATCTTTCTCTGAATGAACTCCTAGTCATCTCGTCAAAAAATAGTGGAAGTAATCTTTTGACGCTCTGCTATGTGAATAGTTATTCTTGTTGACTTTTGACAAGGAAAAAAATTGAAACAGTGATTATTCTTTTCTCGTTCATTCTGTAAGGTTCTGCAGCAAATGGAAGCGAGTATATTGTAGTAAATAACCATAACAAGGTAAGGTTTAATATGTGAACGATATTTATAAATACTGATGGTTCATTTTTAATACAAATTTTGAATTTCTTTAAGATTTCCCATTAAGGTTCAATTTACTTAATTTTGATTACATGAAAGGCGAAATTTTCGAGATGTTGTTTCCGGATTTTTAATTTTTTGAACTGTTCGACGTAATGAAATTAAATAAAATTAAGCACGTGTATTCTGCCGTTTTTTTAATTTTTGATAACTAAATTCGAATTATTTAAAAAACTGATGTGAACGGTGGCGCTTGTCACAAATTTATTGGGTCCTTTTTTAAAAAAGTAGTATTTAATATTTCATTTGAAAAATGTTTCTTTCAGCTTACGTAAAAATTGTGATTATTTCATGTCAGTGAAAGTATAAAATATTTAATATATAATTAATGTATTAAAAATTGCAGTTTTTTAACATTTAAGTTTATTTATTAATTAATTACTTTTTATATTATAAACTGCACTGGAAAATTAATGCAGATACTTTTAAAAATGATTCAAAAGTTATGCGCATATGACACCTGCGAATAAAAAGCTCTATAACCATCAAGATAAAATTATTGTAGCATGTTTTTATAGCATTATAATATTTATTTAACATGCTATTGTAGCATTATAATATTTTTAAAATGAATAGTTACTTTCTAAGTGCAAAAATCCATTTTAAAAATATTTAATCAAAGATAAGATGTGAATTAATTCTCACTGAGACAAGTTTTTCCTCGCCAACCTTTTCTATTTTATCAATCCAAAGAAGTGTGTTTTAAGAATACCAAACTGTTTCATCTTTTGTACGTTTTGCATCAAGGAAGGTTTGTATCTGGATCAGAGTATCAAATCACAAACTTAATTCAATTGTTTCCAATTATACTTAAACCAATTGGGCTTTTATTCCATTTAAAATCCAAATCGGAATTAGGCGCTTAAAAGTTCATCACTTTTATATCTTAGCTGTAATTATTATCTCCCTAATTTGCATAACCCTGCAGTTTTGACTTTTTAATGTTGCAACTTCCGTGTTAAGCAAAGGGCGTATTTATTGAAGTGCAGAAAAGGAAATTTTAATTTTGTTCTTAGTTTTTGTTTCGTATTTTATTTTGATAAGGAATACTTTGTTGAAAAATAAAATAATTTTTTAATTCTGAAACAAAAAGTGCAGAACGTACGTTTTTGCCTTACAAATCTGAAAAAGAAAATTATTTGTCTAAACATCTAAGCTATTTCTTTTTTAATAAAATAAAACCATGGAATAAAGTTTTCTCGAGTAGTCTTTAAACGCAGAATCTTACTTAAAATCTATAACGTTAAATTAAACAAAGAATTTTTTTACAGAATTAAAACAAACGTAAAGCCAGCTGAAAATAATTAAGTGCAGTTACGTTGCATATCGCAAGACAAAGTTACTTACGTGTTTAAGGCATTGATATAACAGTTTTTTTCTGAGTTAATAGTGGCAAACAATACAAACCAAAAAGATGTAATCATATATAAGATATGCAACTGCTTTTCTGTCACTATTTTATAAATATTTCTTGAAAATCTCATGCCCTGGTACCAGTCGTACAATTTGTCTATATTAATTCTACAGCATTTTAATATGTACTTTATTATGTAATCTCTTTTGTATTACTTAAAAAGGGCTAAAAAGGTAAAAATGTATTTTAAAAAGTTATAATTTAAAAAACGTACTTCCAATCTTAAGTAAGTGGTACTTTCTTAGTAAATCAGCCACTGTGGTTAATCGCCAAATTGCAAAAGGTAAAAGCAAAATTTGTAAAGTGCAAATTTTAAATATCGTCAGTAGTTTATGCGGTGGTCTTTTTAATGCAAAATTACGAAATAAATTGACAAGAAGCTTAATTTTATCTACGTTTAAGAGCAATGTATCAGGGCACTGCCGATCATGGCTCTCTAAGGGCGGTTTGTGCCGTCGAGTTTAGTTTAGTTTTAGAAGAGTAATGATCCGTGGGGGAGATTTGGCGCATACCAGTTTAATTCATTTAGAATAATGATTTGTGTATTTTTTATCAACAGTATTTGTCACAGCAAATGGAAAAATGTCGACAACAATAATAAGTAATTGTTTTAAGATAAACTTGGAGTACTAGATTATTCCAAATTTCTTGTGTAATAATTCTGTATGTGAAAAAGGCAGTTTGAAACACCCGAATAAACTAAAGTTTCTGGTAGTCTCAGTTTAATAGCTTATTTTTAAACTCTAGTCTCGTAAAAACCAAAATTATATATCGATATAAAAATACCTATATAATTTTATATACATATGTTATATATGTGCATAATTTCTCTTTATATTTGCAACACTTTGTACTTTCACTCCAATAGGTCATACGTTAAAAATGTGACTTTCATAGAAACATGAAAGAAAGGACCCAGGTTTATAAAGGAAACGGAGGATTTATTACGCATATTCGCATTTGCATACAGTTTACTGCCTTATCAAGCGTTTTTGAAAGGTTAGATCAGTGTTTCTCAAACGGAGAAGAATTCCTTCCGGGTTGGAATTTCGTAGTTCGAAGGGAGGGAATGCAAGCAGCCTTTTATTTACCTGTTAAGTGTTTAATTTATGAATATAAAAAACTACTTTTATTCAAATTTTGATTTTTATCAAGATCTTTTATAGACTTTCTTGTTTGTTGTTGTTGTGACTGATCTCCCTTGTCTGATATCAGAGCAAGCCCACGAAATTCACCGTGGCAAGGAGATTCGCCTGTAGTTTGCAAGACAGCCTTGGGCACCATTCAGGTGACAGTACCACTTTGCTCAGTTCCGCCCCCAGTTTCAAAGGACAGCACTAGGGGTGAGGTGTCGGGTCCGAGGGTCTTTCACCCTTCTTCTCCTACTACCAACTTCTCGAGAGAGCCTTTGGCCTGTCGGATATTTTGAATGCCCTCATGCCGCACAGACACTATGCATTTACAAACATTCATGCCTTCTCAGGTATTCGAACCCGGGCCTTTCGGTACAGCAATCAGAGTCTTTAACCATTATCCTGGTTCGGCGGTTTAAGTTTTTTAATTTATAAATAAACTCATTAAAAAGCAATCTAAATAAATAAAACGCATTAAAAAGTAATCTAAATTTAAATAAATGTGCATTTTGTTTCGAGTTTTGAAAATGCAGGGGGTAATGATCATCAAGCAATGGTGAAAGGGGTACGTGGGACAAAAATGGATGGAAATGTCTGGGTCAGATATGATTATTTTTCATTGAAAGCCTAAATTAAATATGGGTTTCTGACATACGATCATTTACAGTAACACAGATCATATGAATTTAGTAGATGCATTCCAATATATTTAATAAAAAAATTACTGTTATTTACTGCAATTAAAATTAAGATGGAGGCAATTTTTATATATCTGCCAATTTGTTTAATATTTCAGTTGATGCTTTGTTTAAAATTTGTCAATCAGATTATTATTAAGAATATCTGGGAAATTATATCGTTGTATTATTATTAATGAATCTAATATTTAATAAAGTGGTTAAGGAAGCATGTAAAAACTGAGCATCAGTAATTCTGAAGTTAGTTCAAAACAGACAGAGAGAAAATAATAATAGTTTTCCTACAAACTCCGCTTTTAGTTGGCTTTAATTAGTCTTCAGGAAGTGACTTGTAATGTTTGGATTGCGTGTGTGACTCGTGAAATAAGAAAATACAGGAAATGCTTTTAAGAAGAAAATTGTTTGGTTTCTTTCAAATATCGTTATTTGTGTCATCAGCGATAGCATCAATACATTACTTGCAGAAAGAAAGTATAAATTCTTTTGTTCCTAAATCTGGTAAAATAGAGCTTCTTAATACATTTAGTGAACGAGTATACAATGTTTGTTTAATCCAAAATGGTGAATAAAATCCATGTATCAACAACACTGAAATGTATGGTGAAGGAAGTTCGTATTATTTACGAAAACAGCTTATACTTTGTTATCTATTACCCTACAAAGGCTCTTTAAATCCTTTGTAATATTCTACAACATCGATTAGTTCATTAATTAGAATAGTGATCAAAGAATCATTCTGTAACGAACGTTAAAATAATGAAATCTGATCCTAAATTTTCCTTGCGTTTATCACGTCTCTAATGACGTTTAACCATTACTGAAATTTAGTCGTAATTGGTACTAAACTTTATTACTATGAAGCGAGAAACTATGAATGATGTGCGAGGTTATCCCACTGTTGATAGAATTCACACTTGAAATTCGAATTATGTTTTTTGAATTTATTCTATTTCTATGCTTAAATTCGACATTGTTCTACTTCCAAAGATGGTATTTTATCTTAGTACAGTTTCAAATTTTATATCGTCATAAAATTAAAGACATATATCTCTTTAAAACGAGGTGCATTCTACGTCTGCCTGTGCTCTTGCCTCCTGTGCTCTTGCCGAGAATCGAACCTCGGACCTCTCGATACGCGCCAAGTGTGTTGGCCATTACAGCACGAAGGCATTCTAAGAAGCCGGAACAAATACATTATATATTCCTCCTTTTAAAGGGCGACTGGGGATTAGGGGACCCAATCGCCAACTCTTGCTGGTGAAGAATCATCATCCAACACATTTTTTAGTTCGGCCACCACTGCAGAGACATTAGATAATTTTGAAGCAAGAGACGTGAAAAATGTGCAGTGCCTCAACGGAACTCGAACTACGGACCTCTCGATACGCGCCGAGTGTGCTGGCTATTACACCACGAAGGCATGCTAAGAAGACGGGAGAAATATCGTATAACGGTTAATGCGATCTCTCGTTTTCTGTAATTATATTTGGAAAAGTTTTAAATTCGTTATGATAAAATAAAATTATAAGAAGTTTGACTACCGTACGACAAAAATTGACATGGATATTTAATTTCAAAATTTGCAATATTTGATGTCATTTTCAAACTGCCTTGTGATATCAGTTAATTAAGTCTAATCAATTAACCGAATAATTAATTAGTACTTCTTGCTTTTCCAACATATTTCTACGTGATGTTCTGCAGAATTAAATCAGAGATAATTTATAATGCTTTACCTGGTAGTGGAGATTTAGTAATATTATAAACTTCATGGCAGTGAGTGATCTTTTAGTGATCTTTTACGACTGTGAATTCATTAAAATATACATAACTAAATATAATCTTGTTGGGGTTTATTTTAAATTTCTTGTTTTAATTTCCTAATAGTTATTTTTATTTCTTAACATGCTTTCATTTACTTCCTTATTTCCCACCTACGATTCCCTACCAGAATGAGTTTTCAGGATCGCGTTTTATTGAAATGAGGTAGGAACCAGAATTTAAGTTGAAGTCTCAGTCACTTCAGTCGAAGGGCTTAGAAGTTCCGAGTTGAACGTCAAAGAGCATTCGTAGAGCGTATTTTGCCTTCTGGCCACGTCGTTGCTTTAAGCCTAATCTTACTACGTTCGGCCCTATTGTTACGTGCCTGCTAGTATTCTCCGGTGATCTTATAAGGGCCAACTCTGTTAGTTATTACTGTGCAGCTTCGGCTGGTTTAATTAGCATTAAATTAGTTTCTTGTTTTCTATCTGAAGTTAAAGTCCAAGTGAAGGCTTACTATAAGTACAAGAGAGCCCCTCTATTAAATATCTTGAATTGGAATAAAGGGTAAATTAACCCTTCTTTGAACTTGCCTTTTACACTTGAAATCAGCCTGAAATCGTTACACAGTTCATAAGTATTATAGAAACTAAAGACTACAAATTTAACTAGAATATTACAATCTTATAACAGTATATTACAAATAAGACAAATATCTTCCAATGTTGAGATTAATGTGCGGTTATGCCGTATTTCCTCGTATATCTTAGCCCTAGCCAGGGTGCCAGGTTGGAAAATTTTTAAAATATTCGTGTAAGGTTTCCCCTTTCTCAGTCAATTCAGAGAAGTATATCTCCTAAATTTTAGAGTGGATTCCACGTAATGATTAATTTTTATTCTTACCAATAAAGACAAAGCTAAGAAAATCTTTGCGCACCACCTCCGAAAATACTAAGAATAATATGAATACGAATAATTAGGCTGACATAAAGTTGAACAATTAGAACTTTTCTGTTCTGATTGTTCAACTTTATGCCAGCCTAATTACAAGAACTGGCCGTCACAGTGAAGCAAATATGAACTGACATTGAGTTTACGATTTCGCTTACTCAGCAGCACATTCACCTTCTTTAATTATTTACGGATGATTTGAGGACTAAGGAGTAGCAGAGACTAAAATAAGAATGGGCGAGATTCAAGTTACAAGGAAGTAAAAATGAAGATATCTTATTTGATATTGTAATGTTAATATTACCGTGTATTCATATTGGGTTGCAGGTTTACTTTAAAGAAATAAGACTGTGATAGTTTACCAGAAAGTTTACCAGTAGTACCAGTATCTATGACCACTTTTATTTTCCTGTGTTTTTATTATAACCGTCCTTCAGAAGTTAAATCAAATTTTTGACGATAAACTTAGTAAACAAAGAGGAGGAATGCGCGACGAAATATGATATTTCTGTTTTAGAAAAGGGTATTATGAAAAGGGTATTATGTTTTAAGAAAAGGGTATTATTTTATTAGCTTATGTTTTAAGGTAAGTTCTGTTTTAACGTACGTCTTTAAAGTAAGAGTTGATAATTTTATTTTTAAGTTTTTAGAATATTAGCATTTCCCTGAATAAGAAAGTACTAATGATAAAATTAGCATAAGAAAACATACTATGAATTGAAGGGAAAATGTATCTAAAATACATCGATTTCTATACAATTTACTTGTATTTTGAAAAGATGTGTGTATAATTGTTTTCATTCTAAGTTAGAAATTCACTTTGGTTCACAAAATATTCGCGTTTCGGTGCCTTTCCCAAATAATTCGAGTTATCATTAAATAAATATTTGATATCAGGCTTCAGACTGTTGCAGTGAAAACTGTGATATAGAGGAAAATTATCAGTATTGTATTATTAAGAACTTCTATCAATATTTTCTCACAAATTATGTAATGACATCCCTCTAGGTTTACAGATTTATTTAAGAACTTCAGATGAATTGAATTTAAGTAATTCAAATGATTATGTATTTACGAGTCACATTCTTTGACCTTATCTGTAACTTTAAACTGTAACTTAGATAAGTTACAGTTTAAAGCAACTTTAATTGAGAAAAGTAGCTTGGAATAAAGTAGTTCAAAGGGTGAAGTAGCTTTCCCGTATGCAGAAAAGCGTAGCTGTTCCCACAAAATCACCTGTTTGAAAACTGTGTTATTAACATATACATAATGACATAAAAGAATCAAAGCTCTTCAGATATGCGGGATATGCATTTTAAGAAAGGGAAAATAAGATTCATATTCAGAAACAGACAACAGACATCATTCAGAACTATGTGCCAACATCTTTTCAGACAAAAGTGCTTTGCGTTGTTCTTAAACAAAAGTCAATTTGACATCTGATTGCTTTATTTATACAAGTTGTTCTAAACAGATGGACACGGCTTCCGTTTTTTTTACACTCTGATCCCAGAGATATGCATCTAGCTCCAAAATGTTCTTAAAAAACAGAATTTTATGGAAACACGTTCAGCTCTGTGAATAGGACAGTTCTGTAAACATTTATGCTACCTTTTTATAAGGTCAGTTTTCAACAAAAATTTCAGTTACTGAAATACATTTATTTTGCTTTAATAAGCAAAATACAGAATGTTAGTATCATTACTTCCAAAATTTGGCTAAATGTAAATAATTAATATTTTCATAGGGATAGTAAAAAATTCATTCCTATTGTCGTTTTACCAAAACAGAAGTCTTAGAAGTTAACGCCTTCTCTCTAAAGTTTCTAAACAGCTTTGTAACATCTGCTGGAGGTACAAATAACTTAGCTAGCTCAACTTCAATAAAAACGGGATGTTACGCATGTTCTGGGAGGTGAGTTATCACCAACAGAATTTCTAACTATAAACTAGTGATACATGTAATAGATCAGTATATAAAGAATACTATGTAAAGAGATTAAGTCTATAGCAATATTTTCTACCATTTGTATAGTTTTAAAGCAGCATGAAAGAAAAATCTCTTTTTTCACAGTATGAAGTTGGAATATGAGCTTTCCAGAGCTCGAACTGTATTTGTTTTCAAAACACATGAAAGATTCCTTTTCAATCACTATTTAGTTTTCTAGTTAGTCAGAAAGTATATATAATTCAAGTATTTCTCTTTCCAGTAATTGGCTTGTGACTGGACGACATCTTGAATAATTCGTTACATCTATTAACGATGATTATACACTCTATAACAAAAAAATCGACGCGCCAAGAAGGAAAGCTCGATTGCTTTGAAACTGTGTATGCTTAAATGTTTTGACCAAATATGCAAATGATTAAAATTTGGTGTCCAATGAATGAATAGTGCGATCTTCAGCGCATCGGAACCAGTGCTGATAGAAAATCTTAACTAAAGTTGTAAGGTTTTAGTTAAACTAACCAAGTTTATTTTAATTTAAATCTTTTCTATCTCCTCTCTGCTTCAACTTCCTGTCAGAAGAAGCGCGCGTTTTTAGCTTATGCTAATTTTTGAAGTTCAGCCAAGCACTATTTAAGCCAGAGGTAGAAACCTCTCGGTGTGTGAGAGCTTTGCCTCAGATCACGGTCACGCTGCTCAACGTTCGCCTGACCAGCTAGCAGTTTAAATTTATAAGCCATAGTGCTTACTACGTGATTGCATTGTAAAACAAATTAAAGTGCGGTA
Source organism: Stegodyphus mimosarum (assembly GCA_000611955.2). Lineage (NCBI taxonomy): Eukaryota > Metazoa > Arthropoda > Arachnida > Araneae > Eresidae > Stegodyphus > Stegodyphus mimosarum. The sequence goes on along the minus strand of KK120158.1, from coordinate 115,093 downwards.
GTATTTAGTATACCTTGCTACGCACCCTTTTCGGTAGAGGCCAACTTCCGCGAATTGCTCTGCGAAGCAAAGTTTAATTTAATTTCTATTTAGGTATTTATTTTAATTTGTTTGATTGTTAAGTTCGACCAAAGTGTGGTCTTTTACTTTCTGTATCTCTCCCGAATTGGGAGGTTTGTATTTAATAGTGATTGAATAAAAGAGGATTTCAAATCCCTTCACGTGCAGTTATTATCCAGCCCAGCAGATACATCAGAACATAGCGTACCTTCCGCTCCCTGTTCCAGTTCAGGACTGACTATTGGAGGTTAAGAACACTTTACAGAATTTACCATGTTTCCAAAAAGGATGCACAGAACACAAAGTCCTGACAAAGTAGCAAAAGAAGACCAAAAAAGTCGCAAAAATCGGAAAGGACGTCAGAGATCACGTGATTATTTTTGTGACGTCATAGTTGCGCTTGCTCACATGGCCTCTGACGTCATCACAAATTCACTATCTATTGGTTCTATAAGTTACATACTGTATTCCATTCTTATAGTCTTTTTAATTACGTATCTTAGCTTTAACGAAAATTTTAAAACTATATTGCTCATTTTCAATTGCTTAAATATCCATTTCTTTTTTAATTAATTCTCATTTAATTTAGGTTTCTATTTTAAAATTAATTTGCGGATATGCATTCTAAAGAGATTCCTCACATTTAGACTTGTAGCTTTTGTACTAAATTTTTTGATTATGCAGTTAATTTGTTTAATTCATTTTTCTTACTTAATTGTGAGTATTTTAATTGAGGAATGCTTTTCAGTGAGATTTTTATTCTTTGTGGCGGATCTGTTTCAGATTCTGATTACTTAAGAAAGCCTTGTTCTTTCACTGTTAAATTTATTTGTGTTGTTACTTAGAAAAACGTCATTGCTTTGACTTTTAAGTGCTTTCCATTGCTTAGTTCTTAGCAAAATATAATTAGGAATATGACTTTCATTTATCTCTCTGTCTGAATACCCAACATATGGTACGCAAGTTAAAGTTCTTTGGTTCGATTCATTATAGCCATAGAACTGGTGGGGGACTGACTGAAAAAAAAGCAAGGGAGACGACAGAGGGTGGTGAGAGGACTGGAAGTATTTTTTTTCTTTCCACCTTTTTCACTTCACTTCTCTTATCCCTTCCTCGTTACACCGGCGTCAGGCTGTGCAGACTTGAAAAGGAAAACCAACATGTAAACAAGATTGCCAGATGTCAACTTCTATTTAAGCTTAAATGAACTGTTTTTAATATAAATTATTTTTAACTGATACATTATTTTAACATAAAAGCATTTTACGATATATATATATATTACGGTAATTTTTGAAGTCGCAACAAGTAGATAGATAATAAAATGATGGATGTCGCAAAAATTTTGCAAAATCGGGAATACTAAAATTTTAGTAGCACAAGTTTATCAGAAGTCGCAAATTTCCCTAAAATTTCACTATCTGGTAACACTGATTAGAACTGCGCATCTAGAAGATGTAGTTAAGGAGCTGTTCTTGGAACTGTTGTGAAAAATTTCTGTTGCATTGCGATTTAGGATACCTTTCAACGACTGATAAAATGGTTCGCCGCGGATTCGAGCTCATTACGAGCAACTGTCAGAATTTGAAAGAGGTCGTATCATTTGGTTGAAAGAGGCAGTTTGGGCAAATCGGAGAATCTCTCGTCATATGAGTCGAAGCAATGCGGCGATTAGAAGATGCTGGCAAGAATGAGTGGACAATGGCAGATTTCAGCGTCGTGATAGTAGCGGTCGACCTAGGGCCACAACAGATCGGGAAGACAAAGTGATAGTCAGATCGCCAGATCTCTCTCACAGCCAACATATCTGGGATATGATGGGAAGGCGAATACATCCATCAGGGAATGTTGATGACCTAGCTCGACAATTGGAGCAAATTTGGCAAGAAATTTGTCAATATTTCTAGTTTTCAGGTACGAAGATTTTATTTAAATATACTGCCTGAGTGAGGAAATGGAAATTTATAAAAGTTTAAATAGAATGGGATTAAAATTAGCATGCAGATGGAGAACGCATTTTTAAATAACTGATTTTAATTTAAAAAAAGTAATGGAACACAGTGATCAGACGTATGTGGTGATTAGTAGTAAGTAGGGCTACCTCTTGCAGTAGTACTAAATCAGTCCTTCCAAGTGCAGATAAAAATCATTATGCGAATTGTATTCACGGGAATGGATAGCCATATGCTTTCAACCATCCTCTACATTTCATCCTCTGATTCAGGCTAGGGAAGGTCAAGTAAATGTGGCCAATCACATTCCACAAATGCTCGATCGGTATGAGACCTAAAGACTTCTGTAGGCAGAGTTTATTGCTAGCTTTTTAGATTTGTATAGTTTGACCGCTTTATCCGCGACCATGAGCACAAACACGCATGCGTCATTCGGACTGAACTATTCACAAAATAGGCTGGAACGATGGGCACGTTTTCTCTCTCGAGCGTAGAAATTCTTTCTTTATGGAGAAGAGAAGACTTTCACGTGATCTTTCACGTCGCAGGAAGTAATAACGCCCCTTTTGGACGAGTGCATGTGTTTTCGAAGAATGCCAGCCAAGGTTGCGTTTGAGGCGGTCGAACTATATAGCGATGATTTCCATATACTCTCGGAGGGTATTTTTCTGAAAAACAGAATTTTGCAGCCGCTGAAGCTAGGGTAATGCAACCGGCTGCATATCCTCGTATGGTCATGCCATCGTTGTATTTCCGATACAAACCAGGGGTAAGCGGCTATAGAAGGCAGTGGCAGCCCAAACCACTGTGCCACGTTTTTGAGCAGTATTACGTTGAACATTCTCAGCAGGATAGGATCTGTTTTCACATCGTCTCCAGATTCTTACTTGGAGACTGCAAACGGTAAACCAGAAGGAAGATTTTTCCCTATACAGCTGTACCGTTCAGTCGTCTGACAGGCTGTGTCCCGATAACATTGCAATCGTTAACATCAATGGCCAGTTCTTAATCATCTTAACATCAATTCTTAATAAATGCCATTCTTAGTAAAGGTATAAGGAATTTTCTCCTTCCTCACCTCCCTTGTCTTCGTGGTGTAACTGGAAGCACGTCCAACTAGCAGTTGGAAGGTTCTGATTTCGAGTCCTGGTGAGGACATTTCAAATTTTTCATGTTTTCTGTTTCGAGAAACCAAATGACTTTAAAGTGAGGCCCGAATTCAAAGATGGTGAAAAATAATTCATCACTACCAGGATTTGGCGATTGGGTTTTCTTTTCCTCATTCACCTTTTAAGAGTGGTAGTGTGTAAAGTATTTACTGTCTCCTTACCGAGAACATTTGTGGTACGGTTGAAAGCACGTTCAACTTACAAACACGATTTCCAGTCTTCGAATTTCGTGGAGG
>KK120158.1:71929-102415 GCA_000611955.2 Stegodyphus mimosarum | reverse complement strand
TAACTTCATAATAAAGACAAATATACAGGTAATAATTTAATTATGATTTTTTAAATCTGTATTTTAAATACTAAAATACAGGAAGCCCAAAAATAACACTCAACGAACATTAATAGTAGGGATACTAATAGGGAGAAATATTAACTCTATATGGTGTCATATGTAAGTTGATATTTAAAATCATAGTCTGACAATGGCCATTATTTCCAACAGATGTTAAAAATGACAGATTTTTAAATGACTCTCAGCAGCAATACACCATGCGCTTTGCTACAAAATAGGTTAGAAAAGCGATGATACAGCAAACGTCGCTTAATGTGATCATGTTTTACAACGGCTATTTTAATAACGGATGAGAAAAAGTATCCTTCAAATTAGCAAAAGAATTTAAATAATTTAATAGAAATATACAAATACTTACTATCACAGTATTTTACTCCAAAATGTTTATTGCTAATAGCTTGTTTACAAGAGTTATGCGAAAGTTTATTTGTGAACTGCTTCCGATGTTGCTGGAAAATATCTGACTGATGCTGTAAACCTAATCGTAATACTCGGTGGGCGTCCTTATATCAACATTTATAGAGAATGTATTGATTTTATCTTTACATTCTTCAGAAATTCTATTACATGGTGTGCTTGGATTTGTTTCGGAAAGTCACTAGTAGATATCTTCTGTCGTCGTCTTCTGTCTGAAGAAGAGAGACCTGTGTTTGGTCGCTCTCGAAAACACGCAACACTAAGCCAAAGATTGCTTTATTGCCTTGTTTTAAATGGTTGATAAAAGTAAAATTTAAGCAATTTGGTGACTTAATTCCTTACTTAATGACATTTACTTAGTTGTTTATTTTACTTAGTGACTACATTTGGTAATTTTTAAAATGGACTTTGACCTTATTTGGAGAATTTACTTGGGTTTGAAAAATCCATTTTGTAATATACTGATAACATTAACTGAGTTGTTGACCACAACAAGCTATATATTTTTTGTGTTTTAGTATACAATCGGGTGGCACCTCGCCAATTCGAGAACAATATGCCATTGATAGCATTAAGCGGTGCTTATACTGTAGTCCCAATCGCATGACATGCCAGTATTTTGCCTCTTGTTGTACACACTCACAGTAAATAACATCTTTTGCACCATTCTTTATCCACTGCTGTTCTCTTAGTCCCGCATTATCTTTTTTCATATCACTCATAGATTCTTTTCCTTCAAGTTTCACATTTTATCTCCTAAATGTTACGTATGATTATGTAGAGTCATTACGTTTGCTAAAATAGAAAATATAAAAAATGTGCAATGCCTTCTTCGGGATTCGAGCTCCGGACCTCCCAATTATTAGCTGAACGTGCTTTCCAGTTATACCACGAATACACGCGGTAGAGAGGGAAGAAAATATCTTACAAGTGTAGCGGAATATTAAATTCTATTCTCTATTATCTTTGCGCTTTGCACACAGATTCTTAGTTACATGATAATACATTAAAGGCTGTAAAGCTTAGATATCTTCTTTGCAATCATAAACAGTAACTAAAATTTAGATAGAATGGCAGCGAATTATCGCTAAGTAACAACTGAAACTTGAGAAGGGTGTATGAAATCCTTTATTTAAAACTAAGAGGAACAAAAGGCACAACTGGTGCTTTCAAAATCAGCCAACCATCTGTGGAGAGATAACGTAGTATAGGAAATTCAAATGTAAAATTGTAAAATTTAAATTCAAATAAACTAGTAGCCGAAGACTATACAAATCAGTTAACGCCAAGTTGACTCAAAACTTCACCAGCGTGCATATGAACTATCAGCAATTATAATGCAAAGCCGAGGATTACAAATCTTATCTTACCTAACAACCTAGTAACGTGGCCTCGAGTGGCAGAAGATGCTTTAAACCTTACATTAAATACACGCGAAATAATTTTGCGTTCTGGCTGGAAAACGGAAAATATAAGTGATAATACAGCTCCAAAACATAAGGTTATTAATTAACATAAAGGAACCTTATAAATTTACTTATACATTTGCTGGAAAGTAGACACAGGTTCTGCTATTAATTGGACTCTGATGTCTTCTTTCTGCCGCATATGGAAGAAATATAAACCCATCATCTTATTCCTAGACTTACAATCAAAAGTAAAATTTATAAATAAAGTAATCCGTATAATCTCAGCCGTATGGATGCATATACTAAGCGGATGCCCGATCACTTATTTCGGCAACTTCGGCAGATTCAAAACTGTCTCCCTGCAGTGTTCTTCAGTGAATGGGATGGAAGTTCAAAAATATAGATAGATAGATATTCAGTCATCTTTCATATTTCCTCTGTTTTCAACGTACAGATAGGCTAAATATTATCTTGACACTCTGTACGGCGTTAGAAGGAAATCTTAAGCTAATAGTGCACACTAAAATTTTGCCCAACTCAGAGCTTACGCCATTAATACATTCCATGTAGGGCACGCAAAGATAACTTTCTATGGAAAGCATGCCTTAGATATAACTAAGATTAAGAAAGCATGAATAATTTAAACAAACCTAAATATTGTTTAATAAAGAGAAAAAGGGGAACAAATGTTAATTGAAAAGAATTTTATTGCTCTTCAATGAGTTCGTGGTATAATTATTTTTTTAAAAAAACTGATGATTTTCGCTCGTGGCAATAAGACGATTCTCTTTAAAAAAGGCGCTTCATCTTTGTCATTCTCATTGTTTTGACTGTCTGTTGGTGTTACAAAATCTTTCAGCTCGTTCATTCGTCATTTCTTGATTAATTCTTTGGCTTTTCCTCCTTTCATGACTGCAAACTCATCACTGCCAGTTCCTGTTGCAATTTGTACGTTTTCTTTGGCTTCATTTTCAATCGCTAGAAGTCTCTTATTTTTTTAAAAAAACTTGTGATATGAGCTGATGCCATCTGAGTTCGATGTTGATGAATGAATGTCGAAACGTGTACAAATGAAATTATAGCGCTAGACAACTTTAACGGAATCAGTTAAGAAAATGCGTTTATGCGAAATCCCATTCGGCAACAGGAAATACTTAGCGTAAGAGTTGTAGGACTTTTAAGTATCATTAATAGCATGATGTGAGAATTAGCTGCTCGAGTCAGCGTTCAGAGTTCTAACCACACATAACAGATAACATTTTCATACCTGAAACAGCAGAAGAAATACCGGATGGAGCAATATTATCAGTATAAAACATGCGGGGTAAAACATTCGTATGATAGTTGTTCTTAACGAGAGGATACTAATGATATTGATACATTTGGTTTTCATATCTAAAGTAATTTTTGAGTATGAAATAAATATAGGTTCTTCCTTTTACAAAAAGATACATTTAAAGTATGTACATTAAATGTCGTAAAATTATGAAGTAGCTTCATTAAGGGTACAGAATTATCAATGATTAAAGAAAATTGGATGCATGGCAATGGATAGTGTAGTTCACAAAGCTATGATATTGAATATTATTAATAATTAATGAGATTTAAAACGTAAATTTAATTTGGGAAAATTATAAGAAGAAACTTTAACAATGTTATTACCGTATTTTCCAGTGTATGGTTATTTAATATCCGAAGGACATAGTGACAATAACAACATAACAAATTAAAAGTAGTTTTGAATAAACTGCAGGTAACTGTCACAACGTTATTCCTGTAAAAGAATACATTCCAATAAGAATATTAACATTACGATATATAATAAGATATCTTCATTTCTGTTTCTCTATAACTTGAATCTCTCCGGTTTTTATTGGTGTCTTCTTGAGTTTTAAATCATCCATAAATGATTAAAGAAGGTGAATGTGCAGTTAAGTCAATGAAACCATAGCGTAAATGTCAGGCGTGTTTCGCTGTGATTGGTCGGTTCTTGTATTTGGTTGGCATATGGTTCAACAGCTAAACACGAAATGTTCGGCGCAACCTTTTCACGTTGCTCGCGAGGGTTTGTTTTTGTTAGTAAGATGTAGACAAACACTACGGATGAAATAACGGATGAATCCGTTTTAAAATTTATGGGAGCTCGTTCTCTGAGGATCTTGAGGAAGGAGAAAATCACGTGAACATTTTTAAAGTTTCTGGAACCTGATGTAAAAAAGCTAGGTGGGGATACGTGAGGAAATAACAGCAATTATGACAAAGAATGCAAGAATTAACTGCCCTATGGAAGAATTATTTTCGTGGAAGGCCTTTTAAGTTAAATCAGATGGTATTATCTTATACCTGTAGTAGAAAACCACACAAAATTTAATACAAGCAGAAAGTAATATCAAATTTATGTTATTTGATGGCATTCCGCTATTGATTACTGTTAGTTAAAACATATTTTTGTAAAAACGACAAAATAATTAAAAAAAGACAAGAAATTGCATCTTGATCTTTCGTAATATTTCTCAAGATAAAGGTGGTTGTTTTAAATTTTAAAATCGTTGTAAATTTGTATTTAATATACACTTCAGTTTCCTTTTGATAAAAGCTTTATCTTTTACGGAATTCGTACAGTAAAGATTAAATTTAGCTTGTTATCGCCATCTGCAACAGGAGCACAGAATAGCTGTCATTAAAACACACGTGAAAAGGTAAGTTTAATTTATTTAAATATTTAAAATTTATTATTCTGTAAACGATTCAGGTTATCTTACATTTATGAATGACATTTATTATTAAATCATTAATGTTTTTAACTCAGAACAATTTTGAAGTATTTAATTTCCTGTTGCCAAGATTTTGTCTTCTAATGGTGTAAATTGTAAGTATATAATTCTGGAAAATAATACATATGTAAATCTTATATCTCAATCTCTAGAGCTGTAAATAGTAACCAAAAACGTTTATATTGCTTACACTACATAAGATGAAACGATTTCCGTTTTTCATGAAGTGATCCATTACATAAAATGAAATTATTCCCATTTTATGTGCGGTAGCGAAGGCATGAAATGGAATCAGGCTCTGTTCATTTTCAGGAATTTTATGGATTATGGATTATGGATGATCTGGTTAAAACAATATGGTTCAAATGGTAAAAAGTATGGTTAAATGTTCGGTAATGGAGTAAACAATATGATTAAACGCTTTGAAAGGAAACGGTGAAACGTTGGGATGTGTAAATGAAAATTTCATGAAAGTCTGGAGAAGGAAAACATTTTTTGTGCATCAAATTACTTAAATTTTGGCTGATAAGATACAAGTCATGGAATTAAAGTCACTTTTTTTATGTCTTTAAGCTTGCTTCTTATTTGTGTTTTGTATAATAAATTTTCTGCTTTTAACTTCTGCTAACTTATTAAAAGGCGCTTTTTAGTTGTAAAAGAAAAGATTTAATTCAGTTTCAATTCCTCAATGTCAAAGAGAGAAATGCTAAAATTCAGTTAGCAGAAAATCTACCTTACAGTTAACGAAATGAAATCAATAAAAATTGTTGTTTAACCCCTTTTATCGATATGAAATATACCATCAGAAATTATGTATTTAAATATTTGTAGTTTGTATACATTGCGTACTTAATCACTGGATACCTGTTTTAATGTTTTTTAAGTTAGTCTACCGCAACAATATTACGTTAAACCTGCTTTCCTTATTTTCATGGTTGTTATCCTTTCATTATGAAATCTTTATTTGTTAATATAAATACTGGAACTAGTTTGTAAGTTCTCGGAAAGAACTGGGGAATCAGTTTCTTTTCCTCTTTAAACAACAATGAGTTTTGACTAAATTTGACTGGTTTGAATATTACTGGAATTCTGATTTCGTCGTATATTGTCTCAAAGGTTATCGTTGTGGCCGAAGTATGAATTTTGTCTGAACAATACTCTTTCTTCCAATAATTACATAGTTCTTTTCTTTGCGAACAAATGTTCTATTACTCTGAAATAAGAAAGAGCACACTTCAAATTTTTGCCGTACTATGGGAAATTTACATTGCATTGCCAGTACAACAAGCTGCTCGGATTCTACTTAAATAAATACAGCCACAGTAAATAAATGAAAAATATGTACATCGAATTGTGTAAACGTCTCTGTAAAGAATTTTGTGTTTGCTATCGCCAATGTGCATGTGCGCAAAATTTCCAGTAAATCGGCTGGGTGGATGGAAGTATCTATTAATCTCCGAACGCTACTCGGTCTAAATTTCGCCCAGGAACAAGAGATGTGTAGAAATATTAGGTTATTAAGAAGCAGAAGAGATGAAAAATGAGCAACGCCTTCGCCAGGAATCGAACCACGGACCTCTCGGTTACGCGTCGAGCGTACTGACCACTACACTACGAAGGCATGGGAAGAAGGCAGACGAAAACACCTTATAGAGGAGCCGATTCGATTAGAGGCGATTGGAATATGAAAAAGCAGCTGCTAAAAAGTATATGTAGGAAGAAATATTGTAATGTTCTGCTATGTCTTGAAGTTTAACTTATTGTCTTTCAGATCCTACTGAACTGATAAGCGAGTTATCTCTTTAGTCTACATTAGGATTCCAAAGTCTTAGAAAAATTAAAATAACCTTCCCATTAAATTCTTCAAAAGTAACAGAAGGCATCACTTGTGTTACAATATTTAATTCCGCTGCTTGCAGGCATTTAAAATAACATAAAAGGAAGTTAAAATTTACATAACGCACACACAAAAACTACTACACAGACTACACACAAAAAATAGTCTACTGTCAAAAATAGTCCAATTTCTGGCTCGAGTAGTTAACTGCGCATATTTAAATATCGGCTAGCAAAGTGGCTAAAGCCGGACAAAAGCTTTGGCAGAGATTACGATAGTAAATGCAAGGAGAGGCTGCCAGAAGCTTTGACTGTCAAACATTCAAACCCCTGGCTTAAATATACTTCAACTAATTTGCATTCTGATGAGGACTACGGAAAGAAGTTAAACTAAAGGGTTAAACTAGTTAATTAACATAAAATCCTACAAGATAACACAAATACGTTTGCATTGTTTGAAGAAAATTTCGAGTAGTACAAAATGAAGAGTTACAAATGCAGAATTACATGAGACTGCAAACTGAATTTGCTACACATGTTATACCAGAAATGCTGCAAATACTAATGCAAAGCTTATCAAATTCAAATTACCAGAGCTGTACGTACTTGTTTTTATAATTAACACTTCACTGTAATTGATGAAAATTTAAAAAAAACCAACGTGTTCTTTTAAATTAAATGTATATCATTTCATTTTTTCTAATTACTTTCTAATCCTGTTTTGAAATTTCTGAATGCTTTTCATAATATTAAACTGAAAAAGTGTTCATTCAGAACTGAATTATTTTTGATTCAAATAGTTAACCCATCTACGTCTATGTAATATGTTATGTAAGATTGTGGTCCGAAACAATTGGACCACATGCTGTTCCCGAAGACATTTCATGACATGGCATTTAGTGCAAAGATTTTAAAAGTTCAGTTATCTGAAGTTGAAGCTTAAGTTGGTTTCATTACCATTGGAAGCGAACAAGAATAACTCATCAGACAAATCTATAAATGGATTTATTTACAATATGCTATAAATTTTATTCAAAGATTTGAAGATATAAATTTTATTATTTGCACTTGTGAAAAAATAAGTATGTTCAGTTACGAATTTCCGCACTAAGAATAGTCGCTTTGTTCAGGAGTACATTTATATATGTACATCATTTTTTCACAATTGAAAATTAATCAGGAAAAGAAAAGATTGACCGATGAGCATCTACAATCCGTGATGAAAATAATTTCCAGTCATTTCTGCTCAAGACTACAAATTTATCAAAATCGAAATGCCATCAAATATCAAGCTGTAGCAAGAAATAAAAGAAATTTATGCATCAAATAAAAATTTAATAAGAGAAAAAGACTAATTTGTCGTTATTTGTTCTCAGATTTTGACCAACGTGGAAAATTTTCTCTAAAAAATTACGAAAGTTTTTATCTTCTTTGAATTTAGAGTCTCGCATATTTTGGTAACATCAAGCGTATGAGAACTCTTAAGATTAAAAATGAATTACCGCTATGTCTTCAAGCACCACAGAGGCAGGAAAAGGGTGTAAAGGACACTTTTGTTTGATTCAAATACAAGTTAACAGACGCTATCACTCGTGCTTACGAAAACCAACAATTATGGCTCAAATCGAAGATAATGTGTTTAATTAAACGTAATGAAAATTAGTTATCCTAACGGCTGCACAATTAGAATAATGCGCAAACTGGCTCTGATCTAAGATTGGCGTAACAAGCCTAATGGCAAGAATAATGCAATACCGCAGAATACTACTCGCAAGGAAATCAAATTAGCAACATGGCCATCAACAGGCAGAACAAGCTCTCATTTTATCCTGAAAAAAAAAAAAACTTTAAATACTCTCTTCTTTCTAACTCATTTGAATATCACGCGAGCTGGAAATTTACGTTCTGGCAGCAAAATGGAAATGAAGGAGATAGGAAAGCGGTTTTTACATAAAATAATTAGTTAAAGAACTTAAACGAGACCTATAATTTTAAATTAAAGTAAGTTATTTAGTAATTATTTAAACATGTTAGAAAGAACTATTTTAGATACACGTCAGTCTGGAAATTTAACATTTATCTGCCAATATAGTAGTTGAATAGTAAAATGTAATCAACACACCAACACAATGTCTTGCATGTACTAAACTAGATTTCAGATAGAAAATAGATATGAGTTTGGAATTTTTTTTCCTTTGCCATATTATTATTATTCGCTATGTATGTTTTGAAAAAAGCTTCATAAACTAAATTTAAAATTAAGTAATTTTTTTTATTTTATTAATAAAAAATTTTACTCCCTAAAAAACATTCTGGCCCTTCAGCTCTTTTCAGATCATGCATTCGGCTCGTCGACATTTTGAATTTTGAGACCACTGATGTAAGGAATATTGTTGAGCATATTCCATTTTCAATGAAATTTGTCCTCGTTATGCATAAATTTGCTACTGAAATTATTCACTACGTTAAAGGTTGTTAAAAATCTTCGTTTAAAACGCTTTCGAAAATTCTTTGAAAGAAATTTCCACGGTAAATCTAGTTTAATTACTGTTATATTGTATTTTATTTAGTTTGTTTTAAATTGTTATTTAATTCCTGATATGCAATATTTGAATGTGAAATTTTAATGCTTAAAGGAAGTCCTCTTTAATTTTTGCGTAAATTTCATTAAATAAGACTATTTTTCCTGTAAATGGCATAATATAAAGCGAAGTCGGTATTTTTAAAGAAGAAAACTCTTTAACGTAGCAGAAATTTAAGATTTCATTCTATTATTAAATTATATATTTGCGAAGACGTTTATTTCATTTCCCAAAAATTCTACGTAGTGCGCTTGTGAAAAGTTATAGCTTTAACGAACGCGACATCGAAAGTGCAGCGATATATCCTGCAACTTGTAAGTGTACAGATAGATGGTCGTTCTAACTTTATGGAAACAATTTTCTATTTAAATTTTCTCGTTAACATTTCGAGATAAAGATTTGGCCGTTTCGATATAATCGTATACGACTGTTTTATTTTGACTGGAATGCAGAATTGGAAGTGGCTTTTAAAATTGAGAGCTGGCTCGAAGTTTACTTTTCGCAAAATATACATTTTTCCTCGCAAAATATACGCATCGCTAAATTGTAAAGCTGTGTAAAAATCGAGGTTATTGCATTTCAAAGAAAGGTATTCTTAATATATTAAATTTGAAAAGGAAAAAGTGTTTAACTGGAAGTAAAAATAAAAAATGGCCACAAAAACTCATCTCAAGATTGTTTGAACATGGATTAAGAAGATGAAATCTATGATTCCGAAAGAAAATAAACCGATTCAAAGATCCACTGCATCGGAACTGGGAATGTCTTCTGGCTGTTAAAATCATTCAAAAAAAATGTTTAAACCTAAAGTTCATCTACATTTGCCACAAGCATTGTTGTAGAAAATTACATGAAAATCATCTAGCGATTGACAAAAAGAAATTTGTGGTAACCTTCGATAAGGCATAGGAATATTTAATTAACTGTGATAAAAAAATCACCAATTTTGTATTCTCAACTGACGAAAATGACCGTACGAGATGACTTAGTCAATGTGCAAAAACGTTCCCAACAGGATTCCTTATAACTGCATTTATTTTGTTTCAACATTATTAAAACTTGTAGAGTTTTAATTTACTTTATTAACCAATTATTTTATGTTAATTAGCCTTTCTGTCTTTTTCTTTTCCCATTCTCCTTCCAAAATGTTAATTCTAGTTCGCGCCTATTCAAATGAGGTAAAAAGAGATAGTATTTAAAGGAAGGTTTTAGGTTGTAGAATCAGAAGGTGTTCTGCCTGCTGAAGGCCAAGTAACTAGTTTCTCTTGACAACAGTTTATCTGCAACGTATTGTTATTTTCGCCATTAGGCTTCTCATGCCAATATTAGGTCTGAGCCAATTTGCGCGTTTTCTATCTGTGTAGCCTTTGGGATAACTACAATTTACTTAGTTAAATTCAGTTCTTTACTTTTGATATACACCATAAATACTGGCTGGTTCTGTAAGCTCAAGTTGTCCCTTATATATCTAAGACCCCTTTCCAAGTTTCTGTTGTAAATTCCAAGACATAGAAAGAAGTCGCTTAAGTCTTCGAGAGTTTTCGTTCGGTTTATGTTACCAAAGAAGGTGAAACTCTATAAACTCAAAAATGTCTCAAGTAAGTTTACTAAAAAGCAGAAAACTTCAGAATCAATTTTTGACGAAGAATTATCTTGGTTTTTCATTTTTCACTGATTTTATCTTCGACAGATGACGCTATTCTCGCTTTCGCTTTGGTCCACCCATTACTTTCGATAAAAAATGACTGTTGTTGTTTTCTTCCATTTTTGCAAAATTTTTCCCAACCTCACGAAAAGAGACCTGTATCCGATTGCTTTCAAAAACCCAAAATCTACTTTAAACAAAGTTTAATTTTTGTCCAGTTTTAAATTCTACATTGGTTTGCTTCATTTTCAGTTTGATAAAACTATATATTTTCAGAACTGTGGAATATGCACTTGTAAATGAAATCAAATACAATTATTTTGCTTACGTAGGCAGTTTGTAATACAATTTATGCAAGCATTTGATCGAATAACAGTAACGAAAAGTGTCAAAAATATAATATCTCTTTAAAATACACTTTTGCTAAAACAACAAGCAACAAAGGCAAAACATGGAATAAAACAATAGCTATTTATTGTATATGCTTGAAATTCATTCAAGAAGTTTTTGTGGCATTACTAGGCCACATAGCAAACAATAAAGCAATGAAATGCAAAAACACATATATCGCGCTTGGCATATCTCGAAAAACCAAATGGGTCCGAAGAAAGTGCAATGGAAACATCATGTTAATAAAGGGTAGGACACTGTCTAACTGAAATGCATGCTTGACAACGAACGGCGAGCCAGCCTGACAATAGTGTCGTTGATCGCTTGTTGTGGCAGTTCCGATCATTCCTCTAGTAATGCATGTCAGAGCTCGCGGAAGGTGCCTGGTGGTTTTCTCTCTCCAAATAACTTCGCATCACTTAAGCTCTATGCGGAAGGGCGTTATCGTCCTTATATCGCGTTAGTACCCATTGCAGCGATAAAAGGACGCTCAAGAAACTGTAGAATTTCGTCGCGATATCGGACGGTTCTGATGGAATCATCAGGAATCACGTAGAGGTCGGTGTGGCCGTTCATTGTTATCCTAGATCATACATATAAATCTCTTTCCTTTCTTTTCAAATTAATCCTTTGTAACGGTCTCTTTCGACAATGTTTTCCACCCGATATCGGACGGTTATCGGAAAATTATGCGAATCATTTAATTTCCGAAGGACACTAAGAACATAATAAAGGAAAAGTAGTCATAGGTAATTATTTCTTTGAAGGAAACATACACTCTAATAAGGATTCTTCGTAATGTTAACATTATAATATCTAATAAGATATCTTCCTTTATATCTTCTCAATAACTCGAATCTCCGTTCTTATTTTTGTCTTTTAGACCTTGAATCATCCGTAAATAATAAGAGAAGGTAAATGTGCAACCGACTCAGCGAAATCATAGACCGAATCTCAGTTCATATTTACTTCGTTGTGATGGGTCGGTTCTTGTATTAGGCTGGCTTGAAGTTCAACAGTTAGAAGAAAAAGGTTCCGCGGGAGCTTCGCAGGTAGCTTGTGAACTTTATCTTTCTAAGTAATATAAAAGCAATCAACACGTGGCCAAATCGATTTTAAAATTTATGGGAGCTCGTTCGCTGAGTAATTGGAGAAGGCACTAATTAAAGAATATGTAGTAAAATATTGTTGTGTGCGTACGGGTTCGTAATGGATTGAATGCACAAATCGTTAAAAAGTTAATAACATTTATTCTTTTCACAAGAAATAAAACAAAATGCTGATATTTTCTCAGAGATATTCGTGCAATATCACAATATCTCACAGCAGTTATATTTTAAACTGCTAAAACGTAAACAGAACGTAATTCAAAATACAGACAAACTAATTCGATCTCACAACGAATTCGCTACAATCAATAATAGAACTAACTAAACAACAGTTCGCTTAAAACCACGACTGAGCTGAGATGTTTTAATCCAGCTTTTATAAGCTTTTTAATCAAACACGAGCACATTCTCGTATTTTCTCGATTTTTCTGGATAGCAACAGAGTACAACTACGAGACATCTATTTATTAAATGTTAAATGCACGCACTCTTGTATTTTTACTTTTCCGTCTCCGTTTTCTCTTACAATTCGTCACGTGCTGCGTTGAAAGGGAAAATAAAACAATTTTAATTACTTCTACTAAAATGGCTAAATAAATACAAAATCCGTAACAATATGTAAGGAAATACGATAATTAATAATACTTTCATATTTCGAAACTTTCACAATTGCAGTTGATTTTTTCCTTTAACTTATTTTGGCTTATGAAATCTCTCACGTGAACGCTGTCTTACGTAAACCAATAACTTCAATTTACTTCTGTATTAATTAATATTAAATAAGTCCTTGGTTCTCTAACGAATCAAATCATTATTAATAAATAAAATTTACTATATTAATAAATAATAATACAAAATATTATTAAATTAATTTAATTATGGATATTAATAAATAATAACTAAAGCGGGCAAGTCATTCATTTCATAATACCTTAAAATTAACATCTAAGCAGTTCACAGAAGGTAAATCCTAAAATCAGATCATAATAATAAGGCTTATAATATTCTATTGATTGTGTTAGAATCTTAAAATCCATAATTTTAAATATGTAAAAATTATATCTTATCCGTTTTTTAAAAAAACTTAGGATTCTATTTTAAATTGTTTTACAAATCACTGCCATCCTCAGCCTCAAAACAAGGAATAACTAAATTTAACATTTTGTTAATTTCCAGTGTTTTCAAATACTGAGCTATAGAATTTTTGAACGTTCGTATAAGCTTTCTGAATAAACAAGCTAGAAGAGGGAAAAAATTTAACATTTTTAACCTATTTTCGCCACCAAGCAGTGTCTCTCCATCAGTTTACATCCTAAACAAAGACAGTAAAGTGAATATTAAAAAAAGTATGGCAATGTTTAATACTTTGTAAACCTAAACATTAATCAGTAGGCTGCGTCCACGCCATACACATTTTTGCTTCTTCGCCTTTTCTAATATAAGATTACATTTTTCAAAGTCAAAAGGAATAAAAAAATCAAATCCATATCACTCTTCTCGCTAATTTTTTGGTAAACTGTTTCCCTTGATTAGTTTTATTTTTAATTTTATTCAATGTATTAAGTTTGTACTTGCATTTTTGTATTAGTATTTCATTCATTTTACACTTATGAAACTTCCGAAACACGTGATTTCAGCTTACTTCTTTTATTTACATTCTAGCTCATTGCAGCTTTATCTACTGCTGATGTGTTCGGTTTTCCGAAGTCCAGGTCTTTGGTATCACCCTGTCTCCTTCCTAGCTATGATGAGCCTCTTGGGGACTGCGGTCAAAACTCAGTCTCCTGAGGTTTTACATAAACATAAAAACAATCACAACGTAGTAAGGTTACTGAGCCGGACAAGTAATGCTTCGCTCAGATATGGGTTCAGTGTCCATCACATTTTATATTAATAGTACTGTTTATTCTAACTGAAATGTAGATTTCTTTTAAAGAAATTTACAACTTTTGTTTCCTAAATTTCTTTAAAATTTAAGGGGACATTAGGTTTGGTCGGCATAATTCACTGAGACGTAGCTTAAATAGATACTGTATGTGTCGCTTAATGCGATCACAGGTAATATTATCATTTGGATATTGTTATCGAATTGCCGAAGTCTTACCCGTTTGTCTACGAAAACATAGAAAATGCGTCGCTTATTGTGATAAACAATTTTGTTAATACGATCAAACTGTTATAGAAAAAAAATTAAATTGAAACAAGAATAATTATAGATTGTAAAATTTGGCAAGTGTTAGAGAAATATCACCAAGTAAGAGATTGTCACCGAACAACTTGATTTTGATTTTAATCTTCAAACATTTAAAATTAAGGGGAAAACGTTAGCTTGGCATAGATTTTGAATAGCTCTATCCTTTTCGAGAGCTATCGGACACAGGTTTCTCTCCTTTACGGAAAAACAAAGGTTTTAAAATTATGGGTACAGCATCGGTCACATAGTTTCCAGAACCGTTCGTA
Organism: Stegodyphus mimosarum; assembly: GCA_000611955.2. Classification (NCBI taxonomy): domain Eukaryota; kingdom Metazoa; phylum Arthropoda; class Arachnida; order Araneae; family Eresidae; genus Stegodyphus; species Stegodyphus mimosarum. Next base: position 87,730 of record KK120158.1, on the reverse strand, counting down.
AATTAACTTCTGCATTTAAGACATGTGAACAGTTCATAAACAAATATTTGCCTTTTCCTCATACTGTGAAAGTACCTATTTATATGTTTCTAGTTATATTTATTATTAAATGAGTTAAGTTCTATTGCTATTTCAATGATAGTTTTCTCATTATGTACTGTTATCATCATTCGGTTAATGCAAGGCTTCTCAGCCGCGGGGGGGGGATTTCATAGCTTTATGAGGAATGCGGTCAGCCTGTTTCCATTTGTTTTCTGCTATGCCGTTAAAAATTATCAAAATATAGATAAAAATGTACATGAATTTTTCAAGTTTTGGAAAGGGAGAGGGGAGAATCATCTTCTAGTAATGGTGAAAGGGGCACATGGGGGAAAAAAGTTGAGAAATACTGGATTAATGTTATCGAAATAGTCGCGGCCAAACGTGTTCACATTAAGCAGCGTCTGCTGCAGTTTATTCTTTAATAACTCTGCCAATATTTTACCTAAAGTTGAGGAACGTTCTGTATTTTACTTAATGAAGAATAAGAAATATTTTAGGAATTGTAATTTCTTGCATATTTTGATAATTGAAATTCTTGCTATATAAAGGCCATATAAAATGTTCGATTTTATATCTAAAAAGAATTTCACCTAAGGCACTGAAACTATCTTCATAAAATTCCTGTATAATTGTGAGAAGCTTTGTAATCGAAGGTTTATGTCTAGAATCAGTACCTAAGCCTATGTTACCATGTAGGTTTCCGAACGAAACACGCAGGAAACTGATGTGTTTGCTTAGGTGAAATATTTAAGTAAATAAATGAAATTTTTCATAATGATGGATTTAATTAACCTAAACCTGAAGCTGCGTGCCTTATATAATTAAAATCTTTTGGACAGAATAAGTAAGTACTAAGCGCAAGATCTCGGTGTTGCTCAAACGCAGGTGCGTTAAATTCAGTAATCTTGATAAACTATATAATAGGTCGTTAAACATTTGCCTGTGAAGATAAATTATTAAAGGAAAATTATATTTTCTGAGAAGAATAAAATAGCATATCATTATATAGTTTATATATCATTATATAGTCAAAAAGAGGTTATCAGTCTTAAAATGAGATTTTGAGCAGGTTCGTTATAAACGGCATATCACTTTTCGATTGTTCCTATCAAATATCATATACCTTGTATTACTTTTAAAGGAAGTAAATTATGAAGAATCTGCATGTATGTATGTATGTTCTTCGCATTATAAAAAAAAACTACCCTACGTAGAACCCTCAGATTTTGAATAACATAGTCCTCAACCCGAACAGGTGCTCTGAAAGCCCAAATTTTGAATTTTGAATGAATTTGTCTTATTATTTATTTCATACTTTGTAAAACTTTAATGAAATGTTGACTAACAAACTCAACTATTTCAAAGCGAGCAATGACAACACTTCGAAATAAAACGTTTTTATCTCCAGCGCGCAATACTTTTGCCATTCGGCCAAATGTAAGATATTTATCTTTTAATTAAGAGGGCTACGCTAATACCTTAAATGTAAACAATAAATTAATTCATTAAATTAAATATAATTAATACAAATAACTCGGCTCTATGAAAGCAATGTGTTGCCGTGGCCGAAAATAAAATACTTTTATGTTTCCAGTCTCCAGCGTGTTGCCATTCAGTAAAACTTAAGATACTTTCAAATTTAATCTGGAAAGGAATAAACTAAGCGGCGGTATTGCCGATGTGTAACGTGTATATGAGCCAGTTTCTCTTAAATAGTCCTCCACAAAGCCATCACTTCCTTTATACAGATATCCCTCGTGGGCTTTATCGTAATTAAATAAACCATACCAATAAACTAAGTGATTTAAAAAGAATAAACACAGTTCTTAAGAATATTTTTTTTCTACGACTATTTTCTTTTTCACTTTTTTCCCCTACTACTTTTTGTGGTTGATTTCACTAAGCATGTATTAAAGAAATGAGATGTGTAATTAGAAATATTGAATATTTTTATGAAGTTACACTCGCTAGTTAAAATCATTAAATTCATTATTAGTCCAAAGGGGCAATTTGCCGAAAAGGACTCTTAACTTCGTTTTGGCATTTTGCGTTGATTCACTACAAGCGTTGTTTCACTATTCAAATTATTGCCTATTTTATCTAAAGAAATTCAATAATGAAGAATCTGCATAAATGTCCATTTTAAAATGGTCCCTCAAACTGAAAAAACTTAAACTGTCCCTACGCGGCATACTGAAACTCAAGAAGAATGCCTTACGTAAGCGTTTTCCTACACAATTTTATACGCGTGCCAATAGTAAGCAGTCTTCTTCCACTGTATTTGATATAATGCATTTTTTTCCTTGATTTCCGGAGAGTGCTTATTAATTTTGTTTGACTTTGTTTAATTATTTTAAGCTCTCTTTTTAAAGAAAATTAAGAACACGTGCTTCTGAAATATGCATAAAATTTCTCCTGTCTCTTCCAAATTGTATGAGATTGATTCCCATTTCAGCCCCATTTTCATATTCAGGATCAACGCTAAATATAAACATTTGTTTGCAAATCATGTGACTGTGAAATATGTAAGAAACAGTGTTGTAATGATGCTTCGCCCTCACACTTCGTGTTCAAATTAAGTCTAGTACAGCATTAACGTCACATTGCGGCGATATCTAACATAATAAACATAAACTTTTTTCAGTTGGTGCTGTTGTTATCTTGAGATATGTACCTGACGCTTTCTAAAGAATCACAGCTAAAATATTTTGAGAATTCTACACGTTGAATGAAATCGAAATTTGGGAACTTTTAAGGATTTAGTATTAAATCTAACTCCAAAATATAATGCTTCAGAAACTCATGAAAACTCTAGTCATGTTGCTACAGTAGGTTTCGCTTCATGTAATCACGTTTGCGACGGTTTGATAACGTTAACCGAACAACATTAAGAGACAACATTAAGAGATGAGAAAAAGTATTCTTCAAAACAGCAGTGGAATGTAATGAATTTATTACAGATACAACAAGAAACATACAATTAAGTACTTGCATACAATTTTAATTAGGAAAATGCAAAAAAAATGTTTATGAACTGTTCATAACATACCTAATACGATGGTACTGTTCATAACATTCTGAAAATTATTTGAATGATGGATGCTATGCTTCTAATCTTAATAGTCGGAGTGTATCTCTCAATCAGTTAAACAGAACATGCATATGTAAAAATTAAAAATACACAAAACATAAAGCTTAGTTTGGCGTAAATATTTTAAATAATTAAGAGAGCTCTTGAAGAAGTGAGACCTGTGTCTTTTCAGCCTCAAAAGTGATAGGTTTATACAAAATGTAAGCCAAACTAAGGTAGGCTTTTTGCCCAATTTTAAAAGGTTGACTAAAATTGGGAATAAACTATCTAGCAATATTTTTCAGATACAAATTTTGTAATCAGTTTTGACCTTGACTTTATTTATGTTAAAAAATTGTTCTACTGAATTTCGTTTCTTATTAACCGACATGTTCACTATAATAAGCTATATATTCTCTATGTCTTCGTATTCAAACGGTCGGATTTCGGTAACAAAATCTGAATGATAACATCAACTATGGTCACATTAGGCGGTCTGTACTGAATAAATATATTCATCATTTTACTTACTGAATAAATATATTCATCATTTTACTGACTATTTTTTAAATATACTTTTTAAAGGAGACTGTTAAACGCATATAAAATAGAGAAATGGAATTTTTATAACCATGTGCCGAAGAGGGTTATGTAATAGTATTCAAAAATTCTGTTTCGGGCTGAAATAAGTATACTTCACTCACACTGAAAAGCCTTTCTTTTTCGGTTTCTGTTGTTTCAAGCATAATTTATTTTGCATTATTTAAAAGATTATCCTCTTGCTTGGCCAGCCGCCTAAAATAGTTATTATAAATAAAAAAAATCTATAATGTCCCCGACAGTCCAGCTAATGTAATTTTACTAGTCCAGTTAATAATTATAGGTGAAGAACTGAGTTGTTTTCATATTATTTAGTTTGTAAATGAATAACAGACAACTCAAACCTGAAAGCAAAATTATCGCCCACCAGCAGGCGAGCGGTAAAAGCCGCTGAATACTGGTATTTCAGTCCAGGATTCGAGTTCCGGAAAACAGGCTGGCCCCATGGTCGTTTTGTTGGTTTTCCCGATGTGTAAAGTCGATACAAGCCGGTTTGCCTTAAAGGACTCCGCGAAACATCTGTCCCTTTTATTATAGTGCCTAATTTCAAAATAACTAATAAAAAATAAATAAATACATAACGCTTATCTGAATGGCAACAGACGAGCTCGTGGAAGATAAAAATATTTTATTTCGAACAGTGGCTAACAAACAAAAAAAATCACTGCGCTACATCCCAGGTCGAACGGTGTAGCACCAGGGCACCAGTGCAGAAAGCCCTAACGAGTAAGTATTCTCTTCAAATGGCTAGTGCAAAACAGCTTAATGGCATTTAAATTACTATTTGCTGTGTTAACTCGTTGATTCGTTGTTTACATTTGAAAGTGGCATTCCTTTGCAAGTGGCAGTACGTTTTTGTAAAACAAAAAAAAAACTAATATGAAACTCATAATCCTGCTTCAATATGCATATTGTTCGGGTGGACGAACTTCGTGTGCTCAAAATATGGTGGCTCTGGATATCGCATTTTTCTCGCTGTACGAGGAATATGCATACAGATTCTTCATTATTCAATAACAGAAATAGGAATTTTTTATTTTTAAATTTCTACTTCTAAAACAAAGAGTGAAGGAGTTTTCTGGCTAATAGCCAAAAAGCAGAACGGATTTAATGGGGAATCAATGAAATTAGTTTGGTTCTTACGTGATACTGTTTTAAGCTATGAAGTGTTGACTTTTTTTAACGGTAATTATTTTTAAAACAATTCTTCTACCATGTTAAAAAAAGCTGAAAGAGAAGAGTTTTTAATATTTTTATCATAAATACCTGCAGAAGCAAAGAAAAAGCCTGAAATAGCATGGTTTTTGTTGCCACCCTTCAAAAAGCTTGAAGAGAGAAAAACTGAAAAGGGAAATTCGCACTGTAGACATCCCTTGCAGTAGTATGTTATCTGGGGGCAGAAGTTATTTTTTCTAGATCATTACATTCTTTTTTATTTAATGTTTCTGTGTTCAAACGTTTTTGAGGGAATATTTTTCGCTTCTAGTCATTTGGGTTGTAGTACATCATTGGGAACGAGTTCAAATCCTAAAGAAGGAATGAATGTTTGTAAGTATACAGTGTCTGTGCGGCATGGGAGCAGTGTCCAGTGGGTGGCAAGGGAAGAATGGAGACCCTCGAACCCTTTTCCCGAGTTGCTCTTTAGGGCTGAATAATAAGCGTAATTGAACTATACTTATGAGACCAATGGTAAAATTCTATTGCTCTGCCCACTTCTTATACACTGAAGTGTCACTGAATTAGGGATACCCACCTAGTAACGAGTTGGGCCTCCTAAGGCCTTGATAACGGCTGCCACACGACGAGGCATAGATTCAAGAAGTTTCTGGAAACGTTTCACGGGAATAGCTGGCCAAATATTGGCTAAAGCTGTCCATTATTCAGTAAGGTTCGTTGGTGCTGTGTGATGGCCTTTCACACCTTGTTCCAAAACATCCCAAAGATGCTCAATAAGATTTATGTCTGGGCTTCTAGGTGGCCATTTTATGCCAGAAAAGTCAGAGGAATGCTCATTCAACCAGCCAGTAGCCAATCGGGACTTGTACAGTTGTCTTGCTGGAAACCTCTATTTCCGTGCGGATAACAGAACAGCATAAACGGATGGAGGTGATCACCCAGCAAATCAACGTACCAAATTGCATTGAGGGATGTTCGTACACATACCAAGGATCCCAAACAGTGCCATGAAAACACACCCCAGACCATGATTGAGCGACCATACCCTTGTACAGTTCGAACCTGGCATGCAGTATCCATGGCTTCATGAGCCTGACACCATATTTTCAGCCTTCCCTCATGGTACTCGTTTCCAGTCCTCTACACTCCAGTCTCTGTGCTCTCTTTCCCAGGTAAAAAAAATGCATTTAAAAGTCTTTAATAATTCAGACTGGATCAAATTTTAAGTAAACAAAGAGCGTTATTCCCACACAACTTTTACTCACGAACACCAAAGACGTACTCATACATAAAACAGTTATTACATCACAGTTTCATTTACAAATACTTATTTAACTACCGCCATCTATTGGCAGTCTAAAGAAACACTATTACAAAAACATATTTAACACTCCCCCCATGCATCCGCAAACGGATGCATCAATTTTTACTGTACTTCAAGATTATAAAGTCTTTCAATTGGTCTTCTAGCAACACCCTTATCCAATTGAATCTCACAAGATCTAATTCTACCGTCTCTTCCAGGAAATAATTCTTTAATCCTACCTAACTTCCAGTTACAGCGTTTCACATTATCTTCTCGTACAAGTACAACATCATTAATTTTAAATACGAGAGAATTTTTTGGAGTTTTTGGAAACATGGCTGATCTTAATTCTAACAAATATTCTTTATAAAACCTTTTCCAAAAATGCTCCAATAATAATTGCCGATGTTTCCATCTAGTAATCAAATGAGATCTTGTGGATTCTAATTTAGATTCAGGTGAAGGTAAAACAGTCAATCTAGATCCAGTTATAAAATGAGATGGAGAGAGAGGATCAGGTTCATTGTATAGGTTATGGGTCTAGAATTGATAACAGCTTCAACTTCAACTAAAACAGTATATAGTTCTTCATAAGATAAAGAAGCTTTACCTAAGATACGTTTTAAACAAGTTTTTACAGATCTTACCAAACGTTCCCAAAGGCCGCCCCACCAAGGAGCACCTTCTACAATAAATTTTCATTCAAACTCATTTTTTACCAAGAAACTTTGAATCTTTTCATCCTTACACAGTTTATATAAATACTTTAATTCACGATCGGCAGTTTTAAAGGTCTTAGCATTATCAGAATACATAACTCTACAAATACCTCTACGTGCAAAACATCTACGCAATGCTTGAATAAAACACTCAGTACTTAAATTTGATAATTCTAAATGGACTCCTCGAGTCACTGCACAAGTAAACAATGCAATATACACTTTTGTGCCATCTTTTAAATACAAAGGTCCAGCGAAATCTATTCCACTTACCTCAAACGGTTGAGCTTTCTCCACTCGGTCAGCAAGAAGAGGAGCAGATACATCATGTCCAGCTCTAGCATTATAATTTTTACAAAATCTACAATCATATAACACAGATTTTACCAAACTTCTAGCTTTTAAAATCCAAATTTTCCCTCTTACTTGTATTAGAGTTTCATTTACACCATTATGAAGTACCTTTTCATGACAGTTTAAAATAATTAAACGAGAAAAATAATTATTTGGCAATATTATAGGTTGAATTTCATTGACATCTAATGATGATTTTACTAATCTACTTCCAACTCTTAAACAACTATTTTCATCAATTATTGGATTTAACCCAAACAATTTGGAATTTTGATGCAATGGTTTTTTACATTTAACATCATTCATTTCTGCAAAAAAATACTCACCTTGTGATAACTTAATCCAATAACACATAGCATTACATATTTCATTTTTGGTCACAGGACCAATCACTCTATTTTTTAACTTTAAATTGTTTATGAATCTGAATATGTATGATGTTACTCTCAAAAGTTTATCTAAGTCACCAAAGTTCTCTATCTTTCACACACGTTGCAAAGATTGAACACTACTTGTAACTTGACTCACAACTTTCTCTTCAGTAGTGTCTACTATATCACAAAGCTCGTTCATTCCAGGCCAATTTATTCTATCTTGATGCAGCCATGGAGGTCCATGCCACCACACTCAATCTACTACAAGCTCACTCACTGTAATACCACGCGTGAATTTGTCAGCTGGATTGTCTGATCTTGGACAATGATTCCACATACCTGGTGATGTTTTATCTTGAATTTCCGACACACGATTTTGTACGAATGTTTTCCATCGCCGTGGTGAATTCTTTATCCAGTGAAGCACAATGAGAGAATCGGTCCACAAATAGATCTTTGCCTGAGGAAAACGCGCACGAATTGTTGTTATAAGTCTTGCACCTAACATTGCTGTCATGAGCTCAAGTCTTGGTAAAGATAATGTTTTGAGAGGAGCCACTCTGCTCTTAGCTATCACTAAACTTGCTCCAGAACATTTAAAGTAACGGAATTTCACGTACACTGCTGCTCCGTAAGCACTTTCAGATGAATCACAAAAGCAATGTAGTTCCAACACTTCAGGCGTTTCATTAACATCACGAAAATACCAACGAGGTATTTGGATATTCGGTAAATCACGTAATTGTCTATACCATTTGTTCCACTTGTGTTGCAGTTCTGGTGGGATAATTTCATCCTAGTCAATACCTTTAAGCCATAAATCTTGAAATAGAACTTTTGCTTGGATCACATATGGAGCAAGAAACCCAACAGGATCGAAGATCTTCGAAGCAGCTTTCAAAACACAACGCTTTGTTTGATCATGTGACAGGATGAAATCAATAATGTCTTGAGCATTAAAGCAGAAGATATCCGTATTAGTATCCCAATGAAGTCCAAGAATCTTTGAGGGGGAATCACAATCGGGTAATTTAATACTGACGAAGTTGTTATTTGAATTATACTCTTTCTTTAAAGTATCTGAATTGGAATTCCATTTGGTCAGAGTCATTGATGCCTTTTTCATTATATCACTAGCTTCATGATATATCTGTAGAGCTTCCTCCTCTGTATCTGTTCCACAAATAAAATCGTCAACATACATGAAGTTTTCTAACATTTCTACAGTTCTGGGATAGATGTTTTTAAATTTCTGTAAATGATACTTAATGCAAGCGCTCAGCAAAAATGGACTTGATTTCGCTCCAAAAATTACACGACACATCCGATACACTTGAAATCTCGGATTGGCCAAACTTGAATTCTCGTTAATCCACAAAAATCGCATTGAATCCCGATCTTCAGGAGCAACAGAAATTTGCAAAAACGCCTTCTGAATGTCTGACGTAAATGCAATTCGATGAAGTCGAAAATTTAATAAAACTTTCAAAAGTTCAGGAAGAAGATTTGGTCCCTGAAGTAAATTATCATTTAGAGATTCATGATTTTTTTCTTTTGAAGAAGCATCATAAACAATGCGAAGTTTTGTCGAATTATGATCTTCACGGATGACAGCACGGTGAGGAATATAATACGTTCGTTTCCCAGATGGAATACCAGGATCGACCTTTTCTATTATTTCTTCTTTAAGTTGACTGTCTATCACTTCTTTATATTGAGCATAAAAGTTCAAGTTTGACTTAAATTGTCCAATCAAATTTAAAAATCGTCTTTCAGCATTCTTAAAATTGTCACTTAAAGTCACATTTTCATCTTTCCATGGAAGCCTAACTTCGTATCTATCACCCTTTTGAGTGATCGAATTTTCAAACATTTGTAAAGCCAGTTCATTTTGTTCTTGATCAGAAATGTTTTTTATTCCTATAGATTCAATGTCCCAAAACGATTCAACACTTTTTAAAAGCTTCTCTTCTATGCTTAGGTTTAAACAGGTATCGTGCATTTGAAAATCCGAAGAAGAAAATCTGCCTTGTACACACCAACCGAACAAGGTTTTCATCGCTACGGCATTACTGTTTATCCTTTTTATTTCTTCACTTGCTATTTTCCATATAATATCCGCGCCGATTAAAACGGAAATCTCATGACTCATTCTGTCGGCGCCGTGGTCTGTCAAAGTGATGCCGAATGTTTGGAGTTTGGACTTGATTTCAGCATCTGGTATCCGTATGTCCGCGCTTGTTATGACTGGTACTTCAATGAGTTCAAGATTTATGTACTTTTCAGGGTCATTAGTATTTCGCAGAGTAAGTTCAACTTTCTTTCGACGCCACTGTTTTCCGTTCTTTTCGCCGAAAGTATGCAGATTTAAAATAGTTTCTCCTTTCACTGGTAATTTTAATTTTCTTGATAAATCTTCTCGAATTGCAGAGATTTGGCTACCTCCGTCAAGAAGACACCTCACAATACAATTGTTATTATTTCTACCTTCAGCCACAGCATACACCGTTTGAAGCATAATATTGGATCCTATTTTAGCCGAAGAATTTTGAACAATTTCCGTCGATGTTTCGGTTTCCTTATTTTTTACACTGGAGACAGCTGCTGCAGGATTAACACACACACTTTCATGATGTTTACCGCGGCAATTTCTGCAGGAAAATTGTTTGTTCTTACAATTGATTGCTAAATGTTTACATCCAAAACACAGAAAACACCTTCCAGTACGTCTCAAAAAATTGCGTTTCTCTTCGGAATTCACTTCAGTAAATTTGTATTTCGTATGATCTTGTTTACCACAAAATATGCATTTGTATCCGATCGTTGACAAAGCCGAAGTAGTCGGAACTTTCGATTTATAATTTGGATAAGCTATCGAGCGTTGTTCATGTTGACGAACGTACTGTTTCTGATTATTTTTCGCACAGTTCATTAAACTTGCAGCTTCTCGGCAATTAACTTCCTTTTTTAAAAATTCTATAAGTTCCTTTATATCAAATCCTGCTTCCATTTTTCGATTTCGATTAAATTCTAAATTTAATTCCTCTGGAAATTTTTGCAAAATTATAGGACACAGAATATTTCCATAACTTCCAGAAGTAACGTTCAACGATTCTAAACTTCTGATGTTGACTTCGCATTCATCATACAGTTTACGCAGTGCTTTAACATTTGAAATGTTTCCCACTGGTTCAAGCGATAATAATTTATTCATATGCGAAGTGATCACTACATCTTGTCTTCCAAACCGCTCTTTCAGTATTTCTATCGCGGAATCATAATTCTGATCACTTAAAGCGAAACCGGAAATGGCAGCTAAAGCGTTACCGCTAAGTAAAGATTTTAGATATGCAAATTTTTCAGTTTTTCGTAGTCCACTGTTATTGTGAATCGTATTCTCGAACTGGTTCCAAAAATCCAACCATTTGCAGGTATCTCCGAAATATGTTCCGATTTGCAAACGTGGCAACTTCACTACTTTCGTTTCTTCTGCAACAGTCGCCGCTGCATTCTGAAGTACCACTGTTCTAGAACACTGCGAATTCGTTTTCAAAAATCGCTGCATTCTTCCTCTCCATATAACAGCTTTATCTCGGTATTCTTGACTTAGCGTAACGTCATTTTCTATTTCCTCAGAAGTTATTTTCGTCTCAATTTCAAAATCCAAGCTTTTCAGTTCGTTGATTTTCTCAATCAGCTGTTCGTACAAATCTTCGATTATTTCAGTTTTTTCTTTTAGAGGAGTATCATTTGTTAAATTTGTTTCGACTTTGGTTAACAGTTTAGTCATTAACTGCCTTACAACAGATCGTTTCTTCTTTAAATGTTCAAGAACGCTCTCCATTTTCGAAGTGTTCAGTCTGTCGATTATTCTGGTTCGTAATACTAGTCCCGGGATCGAGGCACCATAAAAAAATGCATTTAAAAGTCTTTAATAATTCAGACTGGATCAAATTTTAAGTAAACAGAGAGCATTATTCCCACACAACTTTCATTCACGAACACCAAAGACGCACTCACACATAAAACAGTTATTACATCACAGTTTCATTTACAAATACTTATTTAACTACCGCCATCTATTGGCAGTCTAAAGAAACATTATTACAAAAACATATTTAACAGCAGGCAAGACGTGTAGCCTGATGGCGAGTATTGAGCAATGGTACTCTCGTAGGTCGACGGCTCTCGAAACCCATACGGTGAAGCGAGCGTTGCACAGTCCGTTTACTGACTGTACGACTGGCACCCTCATTCAACTGGGTGGTAATTTGGGCTAATGTTTGGTTTCGCTGGCTACGTACAATACGCCTGAGCCGTCTCTCGACCTTTGCAGTTTTCCCGATCGCTAGTTTTTTGTCCACCATCCATGTATTCTTGGCATACTCTTGATACTGTCGACCTTGAAAATCGTAGCTGTCTGACGATTTCGGAAATTGAATGGCCTATGTGTCTCGCACGTACGATTTGTCCGCAATCGAAGGCGTCTAAATCAGGCAGTTTACTTATACTGGCAATTCCAACAACTTATTCAGAACAGCCACAGTATGCCCTATATTTGCAGTTACCACAGCGTCCTCACTTCCGCATAAATAATGCGCAGCACTGCACAATTTGCTATCCTGACTGCTAATTCAGTGGCACTTCAGTGTATTACGTTACGATTTATAAAGTCCCAACCACCCATTTCTGCTTGTAGTAAACAATCTCAAACACATCAGAATAAAGGTTAAAATTAAAAAATATTCCATTGTAAGACGAAATTTTATTTTTACTAGAACAAGAAAAAGAAAACAATAATGCGAGAGTGAAATAAATAGTGAATATTATTTATTGTAATAGTTTATAGTGAATACTATTTATTATAGAATAAATAATAGTGAAATAATAGTGAATACTATTTATTATAGAATAAATAATAGTGAAATAATAGTGAATACTATTTATTATAATCTTCTCTGACGAACTGAATTAAAAATCAGTAACTTCTGTAACGCCAAAAACTAAAATTTTTTGACTGATCAATGATTTCTTCAGATTGTTTTCGATCACTTCGTAAATATTGTTTGTAAACATAAACATTAATCAGCTGAGTGCATCGAAGCCACGCATACTTTTTTGTCCTTTCATCCTTCTTTTTTTCCGCCATTCTTCGCCTTTCTGAACCACAATCACCAAGATGCTGATGTTACTGCTAATGCTGGAAATAATAACTAGACAAACAATAAATTATAACTTAATTAAACAAGAACTAACAACTTATGACTTAAGCCCGTTCACCTCAAAATAGCTTAAAATTAACTTGAAACAGTTGGCAGAATACAAATCGTAAAATTAGACCATGAAAGTAACTCTCATAACACCCTATTTATTGTATTATTGGAATCTTAAAATTCACAGTTTCAAATGTATGAAAAAACATCTTAGCTGTTTTCTAAAGTAAAAGTTTTAAAACCTTGGATTCCATTTTAAACTGAATTACCGTTGAACATAACTTATCAATTCAATTCGATATTATTGATGTATATTGTACGAATATTAAGTTTTAAATAATGTTCGCTATTATTCTCGGTTTCACTTACTCGTCTTGGAACGTCACTTATCCGTCCTACAGCGTCTTTTTTGTTTTTCTAAATTGAGTGAAGATTTTTACTTGCTATTCCCCCCCCAAAAAAAAGAATTCAAATTTCAGTATTTTTATCGATTAAAAATTCCTAATATATGCAATCGACAAAGTTATTTAAATTCTGATACTACATCTGTAAAATTCTTTTAAGTTAATTAACCAGTTATTTCATGTTTTGGATGTTTACTGTCATTTCTGCCTTCATGTTTCCCTTCAGAATGCAAATTACTTCACGTGTATTTAAGATGAAATTTTCAGATTGTAAGACAGAGCGCATTCTGCCTCTCCAGACTACTAAATAGCTAAAACTTTACTGGTTTGAATTTTTACCATTCTTAAACTTTTTAAAACTCTGACCTACTCTGGTGCCGGACAAACTAAAATAAATAACTTACTACTAAAATTCTTCTAGTTAGAAGCGCAGGAAGGAACTGACTGATTGGACTAACACCAAACCATATCTAAATTAACTATATCTTAAATCATTTAACTCACACAAAGCAAAGCAAATTCATCTTAATAAATCTTAACCTGAAAAGGAAAAAGGAATAAATCTTCTCTGGTACTCGGTAGAACTGAATACTATTTCTCAACCAAAACATTTCTAAAATTTGATTAATTTACATATTCAATTATTTCTCAAATTTACTCAAGATCAATTCCTTAAATTAAAACCTCGTAAGCACCAGGGAAGAAATATTCAAACGCAGTCAATCAGATCCACTAAGAAAAATCAAGCACTAGTTTTAACTTTCCTGGCACCTAAAGCAAACATTCAAATATTCAATAAGACGTGGTTAGTACATATTTGCTAAAAATAATAGGGCGCGTTGTGAGTGCCCTGAATGCATAAACATTTTTCCATAACCCCGATAAAATCTCCATTTCTTAGAAGCCTTAAGGCTCAAACAAATGAAGTGACTGAACAGACTAACTACGTAACAGAAAAAAAATACAAGTTATAACATAAAATCAAACTCATTTATTAATATCTTGGATATATTTATAGGAGAGCTGGCCAGACTACCCTTACATACAATAGCAATTAATATTCCACATTAAATTTCCCTCAAGAGTCATTTAATAAGATCAGATTTTGCAATTTAACATAATAACTATTAATTCGATTACACCAGAACATCAATTTAAATATTTAACTGGATTTCACACAAATTAATATAGAAATTACAATTAACATAAATTTCATATTTTTATAGACAATAATTTTAAATTCTCCTAAAGACACAAACTATTTTCTCTATTATCAACTGGAATTCTCCTTCTACCAGTTACGCAAGATTAATTTAAATTATTCTTAAATTTATTAATTATCACTTTACAAATACTATAATGGTACCAATAAAAAAATAAGATAATTCACTAATTAAGCTGGAACAAAAAAATCTTAATCCTTCACAAATAATTGAGTTCTCAGTCACTTCTTACAATACATACACATATATATACATAAATGAATCATATTACTAGTCCACCATGGAATTAAAATAAACAAAATAGAGAGACAAAAATAATTAAAATATTTCTCTCACTGGTGGAAGACAACTTTTCCGAAAGTTACATCATGTTACAGTCACAACACTCAGGGAGCGTCCAACTATAATTCACGGAAAAACAATATGAAGATGAGGTGATGCTATAATTTTGAGTAGAGCTCTCCTCCTCAAGCAACCAAATCCGTCAAAAATTCTTTATCAGGAGAGCTTCTGGGAACTTCCTAAAATCTTCCAACCCTTCTATCAGGAACACTTCGAGAACGACTATTTATAGTTCCCCGAGAAAGATGATGAAGAAGAAGCGATGCTATACTTTCGTGTATAACTCTTGTCATCAAGCCAGGAAAAATTCTTTATCAGGAGAGCATCCGGGAACTTCATAAAATCTTCCAACCCTTTTATCAGGAACACTTCGAGAATCACTATTTATAGTTCTTCGAGAAAGATGATGAAAACGACGCGATGCTATATTTTTGTGTAGAACTTTGCCATTCAGCCAGGAAATTTTTATTCAGGAAATGCCGAGAGAAACGCATGCCCAATCACAGGCGCAGGCTACCCGCAAGGGGCAAAGTCCCTCGATCTCTTTTAAATAATTTCACCACTCCATCACGATTTCGTCTTTCTACAACAAATCTCGGCGGACCGCAGGCGCAAGCCGGCCCGCAAGGGCGAAGCTCGGCCACAGGACAGAGAGAATGCCCTTTCTCTCTGAACTATTCTCCTCTCAAGATGTACCGTACTCAAAAACTGACTTCTAAACTCGTGCAAGAACCTAGGAAAACTCGCTTTCTCCTCCCACAAAATAATAATGGTCAAAACCTAGCACATAAAATTAAATTTCACGAACCCGATACTTTCACTATAATTTAACCGAACAAATTCACCCCCTCAAACGAATCAAAATAGAGTCATAGTCGACGGTTGACCAGCTGCAGATGACTCATCCTAACACGTGCGAAAATTTGAGACTAAAAATTCGACCCCCCCCTTGCTAACAAGCGGAAAAATATAAGGAGA
>KK120158.1:0-53886 GCA_000611955.2 Stegodyphus mimosarum | reverse complement strand
TAAAAATTATCTCTGTATATTGCTTACCGTAAAAATTATCTCTGTATATTAAAGCGAGTTATTGCCTTTTATTAATCCTTACCTTGGTCACAAAATAAAACACAAAAACGCAAAAATTCATGTAAAACTTATTCTTCTGCATTCTTCCGCGCATTCTACTCATTCTTATTGCATCTATTGAGACTTAAAACAATATGCCAACTGTGCCCACATCAGGCCTTTTAGGTTTGTTCTTATCAGCAGATCTCTTTCTAGGTAAGCAGCAGCGGGTACAGGGCGATCTTTTGTTATGAATCATGCTGATTATGATCTTACTGCTCATTTTAATCTGTGCCTCTTGACATAAAATCTACTTGCTACTTACTAAACCTCTAGACTGAGCAAGTATGTGAAAAAATGAAATATTAAAAAAAAATAAATAAAGCTAACTGTTAGCAAAACATAAATAAAATGTCACTTATCTTCTTTCAGATATGTCTAACTATTATAAATGTAAAATATTTAATGCTGCTTGATACATTTATAAAGTTGATTTTATTCTCAAACTTATTAATAATTCATCTACTTACGGATCTATTTTCTTGTTATAGGATTGTATTACAAAAATGAAGTTCAGGCATAGATAATATTTTTAATTGAATTTATTCAGTTCCCATTTGCTCATAGGTCCTTAATTTTTTTCATTAATGGTTCTTAAAAGTCCTTAAAAGTGCTTAATTTCCATGTGAAGAAATATGTACGAACCCTGTTTATTACAATAACTAGGAACTGTTTTAAATGGTTTCGGGTTATATTTTGGTATTTTATAAATAAGGCTTAGTTCATTTTATAAATTTCGTCCTTTCAGTATTAATGTATGCAAAATGCAGCGGCATAAACTTGTACCAAATTTGAATTTTCCTAAACTTGTTGGGCACATTTGTGGTTACAGTGATCGACGTCCAGTTAAAGGCATCCCAAAGTTTCGCCGTTGCCGCTAATGGTAGCATTCAATTTGCGACTAATATATTACGCATCAACCTACAACCGCTCTGAACCCACCGCTGCCTATCGATCGAGTTCGGTCCTGATGTCCGCAGCATGGCCGCGTTCCACTGCCTCCGCTCCCTAGAGGGGGGGGGATGCTCTTCCTCATCCATTGTTTGAGTTCAAATTCCTCACCGGATTTAGATTTCCCTTGGAACCAGTCCTGAGAGAAGTTGCGAAGGAACAGTTCTATCTCTCTCCAGAATATCTATATTTTCCACTGGAAGTTTGTGTAGGTATTGATGTTGACATTTCTCCAGCATCTTTGAGATTTATTATTCGTGCAAGAGGTTAATAATTAAAACCTGACGTGTTTATTCAGAGAACATGAAAGGGTAGTAGAAAAGCGAATAAAGACTAGACGGAAATAAGTAGATTTTGCAAACGTCGTTTTCGGTTTTTTCTAATACTCATTAAGGCAGTGGTCTCAAACTGGCGACCCACGGGCTGCATGCGTCCTCTGAAGCAATTTCATACGACCAGTGAAGACATTTTAAGAGTTG
The DNA here is from genome assembly GCA_000611955.2 of Stegodyphus mimosarum. Classification (NCBI taxonomy): domain Eukaryota; kingdom Metazoa; phylum Arthropoda; class Arachnida; order Araneae; family Eresidae; genus Stegodyphus; species Stegodyphus mimosarum. Next base: position 52,357 of record KK120158.1, on the reverse strand, counting down.
CATTCCGATGACCTCAGAGATCATGTGACTTATGTCTAAGCTAATGTAAACAAATAAGGTCATTATTATCTTTTTCTCTTGCGAAATTTATTTCATTATGTATTTGTTGCAATATGATGTTGCAATGATTTAAAGTTTTCAGTATATAAAGTTCAGTTATTTAAAGTATCATTTTCATTTACATTAAAAACGAACACGAATAATGCATCAGGAAATCAATAAATAGAGCTAATTAATTTAAATATAATGTGATATAAATCTTACTCAAAGATTTAAAGATGGAGATTTTATTAACCTTTACTTGTATTTTTCAAACAATAAATAAGCTGAGTTATAAGGTATTTCTTCCGCATTCTTTGCATGCCTTCGTAGTGCAGTGGTCAGCACGCTCGGCGCGTATTCGAGAGTTCCGTGGGTCGAGTCCCGGCCAAGACACTGCTAATTTTTCATGACTCCTGTTTCGAAATAACCTAATGACTCTACACAGTTGGGAACTTTTGCACTAAGAATAATTGAATCGTTTGGGAATACATTTACATAAAAACAAATTTTTTCACAGTTGAAAAATAATAAGAAAAGAACCGATTGACAGATGAGTATCTACAATCTGTGTGGAAGAGAATTCTAATAATTTTTCCCAAGGTTACAAACTTTATCAGAATCGAAACTGCATCGGATATCAAGGCGTAATAAGAAATAAAGACGTCTACAATTATTTGCACACAAACATAAGTATTTTTAATTACGCTTACTCGTTAGGTAAGAGAACGAGATAAGATCGTTATTATTTATTCTCAAGTTTGTTCGAGTAGGTAAATTTTCTCCCAAAATTTTACAAGTTTTCTTAATTTCTTTATTTTTAGTTTAAATTAAAGTAAGTTATCCAATGTAAGTTATTCAATCATTAAAAAAGCATTTTGGAATTATTTGAAATAAATGTAGTTCTAAGAATTTAATATTTAGCTGTCAATATATTTTAGTTACAAATAATCAACAAAAATGTCTTGCAGGTACTTATAGATTTCAGATTAGAAAATACAAATTTCATTTCTTTCTTTTGTGATGTTATTTCTATCATTTAGGTAGTATGCTTTAAGAATTTAATAAGAAATATTTAAAATTTATTTAAAATATTTTTTATTTATAAAAACAAATTCTAGGCCATCAGCAGATTTTAGATCGTGCATTCGACCTGCATGAAATTTGAGTTTATGAGACCACTGCATTCAGGAAATAAAATAACCAAACCGTTTTATAAGCACTAACATTAAAAAATACTACATTGATTGGATAACCTAAAAAACATTTTTAGCTTATTGAAATCTCTTTTTCAGTCATAAATACGTTTTGTTTTCCTTCTTGCTGCTTGTTAATTTCTTTTCTATTTAGTTTTCCTCTTTTTTTTATATTTTAGTTTCTAACTTTCTCTTCGTATTTTACTCATCTTATAACCTTTTCTTTCGTACTTTTTCAGAAGCTTCTGTATTTCGACTTTATTTGTCAGTTTGTTGTTAATCTCTATTTCAACGGTCTTCAAACTTTTTCGACTCTCAGAATCTTCATAATTATACAATTGTTTCGGAGAACTCCATCCCATCCTTAGAGAAATAAAAATAAATAAATAATATTTAAAATAATATTTAAAATTTGAATTATTTATTATAGGTAATTTTTGCGAAGACAATTGAAGAAAAGGACTGTATTTTGATTAAGTATTTTTAACATAAAACATAACGTAATTTGTTTAACATAACATAATTTGTTCATTAAAGCATTAACTCGAACTCCAGATGTCAGCCACTCTTGCATTATATTTAGTGACTGGGATGTACTTCCATTTTTTACTCAAACTGTAGAAGTCTAGCTCTATTTGTGTTATCTTCAGTCATATTTAATATACTGCATTTAATTCCTTTATATATTTTGATTTTCTATGTTGAGGAAAAATTCCCACTTAAATACTTTTTTCGAATGGCATTAATATGTTTATATGTTTTATGTGAGGAACGTTTAGGTATTCTGCTTAAATCCGCAACAAAAAATTTAGGAACTGTTTTTGCTTTAGATATGTGGATATGTCGATAAGTGTTTCCTTTTCCTTTATTGGCAATTATTTGGATTTATTCCTTCCAATAAATCAGAATTGGCAAGCATTCTGACTCAAACGGGTTTTTTAATCGAATCATATTTATTTTTCTTTTCTAAGAAATGATCTCTTAATTTTCTTCAATTGAAAAGGCGTTCCATTTCAATATTCTTAACCCTGTCATGTACTTTATTTAAAATGCTTAAATGTAATCCATTTTTCATTATAAAACTGTTTAGTTTAGCAAAGCATTGCACGACATTTTCTTTGACATATATCATATGCTCGCGGAACACAGTTTGAAGGCTGTTGCTCTATTTTTACTGTCTATTTATCTTCTGTTCTATTGGTTTTTTATTCGCGTTCTTTCTTTTTTTGTTTTTCTCTAAAGCGTTTTTCAGTTTATTTCTAATTCAAAAAGTATTTTAAAAAACAGGAAAAGTGCAACTATGAATAGTTCAGATTACAGTCTAAAGAATTAATAGCTGAAAATTTTAAATCATTTAAAAATTAAAGAATATAAAGCATTATACAATTTTAAAACATACTAATAAGCTCCGGATTCTCTAACGAATCGAGTAAGCGAGGTCGTGAAACTCTCCTAAGATACTAGTGCCACTGCTAACGTTGTAAATAATAACTGAAGTAACAATAAATAGTAACTAAAGTAGGCAACTCATGCCTTAAAGATCATTCATCTCATAATGTCTTAAAAATAATTTTAAAACAGTCCACAGAATGCAAATCATAAAATCTTCAAGCAGTTTATAGGAAAAAAAAGTAAAGCTGCATTCGGTTAAAAGTCATGCTCTAGGTTTGCACCTGAATTATATTCTTCTCATCTTAAATGACAGCATTAACTAGCATCAATTAAGGCATCCAAAATTTCACTAAACATGCCAAGAAAGGTTATAGATTTAGAAACAATTATTGGTAGAACATTAAAGAGTGATAAATTTGCTTTCTTTATATTTTAAAACCTTCAAAAAATATTTGAAATCTGAAAAAGTTAGATTACAGCATAATACCTTGAAGCGTCGTTTACCGTTAAAAATACTTTTTAAAGTGTAATAAAAATACAGTAAAACAGCATGCAAATAAATTTCTTTTCTTAAATAAAAGAAATCTGTAATTTCAAAATCATTTAATTAAACATTTACCGTTAAACAACATTAAATTCAAATCAAAAGAATTTCAGCTTTAAAACTCCGGCTTTTAAAGTAAAATAGTTTAAAAATATAAAAAAATAAGTACGAAAAGTACAAAATATCATAATACTACAAAATGGATGAACGTTTTAAAAAATTTACTAATTAAAGTTCTGACGTGGGCAGCAGATGACCTCCCTCCAATTTCATATTAAGACATAGAACTGAGGGAATATCAGCGAGCTTTTTAACTATTACTTCCACCTGATCATTTGTAAATAAAACTCTATTTTTTTTATAAATTTTATGACTCAGTGTTAATTATAATACACACTTTTTGTGAATCTATTTTCCCATATTATGTGTGCGTTGAAAATATCACATCAATTGTAATATTGTAGTATTTCCTCTCATGTAGTATTTCGGGTTCACAAATCATTGAATTAATAATCACAAAACTTTTAAAGCAGCGTTTCTTTAGAATTCCCAATATAGTGTTAAATTTTGCCGTATATTTCTTTATGTTCGCTGTGATATTTATGTTTTCTATATTATTACTTTAAAAATAATATTACGTAGCGATAACGTTTGATGGCAGTATTCCTTTATTTAAAAATGATTCGACACAAGTGTGAAACAAATTCAAAATTTAGGACTGCGACTAATACATTTAATTGTTTCGTAATAAGAACTTATTCTTGTTTCACTTAGTTTCCATTTCGAGTCTTACAGACGTAATGCTCAATACCAACATTTTAATCACGTTTTCATAAATACAGAGGGTGTTTGCACCTTTCCAGAATGATTTCGCTAAAGAATTAGAAAAAAGCAAATGTTTTGGAATACAAATTTCTGACGACAGCTTATTATTTGAAATGAAATGTATCATCTGCTTGTTTTAAGTTTATTCTTCTCTCAAAATGTCGCATGTAAACAAACTGTGGATCGAAGGATAAATTTTCGCGGTTTCCGAAGAGAAATATTCCTATTCCATAAATAAAAAGTGTTGTGGAATGCATAATATTAAAATTTATAAAGGCAAAATAAGCAAACTTATTAATTCGAAAGGAAAAAAACCATCAATCATTTAATAAAGTATTTCCTCTCTCTTTTCGCATGCCTTCGTGGTGTAACTTAAAGCACGCTGGACGCGTATTCGGGAGGTTCTGAGTGCGAATTCCGGAGAGGGCAACTGTTACTTTTTCTTCAGTTTCCTCACATCGGGAAATTGTAAATGACTCTACAAGTGTTTCTCATTCAGTATAAATTCGGTCAATTCTTCGACCTCCATCTCATATCTATTTAAGTGTTCTGCTTTTAATTTCGCCCTATCTTTGACAACGAGGGATGCTTTTACTAGGGAGGCTCGATTGTCAATTTTTCACTGCCTGATTCCCCCAACAAAAATGTAAGGATTCCTTTGTACCAGCTCAATGGCTGTTCTCGAGATGCGGTGGCTGCTGTGGTGACTTTTGTACTTCCCCAACTGGGTAAAGCAAGAAATGCGAGTACAGTTGTTTCAAAAATACACTGGTGTGCAAAACTTAAGCAACAATGTAAACATTTAGCTGATAGCCATGAAATTGCAGAAAAGGAGGTCTGGAGATCAGTACAATGAACACGTAAGTCAGTAGAAACGTCATGCGTATGCAAACATCAGGAACGAAACGTCAAAGGCGATGTGAGCGTACACAAAACGCGTGATGTCGGCGCGCGCAGCTCAACAGCAGAATAAAAGGAAGGACGGAAACGCAATTCAACATATTCGCTGCAAGTGCCAGTGAGTCAGTTCGCGAAATATGGCTAGAAGAAATCACCTGGACGATTTCACACGTGGAAGAATGATCGGAAAGCTAGAGGAGGGGCGTACTGTCACCAGTGTAGCTTCAGAGTTCGGAATCAACAAAAAAGTCGTTTCGCGCGCTTAGAAAGCGTTCCAAACTGTTAGAAAGGTTGGTGGTGGCCACCTAAGGACAACATTCGCAGGGGATGACCGATATATCGTCATGCAGGCGAAAAGAGGCCGACAGCAGTCAGCAAGCGCCATTGCTGAGCAACTCTGTACAGCAACGGGGCGACAAGTGTCGCGGTTTACTGTGGCCAGACGCATTCACAAAGGGGGCCTATTCGCCCGCCGTTCTGAATGCTGCCTCCCGTTGAAAATTGGCCACCGACGCCACCGTTTACAGTGGTGCATAGAGCACAAAAACTGGAAAACTGATCAATGGAGTCGTGTCCTCTTTGCGTATGAGAGTGGGTTAAGTACCAGAAGCGATTCTTAACGCGTTTTGATTTGGAGAGAGGTCGGGACCCGGTTTTATCCCAGTAACATCAAGGAAAGACACCGTAACGGTGGCCCTGGAGTTCTTGTCTGGGGAGGCATTATGCTGAACGGGTGAACTGAGCTCCACGTTTTCGACAGAAGGTCTGTAACCGGGGATCGCTATTGTGAGGAGGTACTCCTTCCCCATGTGCGTCTGTTCCGTGGTGCCATTGGCCCAGACTTAATTTTTGTGGATGACAATGCACGGCCACATCGGACTCCTGCTGTTGAGGAGATACTGGGAAGTGAAGATATCACTCAAATGGATTGGCCAGCGTACTCCCCAGACTTAAATGCCATCGAACATGTGTGGGATGCTTTGAGGAGACGCATAGCAACACGTTTACATCCTCCGGAGAACATCCAACAACTCAAACAAATGCTGATTGAGGAATGGGCACTCCTACCGCAAGAAATGTTGCACCAGCTGGTTCTGAGTATGCGGAGACGGTGCGAGGCACTCATTGCAGTGAGAGGAGCGCATATGCCATATTAAGGAACATCTGCTTGTTGTTCTTTCTCTTGGATAGACAATCATGAGTCACGATACTATGTGTTCAATAAAGCTTGTTTTTGTTTGATTCCATACCGTATGCATTGTATTGCTTTTTCAACTCCGATACTTTCTTCATCCTTTACATGCATAATACTCTCCTTCATTTCTGCATTCCATGTCTCTCAGTTGATTTCTCGTGGAGTTATGGCAAAACCTCTGCTGTTGCTTAAGTTTTGCACACCAGTGTATCATTACGGAACTTCAGTCATCAAAAGTCACTTCTGGTTTCATTGGCGCTCGCATCATATCCACGATGAATCCCCGAATATGTCCACTGAATTTATGGGTGCCGATGGAGCCCGTAATCTGGGGGAGGCCAGACTAAATGTTGCGTCGACTTGATCTATGGTTCTCATACTTGTTCGGGCGCCCTTATAAAATTTTCCCTCTTAGCTATCATAAACTGTAACCGAACGTTAGTTAGCCTGCCAGCGAATTATGGTTATGTCTAAAAGTTAACGACAGAGTATTAACAAGGTTTCAACAGCCTTCTTAAATCAGAACTTAATAAATGCGCGACTCGTGCTTACAATTCAGCCAACGACTTGTGACGATGTAACTTAAAGTAACAGCAAGTTCAAATTTAAAATAAGCAAGTATTCAAAGACTACACAATTCCATTTTACGCGAAGTTAGCTTACAAACCTAATCGGCGTAGATATTCAAACATCGGTAATTATAATGCAAGACCGTAGACTACAAATCTCATCTAAGATAACAACAACCTAATAATGTAGCCTTGTATGGCAGAATACGCTCTGAATTGAACTCCCGAAATCTTCCTTAGAATGCTAACTCGTTCTGGCTCAATTTACATTCTGGTAGGGAAACGGAGACGAGAAAAGATAGTAAAAATACATAACATAAAATAACTGGTTAGTGAAAAATAATATTAAAACGCTACACATTACTTCTCCATGGAACAAAGACTCCAAGCAAATGCCCCAAAAAGATACCAACTTCTTTAATGTTTCTAAACTTAAATCGTTGATAACAAGAAAAAATTCGCTGACACAGAAATCAAATGTAAAGTCTTCAAATACATCAGATAAATGAAATAATAAACCAAAATTTATAACTTCAAAATGCTAAAAAACATAATGCTCACCAGCTTTTGCCAAGACACGTGATTCAACGGAGAATAATTTGCAGAACCTTGGATGGAAACTATTTAACAAGAAATAAATCGAAATGCAATGGGACCCTTGATGAAGCATTGGAGACTGCAACAAAAAAAGGTCTATTTATTATCGAAAACGAAGAGGAAAAGAAGTGTACAATCCTGGTTCCGTCAATGCAAAGAACGTTTCAATAAGGGGCTAATGATTGCCACAGAATTCTCTTACAATGAGAAATAAAAAAGGAGAATGGAGAAAAATGTTAAAATTAACTGTCAAGAGGAAGTTTGATATTGGAAGAAGAAATTCCATTTCTTTATCCCGATGGAAGTTCAGAGAATGAAACTTCACCAACACAAAGCAACAAGTAATACTTCGAAAAGCACCGCTACATTCCTTGAAAAATGAACACAGATACGGGTATTGCATATATACCTTTTCAACGTATTCTTACAAAGTCTCCTGACGTTTCACTTATGATCTAGTGTGCCTTTGGTCTCTTGAAAAGAGCTCTTTCGGAACGCAAACCCACTTGATTAATAGCCTCTGGAAAGTAGTGGAAGAGAAATGGATATCAATACCTCTGGACATTTTATGAAAATTTTTTTTAATCTTAGAAATACTTATAAACCCAGGGTTTGGACTCATAATCTATCAGATCGAACATTTAAAAAAATAGTCTTTCTATTTAAAACCTTAATCAAACAACTCCGAAATTTTTCTAAAAATCTGTTAAAACCCTTTGCACTGATCACTGATCTGAAGTGATCGTTTTAGGAAGATCATCGCCATGACAGTTTAGTGTATTAAAAAGGATGTACTCATTTATAAACTCAGAAATATTCACTTTTACAAGTGATCACCGTGGGAAAATTTACTGTTTGGTATTATTCTCACTTCGGTGACTAAGAGTTGCAGCTCAAATTAGCGTGCTTTCCTCTCGTACATTATTTATCATAACCTTTTTAAAATTATCTCATGCCTTATTCTTTGTATTAAAAATACAATTTTCTGTCTCATCAGATAATTACTTATTTTCCTCATCGGAAGTAATTTTCACTCCAAAACACGGAAGTAATTACAATCACGCTACGTTTCAAAATTCCAGTCGACTCTTAAGTTACACAGAAAATTTACTAAATATTTAATCTCTCGCACCGTTGACCTAAAATATACAGTTGCATACCTTTTTGTTATTATTATCTCACTTCATGTGCAGCGTGATGTCCAGACTTCGTCACACTCACGTTTATGCAACACAAGAGACGTTGACCCACAGATACGTAGTGTATGGCGATAGAGGAAAATAAATTTTTGCCTCAGAATTTTTTATTCGTCCACGGATAAAGATGAGCGAAGTGTGACGAGAGGGCGACAAGAATGCGCAATTAGCCCGACAGAGACCTGCCGCATGACCTACATTGTTGGCGGAAGCTAGGAAATGTTTAGTTTTATAAAAGTAAGGTATATATGAAAATTTTTACGAGATGTTTAACTGAAAAATTAATCATCATATTCAGCCTATACAGTGGCTCATATTTGTTTTCGGATATTTGCATTTTCGAAATTGATTTGCAATCGCACATTAACACTGAAACATATACGAGATTGTTTTTTTTGATATTATTTTTCTCTGTATGAAAGGTTGCTTGTTACAAAATAAATAACATTAAAGTATTTCTTGTAATAAAATAATTTATTCAAAAAGTGTTAATCAGTAAGTCATATAATAATAATTATATAATAATTAATAAAAATATTTCATATAATAAGTCATATAATAATTAATAACAAAAGTTTTTTTGGAATGTTTCGGCAGACGATATTTCTTATCATTATTTTCTATTTCAAATGTAGATACATCACAAGAATTATCGTCTGCGTATAGAAATTGTTACTTGTTTAGAAAAATATATTAACATTTTTGTATCTGAAGAAAATATGGCAAAAAGTTAAAAATTAATGTAAAATTCTGCCAGAAATTTAACAATTCATCATTTTAAAGATTATAAAATTATTTGAAATATCAAAAAAAGTCCTTGATGTAAAGCGATCAACTATCTTTGATGTTATAAAATTATCGGAATTGCATGGAACTGTTGAAAATGATCTGAAATCTGGACCAAATTGCAAGCTAACACAATGACATGGGAAATTTATTCTATGGAGATTCAAACAAAACGCAAAAATTTGGGCTGTAAAATTTCCAGTGAATTTAGAAGAACGGTTTGCAATAACAGTTAAACTGAAACTGCTGTGTGGCAAAAACTAAGTGAACAATTGAATCGGAAACTATTGTTTACTGTTAAGTAAGAGGGTACAAAGATAATGGTTTGGGAACATTTCACTGGTTCTGGGATGTAAAATTTAGTTTCTATGCAAAATAATACGGATTAGTATAAATGCGCAGATAGTCTCAATAAAATCTGAAAGCATTAACAAAGAAAAAACGTGAAATACAAGATACATTCAAATTCTATCAGGATTTTCCCCTGGATTATGCGAACCTAAACATACAGCTAAATGTTTAGGATCGCATAATCTAGGGCGGTAATTATAGAACTGTCCTTAGTTTTGAAAATTAATTCATATTTTTGGATTTAAATCCTATCAAACGTGTATGCAGTGAGCTGGAGAAAAGGATAAGGAAACATGAAATTTCTTCGAAACCTGTACTAAAAGCAATTCTTATGTAAGTATGGAACAAAAGGGAAAATTCGTACTCAAAAAAACTTCTTTAAATACATGACAAAGTGCATGAAAAATGTAATTTTAGAGGAAGGATATCCAATGAAATATTGATTAAAGGTCCCGTTATTTTCACGTTTTTATGAATAGAAACTGTTTCTGCAAAGTGTCCGAATACTGTAAATCCATTTTCAGAATTCTTCCTATGTTTTGAATAATTTTTTCAAGCCAAGTAGGTTTTAAAAATGATTATCAATGGCATATGTGAATGAAAAATAAAGTCATTTTCGCCAATATTTAGTAACTGATTGTAATAAAAAAAGTCTCGAAAACAAATATGAACCATTGCAAGTACAAGTAAAATGATTTAAATTATTCATAAACCAAGTGGCTTTTAGGTTGAATGAGTTTATACTAAAAATCTTGCAAACTCCTCTTTTTTTTTTTTGAGGTGTCACCAGATTTCGAAAAACTTCATTTCGAGTTGTGCTTAAGGCATGACATATGCAGCAATAATTCTGAGAAATTTGGCAGCCATTGCAATATCGTATAAACTGACACAGATATTGGAAGTTTATAAGCTGTTTGCCATATAGTCAAGTGAAGCGACGAAAATGAGATTTTTGAAAAATTAGATTTATCTTCAGTAATTATAGCAACGCTAACCAAGGGCTATGCATTTTAGGAAAGACATTTAGTAGATTTACTAAGATAAATGAGTTCCTACTGACGCCTTTTCTGTGGAAAAGCCAAAAGAAGCCCCATGCGGCCAACTAAATTAATCGCTTAAAATTGAAACCGGGATGATATATCATTATTCTATGATCTTATCAACTTGGCCATTGGTGAGGCAGAGCTAAAGGTAATACATGATACATGAATAGAAAACTAAGTCTTTAATGTCGTTATTAAAGAATTCGTGAAACTTAAAGAATGTATTTGGAAACTAAATGAAAATTTAAAAAAAAAAAATGCCTGAAAGATTTCAGTTTTTAATGGTCGCCCAAAATGGCTTCTTAAGTTTTTTTTTTTTTTAAATTTCTTGCTGCTCTCGGTCTGCTGTTGCATTCACTTCTGTTATCCTATTTTATTATCTGTTCCTTTTAGCTTTATTATTAAGCATTGGTTTCTTCGCATTTACGCCGCCATATACATTTTAACAGCGAAATCACAAAAATTTTAATAGCAGCATATGTTTAGAATTCCCGATGAAATTTAAATGTTGACATATATTTTTTCTATCTTTTTCAGCCTTTTCTTAGTTCATTGTATCCATGTTCAGTTTTGTTAGTAAAATAGCTTACAAAACACTTTTTTTTTTGCCTTTTTATTATTAACATTTTGTGTGTGAACGTTATTTAATATCACGTTCTTCGCACTTACGCTACGTAAAATTCAGTTCAACAGCAAAATCAGAAAATATTTGAAAACAGTATATCTTTAGAATTTCCGACAACAGTATCGCGTGTTGGAGATAAAAATGTTTTATTCCGTACAGTGTTGCCAGTCCTCGTTTTGAAATTGTTGAGTATGTTAATCAAAAATTCGTTAAAGTTTTACAAAATATGAAATGAATAATAAACAAAAAATATCTGAAAGCTTTCCAATTTCATATTATACTCAAAAGGGCATTTTTCTTACGTTTTGTGTGTTAGCTTTATTTATTTAATATCATAATCTTCATACTTAAACTGGTACTGGCAGAACTAATTATTTCCACTGTACAAAATATTCTGGTATTACAAAAATGAAACCTGGAACAGAAGTGTAAAAGACCTGCCTTATTCCGCATACAGTTTTCGAACACAAAACACTTTCGGACTAGGTTCCTTCATACTTCCCGAAAATTTGCAGAATACACAAAATGGCTGTATTAGAACGTCAATTCTGGGAAAATAATTAAGTAACCATAACCAGTGAATAGTCTAAATCAGTAGTTCCCAGTGGGGTCCCTATTGATTCGCTCGTGTTCAATCAAATTTCTAAGGAAGTCAGTGATGATGATACGGTCGATTGGCGATTGATAGCCGAATATATACCGGCATTGATCGGCACAACTAAGATCCCATTGATTACAAAAAAAGAATTGTAGTAAGAAAACTGATGATTTATTGTTTATTGATATAAAACTGTATCATGTAATGAGAAAGAAATCATATAAAATAAATAGAAGGAAAAAATACACTGACTATATCCTGAAAATCAATATTTTTAGTATGAATTTTTATGCAAGAAGGGCAAATAAAAACATAATAAAAAATTACGCAGAATGCAAAACAAGAAGGGAAATGAAAAAAATTGTATACCTTTCACGAGAGATTTTAAAATTAAATAAAACAATTTTAATCCAGATTTTGAAAATTTACATCAATGCATCAAGCGCAGCTATCATATTCATCAAAATAGAACTTTTACATAGTTAGAATCTTTGGTTTTTTTCTGAAAATTTGTTTTTGTCTGTAAAATTAAAAATAATGATAATTAAGAATCAATTGAAATTTTTTAGATATGAATTTACAAATCGATAAAAATAATTTGTCTTCCACTTCATGTCAAGTCCTTTACCTTGAGATTATTTTACCCACATACTTTGAATGTGTACTGCGCGCTTTAGGCAGATTTATAAACTAATTGCTGGTAAAATGGTATCGACGGACTTGTCATGAAGTGGAAGACAAATTATTTTTATTGATTTGCCCCACCCCCCAAAAAAGGCTATTGGGAACTCTTTTCTTAAAATTTTCGAAGTTCCATCTTTTGCTACCAGTTTTACCCAAGACGAATTTGTCAATGGCGATAGTAACTTTTTGCGCTTCTTGCACTGGATGCAGCAGAAAATGCGAGTTTAATTGGTGAAGAAAACTTACGACTAACGTCTTTCTATCAAAAATTGCTGCTGGTTTTATAGCAGCTCTAAGCGTGTCAACCTCCATGAACCAATCCCTCCATAAGATTCACTGTGGTTGACGTTGAGGGCAAGAAGCTAAACGCTGATGTTTCCTGAGACATACTAATTCTTACTGTTCGGGCGCCAGTGTTCGGCGCCAGAGTCATAAGGTTTTTTTATGTTGGAGACGTAAAAAATCTGCAATGCTCTCGCGGGGACTCGAACCTGGACCTCTCGAATACGCACCGAGTGTGATACTGTTACACCAAGAAGGCATGTTTCCAGAAGGAGAAAATAGCTTATATTATAACTAATATACACGTAACTGGGCACAGTGGCGGTGACGCTTTTAGACCTTTGTCACTTATATGTTGTTCAAGGCCCATGCCAACGACAGACGCAGTCTTGCGCTCCTTGCCAGAATAAAATTCGTGGACTTGCTTTGACAAAGCCAGACTAGTGAGATCAGCCACAACACGATGACAGCCTACAAAATTTGTTTGTTACTCTATGTAACCAAAGCTATTAAAATTAAACTGCCTTACACTTGTTCTCTCTCACATTTCTTATTTCGAAAGAGAACAGAAGTAACATTATGCAAAGTCTTAGTTTTTCATCGTAAATGTAAATAAATGGCCAAAATTTTTTAATTTGTAAAACGATATGAACTATGTCAGTAATACAAGCTACATAATTAAAATATCAGAAACATAAATAATAAGGCCATTCTTCTCAAAATAGATTTCATGATCCTAAATTAAACATTAGTTTCCATGGCAACACGCTAATACTATTTGCAAACATTTTCGTTTTGAAATAAACTATAAGAAGGCATTTCTGTCATAATCCGTTTAAAAAGGTAATTCCGTTATTTATTTGAACTGGAAATAGTAAGCTATTAATTATTCAACTAACACGATCAGAATTAATCGCTGAGAATAAACAGTCTCACATGTATTATTATATTACAGTTCTAAATATTTATTTATTTAATAATTTTTTACAATTAGGAAAAGTGGACGTTAATAGAATACAGTTTAGTGGATAAATAAATGACTAAAATAAGTTTTATTTCCACTTTCGTAAACTAACTTGTTTTACTTAGCGAATAATATCATTTAAACCTATAGAATCACCATTCACAATCAGAGCAGTTTTGATGCTTCACACCATTTTCCAAGCTGTTCGTCTTTTCTGTACTTTGCAACTCGCGAAATTTGCATTTCTAATCCATTAAACAAATGATCTGAAATTACAGTTTCAAATCCAGATATACTATTCTGCATGCAAGTGCACAAGATTATAAAAAGTTAAATGATTAAATATCAACAAAACAATGCAGTACAAAATCTTATATCAGAAAAGACCAAGAGAAAAAAAATTGCACTCAGCTGTTCAGTGTTTACATTTACCGAGTGTTAAATGTTACCATTTTATATTAGTTACGCAGCTTACATTTGCGATGTACAGTGATGAAGATATCCGGATTTGCTTCGGATATCTTCACTTGTAAAAATTATCACTGAAGTATAAAATAGCTTCAAAATTTTGATTAATTTTTCTACTCTCCTGATGCGTTGATTCACAAAGCATATACAAACTCTTAACAACACAAAAACATGAACTCAGTATTTGAAAACACTGGAAAATATCAAAATGTTTAATTATTCTTTGCTTCGAAACTGAGAATGGTAACGGTTTGTAAAGCAGTTTAAAGCGGAATCCAATGTTTTAAGACTTTTAGTTTAGAAAACAGGTAAGATGATTTCAAACATTTAAAGTTGAGAATTTTAAGATTCTAATAATATAAACAATAGGCAGTTATGAGCCTTATTAACATGATCTAATTTTATGATTTTCAAGGCAAAATCCTAGTATACGGTACGGCCTTGGCACGACTTTGAATACTGTCGCCAACACCAAAATTATTCGTTTACTGCTCATCGCAGTAGTAACCCACCGTCCTCGGTCGGCGAAAGTGACGTCACAGAAAAGGGGCGTGGCCTCCGTCATCTTGATCACGTGACAAGCGGAAATGATGTAGGTGGATTGGATGATGTAGACGGAATGATGTCATCAAAGTTTCTTTTTTATTGTGTCGCAACAATTATATGTTTTCAAAGTTTTATTTTTGTGGCAACAACATTTGTTTTATGTTTGTGGCAACGACGTCTTGAACCACGTGTTTAGATGATATCAGTTTTATTTTATTATTTTTAATTACTTACTCTTTCTATTTATTTAATACGTGATTATTTTTAAATATTTAATCTATTTAATTATTAATCAGCAATTTTAGTTATTTAATTTGCCATTATTTTTAATTATTTAATCATTTTAATTCACTCCATCACTTATTTTAATAATACATTTTATGTTATTGTCCGAGTTTTAAAAATAACTCCACGGCCGGGATTCAAACCCGTCATTTTTTGCATGGGAGGTCTAAGCGTTACCCCAAGGCCATCCTTTCGCCCTACGAAACTTGTTATTTCGCCTTCCCCACCCTCTTTATCCATTTGGCCTTATGCAGAGAAAACCGCTATGATGTCACTAGGTGACGGATTACGCATGCGCGAACCTGCTTTGACACGAAAACCGCAATTTTAGCTTTTTATCCATTACTTTATTCCTTGCTGTTTTAAATATAAGGTTTGCCTACAGTTTAAATTTCTCTTTTTTCATTTTACAGGGATATGTTTAATTGTTTTCTTTTTTTCTTCTCATTCTTTACTAAATTAAGTTTATGCGTTTTGTTTTTCCAAAAGTAAATTTTACTGTCACAAATTAATGTTTTCACAATTTTATTTCAGTAAAAGAAAATTAATTTTTGCATTTCTTTTCACTTTTTTATTTTGCAAAAGTTTTTTGTTACCCGAATTTATTACTAAATTTTTTCCTGTTTAACATTTTTTTTTTTTTTGCTTTTTACAAAAGTAATATTTATTTTTAAAAGTTTAATTTTTTCTTTTTCGCTTTTTATTTTAAAGAGGTTGTTACTATATTTTTCATTTTTGTTTTCAAAAAGTAATATTTATTTTCCTAATTTTTCCACTTCTCTGTTTTCACAAATGCAGTGTTCCCCCCCCTTTTTGTATTTTACTTCCAAAAGTAAGTTTTAATTTTTTCTTTTTCGTTTTTATAAATGTAAATGTTTTACATATTTTTTTATTTTACACTTAACTTCTTTCCCTTGTTTTAAATACTCATTGATATTATATCTCCATTTCCTTCTGGAGGCCTTAATGGATAATATTTTCTGGAACTTTAAACAATAATCTTCTATACAGTTTAACTGAATATTACATTTCTTAATTTTTATACTACTAAACAAGAAATGCTTAGAACTTTTCAATCTAATGTATTGTACTAATTATTAATGATTGTACTAACTTTATAAAATACTTTGTGAATGCATTACGAATTCTCTTTTACAGGTCTTACTTTTATTCAAAGGATTCACCAAACTATGTCTGACAAATGTAAATTTTACACTTTGCATTTCCATATTTTTCCTCATATTTAACTTTTATCTTGCTTTTCAAATGTATTCATGTTGCATTTTCTGATTCCTTCATCCCCCCCACAAAAAAAAATAAATACAGACTTACCCAAATTTCGTTGTTGCAAGACCTACTGACTTTGAACGAATCTTATAAGGAGTAATGAATTTTCATGGTATGAGGTCCACTCATTCCAATACATGTTTTTTTCACGTGAAAACATCGCTTGGATTCTTAGTATGATTCCACCATTTATCGAAGAATTTCATAAACACTACTATATTTGAACTTATCACAGCCTTAATTTCTTAACAAGGTACAAGATTTTTTATCTAAAGAGAAGACTATCCACATTATAATGTATTATTTTAAATTTGAATTATAGTCATATTTGTGAAGGAGAACTTCAAAAAATTATATAACGTATGGAATTAATATTTAGCCATAGAAATGAAACTTTGTCACTCTTTTCCCAACTTGTAATATCCAAATTTCTCAACTTGGAATACTTTTTAAACCAGTAAGTATGATCATTATTTTTTTCCATGTCTCATAGCTTTTTAACTAAAAGATAGCCATATTTCACACTGACAATATTTTGTTTAGCACTGAGCTCTTACAGCCTTTTGAGAACGAAATTTAATTTATCATACCTGACATATAATCTCCTATGTAGTTATGTTACATTGCACGAAATATTGAGTAGAATTTCAAATAATGATCTGACGTAGTAATTAACTTAAAAGATTTAACACAGTCATTTTTAGGATACGCATTCCAAATTGCTGTTGCTTTATTTAACATTGAGCTTTAACAGCTCTTTGATAACATTTAACATTTAATTTCTCATTTATAGTAAATAAAAGTATGCATATTGACTGTAATAATGTTTTTAATTTTACTTATTTTACTGTTTCTCTTAATTTTAAATGATTTTTTCACATCTTTAAGTTTTCTTACTCAAAATACTCAGACCAATATTTTTAAGTTAAGCATTTAATTACTGTTAATTACTATTCTTATACAAGTCATTTAATACTACTTACTCTGTCTATAATTTATAGTTCTATTTCTTATTTTGTAATAATTTTACCTTTATTAATTGTACTATTTTACTCCATTTTGGGTACTATTATTAACTTCCTTGGCATTTTCAAACTTTATCATTTCCTGCATATTCAGATATTTCCGTATAATTTTTAATATCATTTATATTTGAATGTGGGTTTTTAAGCTCGTTTGATGTTACAAATGTTTAGTTTCGAACCTGAGTTGCTTTAAGCTAGCACCATATAATCCAAATTTTTAGAACGAAGTGCCAACTTTCACCAGTAGTTGTAGTACTATATTCTCTGCTTCATATACTCGTGCAGAAATCTTTCCTTTTATTTTGAATATTTAATGCCTTTTAATTCAGTACTTTTTTCATTGATTACCTTCATACCATTATTTTCACAGTTTAAATACCCTGACTATGCTATTTCTACTTTCATGGACAACTTTCAGGAGAAACTAACAACTTTTTACGTTGCATGTACAAAGAAATTCCTATAGTCAATACTTCCAGTATTGATTCGGAAATGAATTACCCAGCCTTCAATAATTTTACCCATTAGTTACCATTTCATCTCTTGAAATTTTGTTTGATGGACATGCTTTTATTTCTAGGGCATACTGTTAACACATTTATTCGAACTTAATTCAGTTCCAACCTAATTAATTCACTATCCAACCTCACTTATAGTCTATTTTATAATTTCTTATACTACGATTTCCTTTCGTGAATTTTATTTTTCATTAATTTTATTTACCACTGCACTTTCTTATGAATGATATCTTGCTAAAGACTACTATAGCTTTAACACAACACATCATTAACAATATGCATGTATTTACAGAAGGAAGATATTTACAGAAGTTTTAGAAAATGTTCTATGTAAAGCAATTATATTTACCTAAGGAATGAGTCTTAACAGATTCTTATCGGTTTCAGATTTACTATGAGTGAGAAAAAACTGCAGCTTCCTTTATCAGTACACACCCAAAAATCATGAATCATTTCATAATACAATCAGCACTTTAGATACATTAAATACTGATTCAAACTAATTTTAACATTTAATTAACTTTCAATTAGGATTTTTAAAAGATAAACATAATTAAGCTATATATTATTAGATTACTCCCAAGCGTTATTTGGAGAAAATGCAATGAAATATCCTATACCCATATACACGCTAAGAAAATCCCCTCATTAGAAGCAGTTAACGTTTTAATATTTTTTCTATCAAATGTTAAATCTTGTAATACATCATTACAAAACCTGAGTAAGATTTTAAAAAAAATTGCAGAAAATGTCTTAACACGAAAGACAATATAAAAAAACCTGGTATTTATTTCTTTTCAAAAAGTACTTTTCAATGAATCTTTAAACAAATCAATTTCTTCACCTACATACAAACTTTGAGCAGTAGTCAGTACATCATTTATATTAATAACATCAAAAAGTCATCAGTAACAATTAATTTACTAAATTTAAATTGCATTCATTTTGACGAATAAAGTCGTTTGCTATTTCAGTCCAATTTAACTGTAAACAAAGCTTGGTTAAAATAATTTTCACATTTTTCGGCACAGCTTGTTGATAAGCATTCACGCCCTAGCTGATTGTTATAACCCACTTAGCAACCGAAACACACAAAAAGTTCTGTAATTTTCTTAGAAATAAATTTTTCAGTACACTTACATAGTCCTGGAGTTCATGAAATCCATTTGGACGGTCTGGATCACCAGCATATTCACGTTCAAAATGTATATCACCAACCAACTGCTTTCTCACGAAATAGTTAAGAGTTTCCCTCATAACGCCACATATTTTCGCTATATTTTGAGTCCAATTTAAGTAAATGGTCTTTCCTCAACAGAACACGTTCCGGTACGAATTCCAGTGTAAAATCCTTTCTTTGAAACAATCTTTGGAGTGATATAATTATTTCACCGTTGACATTTTGTTTCAAAAGACGCACATCTTTCTTTGCAATCAAAACACTGTCAGAGCCTTCAAAGGAAGCAAATGTATTTGTATGGTCGCAGAATTCTTTCCAAACCAATGGAGACAGCGAAACTCCATCTTTGGCAGGATGTAACACCTCATTGTCATCAGTCACATATTTCCGCACATTAACACGAGCCACACCTAAGAAACACGATACAGTCATTAAAATATTCCCTCCGAGATAAAACATATTCTTTGGTAAAGAATCAAGTTTCAGGAAAGTTTCATCATTTGACTCACCGTGAAATATTTTTGATGGTAAACATGAATTTGCATGCCGACTCAGCCAGTTGTCCTGGCATATCTCGAGTATCTCATCTTCTAAACGTGTTTTTTTGCGCGGAAAAATCTTTCCGTTCATGCACGGCCTTGAAGTTATGGAATTAATCATGCCACCTTAATAATTAAAGTCCATTTCATCAGACGAATGCTTCGCCTTCGGAATTAAAATTTTTCTGAACGTCAGACTTCGAATAGTCTTCACTTCGGGCTGGGATGGGATACTGCGTTTCCAGACTACATTCGTGAGGGCTTTCATCTCTAGAAGCGATCCATATTCTATACTTAGAATGTGAGTCCTATTGTAGAGACATTAGGTATTTTTTTCAATGCAGAAGAGGGGAAAAATGAGCAACGCCTTCGCCGTGAATCGAACCACGGACCTCTGAAATACCGGCTCAGTGTGCTGACCATTACACCACGAAGGCACGGTAAGAATGTGGGAGATGTACCTTATACTATAATTCGCCCTCGTGAAATACATCACTCGCATCGAACCGTAACTCAGTGTGGGAATGCAGCACGAAGGGTCTAGAGTGCTTTCGGCGTCTGTGTGTGCAAAGATCTTGGCTTTTCCGTCAGGATATTTGTTGAGCAGAGCGTGATTATATTTTACTTGGGCGAGTGCTTCAACTTCATTTTTAATTTGCTGCAGCGGAGGAGTCCAGAACTGGGCGGCGAACGACGTCCCCGAAAAACTATAGGTGAGTTCATCATCATCCCCGAAGCCGCGGCAAAGTCGTGTTGGTATGTATTGCCGTCCTTAACTATTCAGGTTTAAGGGCTGGAAGGGATAAGCACAATTCCGTAAAAATGGAATCTGTTTTTTTTCCCATGAAAATCTTTAAAATAGGACAGTATTAACTGATCGTCAAGTCTGTTTTTAGTCATAGTGAGTATGCTGAGTTAAAGAAATATGGCAGCAAAACTCCATGAAACTAAGTGGGCACATCATCTTCGCTCTTACAAAAGTTTTAGTAGAATTGTAAATTCTACGTAAGAGAGAAGACCAAATGCCCACTTAGTTTCATGGCGTTTGCTGCAATATTTCTTTTACTCGAACCATGATTTATAGGGAATTGCAGTATAACTAATTTTGTATAATTACCGTTCAGACTTTTCAGATAGCTAATCTTCACTATTTCTCTACCTATAAATTTACGTCTTATATACTATGTTCTTCGGAAATAAACTTCGAATTAGAAGAATATTTACACATCCTACTGAATCACCTTACTTTCCTAAATCTGAAGAACGTGTTGAAGGATTTGATTTGCGGCGGATGACCTCACCCATATCATGTCTCTACATACTTTTGTTCGAAAATGGCAGATTCAGGGAAAACCAAAGATGGCGGGAGAAGGAAAGAACCTCTTGCACATAATTAAGAACATTTTCAACCAATCAAAACGCTGAAAAATGATGTTATGGCCTGTTATCTTATTAACGTTTTTTCAGACAAAGGAAAAAGTGTCTTCCCTGGTGTAAGAAGGTAGATTTCTCATTTCATTGCAAATCTTAGACGATTGTACTTCGAGGCAGTCACTCTTAACTTTTAGCGTACTCACTATACCTGAAAACAAATTTGACGATCAGTTAATACTGTCCTATTTTAAAGAATTTCATGGCAAAAGCAAAAGCAGATTCCATCTTTACGGAATTGTGTGCTTACCTCTTTCTGCTTTTAAACCTGAATATTTACGGACGGCAATACATACCAACTCGACGTTGCTGCGCCTTCGGGGATGATGATGGACTAACCTACAGTTTTTCGGGGACGTCGGTCGCCGCCAAGCCCTGGACTCCTACGTTGCAGCAAATTAAAAGTGAAGTTGAGCCACTCGAAAAATATAACTACGTTCTGCTCAACAAATACCCTGACGTAAAAGCCAAGATCTCTGCGCACAAAGTTGCCGAAAGCACTTAGCTGTTAAATAGCTGTTAAAGTTCAATGTTAAATAAAGCAACGTCAATTTGGAATGCGTATCTTAAAAATGACTGTGTTAAATCTTTTAAGTTAGTTACTACGTTGGATCATTATTTGAAATTCTACTCAATATTTCGTGCAATATATCATAACTACGTAGGAGTTTATATGTCAGGTATGATAAATTAAATTTCGTTCTCAAAAGGCTGTAAGAGCTCAGTGCTAAACAAAATATTGTCAGTGGGAAATATGGGTATCTATTAGTTAAAAGGCTATGAGACACGGAAAAAAATAATGATCATACTTACTGGTTTGAAAAGTATTCCAAGTTGAGAAATTTGCATATTACAACTTGGGAAAAGAGTGACAAAGTTTCAAAGTATGGCTGAATATTAATTCCATGCGTATAATAGACATTTTTTCAAGTTCTCCTTTACAAATATGACTATAATTCAAATTTAAAATAATATATTATAGTGTGGATATTCTTCTCTTTAGTTAAAACATTTTGTACCTTAAGAAATTAAGGCTGTGATAAGTTCAAATATAGTAGTGTTTATGAAATTCTTCGATAAATGGTGGAATCATACTAAGAATCCAAGTGATGTTTTTACATGAAAAAAACAAGGCTTAGAAAATGTTTAGTGGTTTTAGGTGGGATGTGCATAATAAAATGCAAGATATTTTTGTAAAGTGTTTCAAAGCGTTAATCTATGTTAGTAATGTAAGTGATCCTTCTTCTGAATAAAAAGGACTACTCTGAATATATATGTGTAACTGTCTGTAAAGTAAAGTAATAAGAAATTAAGTACTGTTGCTACGTATCTGAACTAAACTGGGTAGAAATGCCTCATGTATTGGAATGAGTGGACCTCGTACCATGAAAATTTATTACTCCTTATAAGATTCGTTCAAAGTCAGTAGGTCTTGCAATAACGAAATTTGGGTAAGTCTATATTTATTTTTTTTGGGAGGGTGAGGCTGTAGGAATCAGAAATGCAACATGAATACGTTTGAAAAACAAGATAAAAGTTAAATATGAGGGAAAATGTGGAAATGCAAAGTGTAAAAGTTACATTTGTCAGATATAGTTTGGTGAATCTTTTGAATAAAAGTAAGATGTGCAAAAGAGAATTTGTAATGCATTCACAAAGCATTTCCTAAAGCTAGTACAATCATTAGTAATTAGTACAGTAATTAGTAATGTATCATTAGTAATTAATTATTAAAGTACAATCATTAGTAATCATTAGTAATTCTAAGTATCTCTTATTTAGTAGTATAAAATATAAGAAATGTAATTTTCAGTTAAACTGTATAGAAGATAATTGTTTAAAGTTCCAGAAAATATTATCCATGAAGGCCTCCAGAAGGAAATGGAGATATAATATCAATAAGTATTAAAAACAAGGGAAAGAAGTTAAGTGTAAAATAAAAAAATATGTAAAAAGGAAAAAATTACATTTATAAAAACGAAAAAGAAAAAATTAAAACTTACTTTTGGAAGTAAAATACAAAAGGGGGGGAGCACTGCATTTGTGAAAAGAGAGAAGTGGAAAAATTATGAAAAGAAATATTACTTTTTGAAAACAGGAATGAAAAATATAGTAACAACCTCTTTAAAATAAAAAGCGCAAAAGAAAAAATTAAACTTTTAAAAATAAACATTACTTTTGTGAAAACCAAAAAAAAAATGTTAAACTGGAAAAATCTAGCCTTTGGTTACAGTTGATCCATTGGCTCTTGCACTTGAGCGGCTCTGACTGGGTGGTGATTTCTACGAGTTGCTTGCTGGGCTGCCTCGAATTTCATCGCGTACACCAGAGCGCTTTTCATGTCTTTGACATCCGCCATTCGTAGAGACTTTTGTATTTCGAATCCCAAATGCCATCGATGAAATACTTCACGGACAGTATTTCCTATCGGGCATTCCGCAAAGGCGAGGTGAAACAACCTTTCAACATCCATAGCGAGCTCTGAGTGTTTCGGTGGTCTTTTGTTGACGGGACTTCAATTGAAGCGTACTGTAGTCTTTCAAATATTTCTCCATAAAGCGCAACTTCAAGTCGCCGGGCAGAGCTTGAAAATCTAGCCTTTGGTTTTCGGGAAGAGTCTGAAGGATATCCGCTGCGTCTGCCGTCAAAGAAGCGGCGATATGACAGGCCTTAACTTGGGAATCCCGTCCATTTGCATCCGCCGCTGCAGAAAATAGTGCCTTATACACTTGCTAGGAACTCTTGCCATTATATGTGGATAGTTTCAGAGAGGGACGAGCAGGCATCGATAAAAATTTAAAACCATCACTATTACTTCCTGCCGTCGCTACGAATTTCTTCAAGTTATCGACTTCTCTGGCAACTGCAGAAACTACCATCAATTTGTTATTCGATTTGCTGTTGAACGGCAGAAACGCTTTCTTCGATTTGTTCTTTTACAGAAGAAACTCTTTCTTCAAAATGTTCTACTTTTCTTTCAACCGCGTCAATTTTGTCTTCCATACTTCAGATTTATTTTCTATTATGCATGTGATTTCTGTTTTCATTTCCTCTTGACCCACTTTCATTTCTTCTTTAACAGCTTTCATCTTGTCTTTAGTGGATACTTTCATCTTTTCCTGGGCGGTTGTTATCTCTTCTTGAAAAGTTACTTGACCAGTTACAATTTTTTCCTTAACAGATTCTTGGCCAGCTTTCATCTGTTCTTTAACTGAGTTGACTGCCCCTTCCATCTTTTCTTGGAATAAAGCAAATGCAGTCATCAACTGCCTCATTTTTTTCTTCCATCGCTCTTGTGATTGGTACTCAAATCCCACTTCTGACATCAAAAATTGTTGCGTGCGTACGGGTTCGTAATGGATTGAATGCAGAAGTCGATAAAAATGTTTTCTTTTCACAAGAAATAAAACAAAATGCTGAAATATTTCATCAGAGATTTTCGTACAATATCACTATCTCACAGTAATTCTATTTTGAGTTGCTAAAAGTTAAATAGAACTCAATTTAAAACAGAGAAAGCTAATTTAATCTCACCGCGAATTCGCTACAATCACAGTACTAAGTAAACAGTTACAATTCGCTTAACAACAACAATTGAGCTGAGATGTTTTAATCCGGCTTTCATAAGCTCTTTAATCATTCACGAGAATATTCTGGTAAAATCTATTTTCTCGATTTTTCTGGTAGCAACGGCAATTACGAGATATCTCTTTAATTAATGTTAAATGCACGCGCTCTTATATATTTACTTTTCCGGCGTAGCTTTCTCTTAGAATTCGTCACGCGCTGCGTTGCACGGGAAAATAAAACAATTTATTAACAATTCTACCAAAAATAGCTAAATAAATAGAAAATCTGTAACAATATAAATATAGTTAGACACATATAAAAACGTACAAAGTCTGCGCCTCTTTGGGAACACAAACTTTTAACGTCTTTTGAACAATTATCCTCTCTAGACTAAACAGATATCAGAAGAAGGGTGTATAAGACCCTTTATTCAGTCATCAAATTAACAAATGACCCAACTTGGGTTACACGAAGCCAACACTTCTGGCTTAACAGAAATATGTAACAAATAGTAATTTCAAGGTGTGTAGGTTTGCCTAATGGTTCACACAATACTTTAACTCGCAGGAACAGCTCTGGTCTAAAGTAACCGGCGAGACAAGCCTAAGGCAAGAACACATCAACAGCGCTAACGCAAGTCGCGAATAATCACAGCACAACATGGCCTAAAATGCAAACACACTTCCGAAACTCTTGCTTAAATAGCACTTCATTCTATCTTAATCTGAATAAACTCTCGCTATCTCATTTACATTCTGGCATGAAAAGCGTGGGTGAAAAGAGAGTAAATAGAAAAGGGTTTTCAACGTAAAATGAACTATTAGTTAAAAATAAATAGATAAACCTCAGAAACATACCTTCACAAGCATTTTAAATAGAAAAGAAGTCATTAACAGTGGCATGTCTACAAGTGTTTCAGAAAGCTCATTTATGAAATTTTCATAATGTTTTTGGATATTGTTTGACCGATTCTGTATTTCTAAATTTATTAATCGGAGGACATCTCTTATCACAACATTTGTACAAAATTAACGATTTTATCATAATCATCATCATAAAATATGTCACATAATTTGTATTTGTTTCAGAAAGTGACTAGCAGGTTCAAAATTGTTAAGCTGATTAGTCTTGAAGATGATCGTGAAACCTGGAAATCAGGTTCCTTTTTCACGGTTGACATAATTAGACTGAAAGAGGACACTTCAAAGTAAGATTTGTAGGGCAAAAAACAACCTTAGCATGGCGTTGATTTTTATTTTCCAGAAGAGAAATATGTGCGAAATTGTTATGCTTCAAAAGAACATTGACCTGCGTTTCATCGTTCTCGAAACTGATAGAATTGTTCGAAATCTACGCTAAACTAAGATTGCTTTCTTTCGTCTAATTTATAAATGATTGACTAAAATCAAAACCACGCTATTTGGTGACTTAAAATCTTACTTAGCCACAGTTGGTAAACGTAATGGCGACTTTATCTAAAGCTTGGCGATTTACTTCAGTTTAAAAAAAATCCCTTTTGTAATACTTTGATCATATCAAATGAATTGTTGATCACATTAAGCAATGCATTTTCTCGTTTTCGTTTACTTAAATACGTAAATTAGTAGGACTTTTACAGTCCAGTAGCAATATCCGAATGTTAACATTAACCTTGATCGCATTAAGTGGCAATCTACTGTACCAATATTATTTATACTAAAATCAGGATGCAATATTAGGGAAAATCTATGATGTTAATTTAATCAGATCAGAAACCAGTTATGATTCATTTATTTCATCTCAAATAAATTGTTTGTTTTTTGTTCTTCATTAAATATTTTTACTATTTTAATTTACAAAGAATTTGAAAAAATGTTGCCTTTTACACTGCTTTAAAAATGCGAAATTTTTCACAATACCTTAACAGCGACTTTTCTATCAAAGTTCTAAAGATATTAAAGACATTTTATTATTAGTTTTAAAGTCATTTTACTTCTTTGTTTCTTTATCTTTAAATGTAGTCAATCATCATTTTAATTTGAAAGCATTATATTTCAAGAAAAATGTAAAACTTCTTCTTGAAAGAGTATTAAAAATCCTATGCGTTTTCAAAAAGAACCATCGTCAGTATCCTCATTAGTTCTATCCCTGGGTGAAAAGCAAAGCCTCGAATTAGTTCTATCTAGTTAAAAGCGACGCTTATCTAGAGCTTATTACGGCATTTTAAATTGAACTTCCTCTCAGCACATTCCCCTTTAAAGCAACCAGTTCGCAAAGTCGATGCGAGGTGATAAGATAAAACGGAAATTTGTTTAATATATAATAAATACACAGCATATGCATTTAGGGTATTGTTGAGCTGAGATATGATGCCTTTGAAGCGAAATCAGGCAATAGAGTGTTGGCCGTGATCAAAATATATTGCAATCACTGCTTACATACAAAAACTTGCTTGAACATATATACAAAAACTTGCTTGAAGTAACAATACTTTATTAAAAGATGTTATAAAGTTCTTTTACTTTAATTAACCAGTTATTTTATATTTTGGATCTTTACGATCACTTCACCCTTCTGTTTCTCCTCCAGAATGCAAATTAAGTTCACGTGTATTTAAGGTGAGGTTTTTAGATTTTAAGACAGAATGCGTTCCGGCTCTCCAGGCCATGTAATTGGTTGCTAGATAAGGTACGATTTGCATTCTTCGACTTTACATTATAATTGCCGATAGTTGATATACATTCTGGCTCAGTTTTGAGCCAACTTCGCGTTTAATGATTCTTGTAACCATCGGCCAGTAGTTTATTTGAATTTAAAGTTTAGGTTTGAATTCAAATTTTACGTTTATTGTACTTTAAGTTACTTCGCCACAAGTGGTTGGCGGATTTGTAAGCAACAGGCGTGCCTTCTTAGTTTTAAATAAAAGGGCCTTATACACTCTTCTCGAGTTTCAATCGTTACTTAGAAATAATTCGCTTGACGTCTACCAAGAGTTTGGACATTTCGGAAGATTGCAAAGCATACTAAACTCTACAATGTTATATATATATGCCCATAAGAGTTTTAACCGAGTCTTTATTTTTGCAACTGTTAATCGTAGACATATACTTACAGGTACAAAAGTGCTTAAAATGATGCAAAAAATTCATGCTTTGGCATTTTTATATTTGAAGAAGTCGATTTTGTAAAAATTACGTTCCCCCGAACTCTACTTACGTGTAGAAAAATTTTGTATTAGTTATAAAGCATAAAACGCAAAATGTTTGACTCCCATATGACGATAACTGACCGAGATATTTGATATTGGGATCAGGAATCGTATTCAGGGGCCGTACATAAATTGAAGAGAGAAATATTTATATTTGTCCGTTACTAAAAATAAATTATTGTCTTATAAAAGGTTTCTGATGATTTTAAGAGATTGAGTGACAAGCATTTCTATGCAGATTATTGTAAAAAATATTGATCAATACTCGCTCTTCCCCAAAATGGAAATCTTGTAGAATTCGTATTCTGCAAAACTTTGGCAGGCTTCCGCATTGGCACGTAATGACAATAATATATTAATATTATTTTTATTGATTAAAAATGAAAAGTATTTGTACTTAACGTTTTTTTTTAGCTGGGAGATTATGATTTTAATGAAATAAAATTTCATGAGAATATTAATAACACATTTTTAGACTTTAAAAAACTTTCTAGACTTAAATTCTTTCGGCATACTAAATGTAACAAAATTATAAATATAAACACCACTAAATAACAAAAGAACATCATTGAACGACCCTTAAGAGAAAAGAAAATCAACCTCGAATAATTCTAATTTATTTATTAGCCTGCTTATGAATGCAAATCCAAAATGACGTCAAATATCGCAAATTTTGTAATAAAATACCTCGCTCAATTTTTGTCATACGTGAGTCAAACGTTTTGTGTTTTATTTGTTATAACGAATACGAAGTTTATAGGGACCGGAAGGAGTGTAAAAAGTTAAATTTCGTATTTTACGCAAAATTAATTTTTCTAAATATAAAAATACGAAAACCTGTATCTTCGTGTCATTTGAATTACTTTTGTAACTGGAAGTGTATATCTACGACCAATTGCTGCAAAACTAAAGGCCGGGTAAGGACTTCTTTGGATACGATGTATATATGCCAGATAGTTCCAAAATAACTAACAATCCAAATGTAGATGAAAGGATATTTATTGTCTTGTTAAATTTTTAGTTTCTAAATGGAAATCTGCCAGTTTATTTGATTTTTTTTGTTGGGGTAGAAGGTATTCTCAGTATTTGTATGTTAAGGCACTGCAAGTGCACATGAGCTGTTATTCCTGTGGATTCTAAGGCTTCTGTTGAAGGCATATCGGATGATTAAGAGTCGACATAACTAATAGATATACAGCATCAAAACACTAAGATTAGCCCACACAAAAGAATCTGCTTTAGGAGATCTGTTTCCAACAGATGCATTCGGAGGATAAATAGCGGATCAGGGAGGAATGAGGGATTGTTAATATGGCTAAAAGGAGAGAGAGTGGCCGTGCTATAGCAAAACAATAGATATATTTCTCATGACCTGTAAAGTTATACACAGTCAACTCACTTTCCTCACATTGCCCTAGTAGTATTAAATAAAGAAATTCCAATAAAGTCTGAATGGAAAATCTTAACGGTCTTCTAGGAGGGAAAAAAAACTATTTGGACCACGCATTCCCAAACGTTTTATTTATTTCTGGCAGGATCCCTTTAAATGAATGGTTTTCTTCTTCGATCCCATTACACTTTTCTCTATGATATACAGTGCAAAAATAATTAAATGCATGATACAAATAACTGTCGTACACAAATAACTTAAAAATAACTGTTAGATTAACAGTATGAACAGAGATTTTGAAAAAATGATTTATTTGATTTATGTTTAATTGCTTTTTAGCTCAAAGGAGCAATTTGCCCTGAAGGACTATTAATTTCGTTTTGGCATTTTGCGTTGGTTCACTATAAATGTCGGTTCACTTTTCAAATTGTATTCAACAAACATTAGAACCTGTACTATATTTAAAGAAATTAAATAATGAAGAATCTGCATAAATGTATGTATGTTTTTCGTATTGTGATAAAACAACGGTACTTAGAGCCATACGATTTACAATAACGTACATTTTCTCTCGAATATGGGCATCTGGAAGACCAAATTTGGAATTTGTTTTATTATCTAGTTAATATTTGTAAAACTTTAACGAATTTTCGATTAACAAACTCAACGATTTCAAAACGAGCAATGGCAACACTGTACAGAAAAAAAAAACATTTTTATCTCCAGCGCGCGAGACTGTGTATCGGAAATTCTAAAGATATACTCATTTTAAAATTATTTTGCAATATTGCTGTTGCTGAATTTTATGGTTTAAGTGTGAAGAAAATGATATTTAATAAATAAAGGTAACCCGAACGGTAAAAAAACACCTTTTTGGTGTAATGTAAAATCTGAAAGCTTTAAGATTTTTTTATTTATTTTTTGCTTTGTCTGTATTAGTTTTCTTAGTTTTGTCTTTATTAGTAAGACGCAAACAATTTCTACGTCGACGAATCCATTTTAAAATGTTGGAGAGTTCGCTCCATGAATGCATTGAGGAAGATGAAAATTACGTGAATATTTTTTTAAAATTTCAGAACTTAATATTGAAACCTAGCTAATAGGAAAAATATACGGTAATATACGGTAATCATATTTTTAACATTTGGAATTAAAATAATAAAGCTTCCACTAGAGATAACTGACACATAGAATTTTTTCCCAGAAATATTTCACAATTATGTATGTTGCCTTTGTTCATAGAACATATTATGAAATCGTATATATAACGCTTTTAAAATGTGATTCCTAAGTACTGGCTTTGTCACGAACACAAGGACATAAATATATCTATCTATCTACATTTATCGTAAAATTAAGAATCTAATTATGAAGAAGGGCTTTGATTACTTTAAAATTACTCAGTTTGTAAATCAATAACAGACTGATTTAATTTGAAAGATAAATTAAAGGTCTTATGTTTTGCCAAAAGGCAACACTATGAGAATAGGTTGTGTATGAAGGGTGCGTGGAAGATAAAGGCCTCATATTTCATGCAGTGGCATTACTTGTTACTGCGTGAGAATGATTTTTGGTGGTGGGGGGGCATAGATGCTGTTTTTAGATTCTTTCCGTTCTTCGCCGTATATTCCCCTTCCTCTTCAGATCGCCTTATCAGCTGATTTTATTTTGCCAGGACATGATTTTACGTGTCAAGTTGTGGGGTTTTACTTATTTAGTTCAATCCTTGAAACCCCTCAAACAGCTTAAGTGTGTGAACAGAGACGTAAGACTTAAGAAGTGTTAACTACCCTTTATTTCTCAAAATAAATATGATACAATCATATTCCCTATCATATTCATATATAAATCAGTTCCTAACCCGGAACGTAGAGCAAAGCCTCCACTTGGGCTTAAACTTAAATTAATATGAAATTAAATTTAACTAAGCTTAAATAAATCTAACTGAAAGATATAGCCGAAGCTATCAAGATTCTAAGTAGTTAGTCCCTAAATCTTAATTAAGTCGGCTTAACCAAACAAGGGCCTAAAGTACGGCCAAGCGTAGCAATATCTTCGAGAGACGTAGGCAAAAGGCAAACGCGCGCTAGTCAGGTACTCAGGCTCTCTAACGAAGTCGGTGAAACATCGACTTAAATATTACACTTTACTCATTTGCATTAACCGCATTTCTGAAAATACATTCTGGTAGGAAATAAGCTGAAGCTAAAATAGACAGGAAATATTGATAAACTTAAAATAACTGTTATTAAAATTGGGATAAACCTTACAGGGTAAAAAACAACAATTTTTGAAATATTCTGCGTTTATTATTCTGGCACATGATTTCTAAATATCTGCTAAATAAAATGAGTTACAATATGGAAAAATGCTTTCAATACGCATCTTAAATTGTCTTTCATGAGTACAATAGTTTTTCTTTTTTCGTTTATATAAATCCTGACGTGTAAAGCGAGGAATAACCATTGTATTTATTCGTTTCTTTCTGTATATCAATATAATCCTTACTATTAAATAATTGAGAATCAGTTTGTGTGTATGTTTCTTGCACTACAGAAAAATGGTGACGAAATATTAAACACTTAGCGTTATCAAATTTTCAGTGCACTTTGCCCTCCACCCAAATATTAACACCTTGAAGTGAGAATTTTGAATTTCGATTTTTCTTCTTTACATATTTTGTACAAAACAAATTTAATGAAATTTTATTAACAAACTCAACGATTCAAAGGTGAGTAGTATTCGAAATAAAACATTTTTATATCGAACCCGACAGACTGTTGCCATTCGGCAAAATGTAAGATATTAATCCTTAAATTTTACTCAACAAACTCCGCTATTTAAGAGCAATGGGTTGCCAAGCTCAGAAATAAAATACTTTTATCTTCCACGTACGCCAGCGTGATGCCATTCAGAAATGCGTAAGATATTCAACTTTGAAATTTAATATATGTGCTGTAGTATAACAAACCAGGGGATTTAAAAGCAATAAACACCGTTCTTAAAAATATATTTCTACATTTAGACCTGATTGATTTAAATAAAAATGCTTTCTGAATTTGGAAATATATGATATTTTTATGAAAATAGCTGTTCTCATTACAATTATGTGTATTTTTTTAATGATAGCAGATTTAGGCACCTGGCCTCGCAAGCAACTAGTTTTGAAAAGAGTATAAGGAATAAACCTGAGGTAGTATGGAATATGCAAAATACAGTATAATTAAAATAATTCTGCTTATTCAAAATTCAAACTATGCATATTCATTATAAGGTATTTCTTTCGCCTTCTTAGCTTTCCTTCGTAGTGTAATGGCCAGCACACTCGGCGAGTATTCAAGAGGTCCGAGGTTTGAGTCCCTGCGAGAGCATTGCTCATTTTTCAAGTCTCTAGCACCAAAAACTTCTATTGCCTGTACAGTGGCGCCCGAGCTAAAAAAAGTGGTGGACGATGATTCTCCATCACCAGGATTTGGCGAATGAGTCCCCTAATCTCCAGTCGTCCTTTAAAAGAGGTAGCATATAAGGTATATCTCCCGCTTTCTTAGCATGCCTTCATGGTATAATGGCCAGCACACTCGGCGCGTATTCGTGAGGTCCGACTTCGAGTCCCGGCGAGGGAACTGTTTCATTTTTCATCTCTCCTGCTTCGAAATAACTTAATGTCTGTACATCATTTTCAGTATAGATTTTCTATTTTGAAAAATGAGATAATTTTTTTTTCGATGTCCATAAGAAAAAACTGCACTCCAGTCTAATATTTTAGTAACTGTAAATTCTATGTATGTTAAATAACATTATTTGAATTTTGTGGTACTAAGCATTATATCAGTCGGGTATTATTATTTGAACACACAAAAAACGTCATTTTTACGACATTTTAGTTTAAAAAAACAACATATTTACGTCATGCATGCCATTACGGAGCCTATGTTACACATAAGGTAAATCACATAAGGCAGACTGCCTGCTGTTTGGTATTTGACACCAAGTCGAACTAGAAGTATTCAGCCATCTTATTCATTCAGTCATTGGTGAGATGAAAAATCATGAGATTTCGAATTTTGATACGGTAACTGAATTTAGGAGAGGTCTGTTTTTACAATGGTCAGAGTATTCACAGAAATTAAATTTCAATAGTTTCACTTTCTTGCTATACCTTCCTTATTCAATCGAAACTTTTGAATGGAACGTACGAATGACAATTAAATTATGAGCTCGATGACATAAATAAGAAAGACCTCGTCCCTGAGAGAGAAATACTCAGAGTTTTATCTCTGTAATCGATTTGGAAGGCGAAACCTAAAAGTGAGAATGTAGTCTCTTTTCGTTGTAAACTTTTGCAATTTATTCTAGAATACAATCTTCAAAACAAAATTCCAAATATTGTAAGTCTGCTTCGAATTTTCCTCATACTTGTTAAAAATTTTAGTTGTTGCGAGTGGGATTTTCTAAAGCAAATATGTTCAGAAGCACCTAAAAATGAGTACTTTCTGCTTAATAATACTATACTGCCCAGAGAAGAGCAACTGGCGCAATGAAATGAACTTCTAGACTGTTATTCACGATTTTGCTAACAGAAAAACGAACACAATTGCACTTTAAAATATTGGAGTTCAAGTTTTATAACTTTTATTTATTCATTCTTCAGTCTTCTTAAACTGCTAGAATTCTGACTCTTTAATTCTTTTCAAATGATTTTAGAAAATGATGAAGTAAGTTAAAGTACACAGAGATTCTTGAATCTTTAACGAGATGACTATTCTTCGATCTGACAGATATGAATCAAGATACGGAAATAAATATGATTTTTAATTTGTAAGTGTCTTCTTACTATTCAACTGGAAACTAAGTTGTGTCTTAGACAAAGTAAATTGATTGTGCACAATCCACTCTAAAGAGACGGAAAAAAATTAACGTCTATTAATTTTTATTCTAAGATCCGTGCAAATAAAGGAATATAAAGTTGGAACAACTTATGTTGAAACACTGTATTTTCACACTCCATATAATCTCGGTGGAAAGGAGATTACCGAGTGTTTTAGGAAAGTCCATAAAGCTCTTATTGGCTTTGTTAGTTGT
Organism: Stegodyphus mimosarum; assembly: GCA_000611955.2. Classification (NCBI taxonomy): domain Eukaryota; kingdom Metazoa; phylum Arthropoda; class Arachnida; order Araneae; family Eresidae; genus Stegodyphus; species Stegodyphus mimosarum. Next base: position 18,063 of record KK120158.1, on the reverse strand, counting down.
CCTCCAATTCTACTTGACGTTATCCTCTGCTCTTCCCCAAGAGAGAGGTGTTTCGAGCGAGGAATTATCCTACGCGTTCCACGTCCACGAAATCATAACACCGCAGGGAAGTTATATCGATCTATAGCACTCATTCCTCAAATCATGCACCGCTGCTGAGTGGCTGCTCATCCCTTAGAGATCTTGCCTGTGCAAAGCAGATTTTGAGGCCTGCCCTGTAGTGGACAGCGTGCACTTCAGATTTCAATAACTTAAGCAGCAAACTGAAATCGAAGTAACATGGAAAGAACCATTCTTGGGACAAAATAAGTCATTCACAAAGATTTTGCTCATTAAAAGGAAGGAAATACACATAATATAATGTTATAAATCGTATTTTTGTTGTACTAGTACAATTTTAATAATAATTTTTAAATATAGGTCCAGTTTTTAGTACATTGTATTTATGTATAATATACATATTTTCTTGACACAATTTTGTTACTTAACAGAAGGTTGTGTGATTGTCATGATGCTTAGAAAATGTTTAAAAATTTAGTTAATTTGTTTATTATTATTATTCGCTTTCTCGGACAATAGCCTAAAATAATTACCGTAAAAAAGAATTAATATACTCGTATAAGGATTTTTATGAATTCAGCCACTGCTATTTTATAAAAGTACTTAATATTTCTAACTAGACATCACCTAATTTAAATGCACTTTTATTTAAATCAACCTGATTAAAAAATAGAAAAAATATTCTTAAGAACTGCGTTTAGTGCTTTCATATCGCTTGGTTTGTTAATCAAAAACATTTAACGCGAACATTAAATATCATATCTTACGCTTTACTGAATGACAACACGCTGGCGCGTGGAAGATAAAAGTATTTTATCTCAGACAGTACATTCCTTTAAATAGGTGAGTTTGTTGATTAAATTGACAGACTAATATCTAACATTTTGCCGAATTTCAACAGTCTCGCACCTTAGAGATAAAAATGTTTTATTTCGAACTCTCCTCGCTTTCGAATCGCGGAGTTTATTAGCCAAAAATTCATTAAATTTATACAAAATAGGAACTAAATAAAAAACAAATTCAAAATTCTGACTTCAATGGGCAGATTTTCAGGTTGAGGACTACGTGTATTCAAAATTTGGTGACTCTTAAGTACCGTTGTTTTTCCGCAGTTCAAGGAACATACAGATTCTTCATTATTTATAGTAGAGATGACCTTATTATTGTAGCCATTTTATTTAAAATTCCTTAAAGCTTTTTGATAAGATAAATATTACGTAATTGCATTCTCAAGATAAGCGTTATAAGTTCGTAAATGTTGGAATATGTATAGCAGTTTGTCGTCATAATCACAAAACAGAAAATTCCATTCGATAGCTTTTAATGCAAATACATCTTTACTGACCTTCCTTATTTACCTAACTACGCTTTCCTAAAGCCACTAAAATCTTTAAAAACATTAATATTTATCTAACTTATATTGTTCGTTACTTTGAACGATGGATTAAACGAGAGAAGACTGATATTTAGAATATTGTCTTTTCAAAGTGAATATTTACTTTTCACTATTATTACTTCGCTATATTATCCGCCGCTTTTTATAAACTAATTATCAATAATTATAAGTTTTAATTTTAAATGGAAAGAAAAAGGTTTTGTGATATCATGATATGGATATCACCCTTTCTTTGAAGTTCGAACTGACCGAAATATGCTTTTGACTTCAAATGAAATTGATGAAATGTGTTAAAAATAAATCATTTATTTCAAAAAAATCATAACTGGAAATTCTATTGATTGCCAAAATTTCGTGTTAGGTATCATATTGAAATCTCGATTTAAGTTGAGCAAGACTTAGTTTTATAATAAAATTTATGCGAAAATACCAGTTTTAAATCAGTTGTAATAAGATAATTTTAATTAACACAATATTTTCGATGCTATAACATTATAACATTAATCAAATTTCAAAGAACAATAGAAGCGATAGTATAAAAATGATGCAATAAAAATTATTAATAATGCCTTATTGTTAGTAAAAGCAGAGTAGTTAAAACGATTTTTGAAGAGAAGCTATTAAAATTCCACAAATTGCGTTATAAATTCCGAAAAACTTTCACTTGCAAAATTATTTTTGCTCTTTCGGATTGTGTAAAGATTAAAATTCTACGGCGATTAGTTTGACTGTTAAATAAGTGCTTAAGAAAAAGAAATTAAACTGAATAATAAATTGCCATATTGAATTTTGAAATAATGTATTGTCATTATCAAAAATACGCATTGTGAAACGTTCCAAGCAGAAGTAGAAGAATTAGTAGAAGGGGACCAAAATTAATTTCAAGATTTAACTGAAATAAGCAGAGAAATCAACTTAAACAAAATCGTATTAAAATGGCATATTAATTCGGTAGTCATTTTCAACATATTCGATTCTACCTGATATGTTTCAGAAGTAATATTTTTATATACTATATACCCTTTTCATCTATATCTGCACCCTTTTCCTCTTTCAAATGTGAATGAAGCGCAAGATGATTAATCGAATAATGAAACTGAAAGGTTAAAAAAAAACGAAAGGAAAAAATCGTAATGGTAGCAAAAAGTAATTTTACTTGGAATCCTCATCTATGTCTTCCTCGATCAATATTTTTTTACTTGCAGCCATTGGCTGAAATAAAAATGTCAGATCTACACTATAATGAGATGCATTTTGATGATTTCAGAGCTCAGTAATGTATAACTAATGTAAACAAACAAGGTAGTTACTTCTGCTGCGTTAGATTTCTTGAAAATTTTAAAAAAATAGTTTATTTTTAATAATTTATTAAATTTCTAAGTTCTGAGTTCATAATAAATTACTGTATGCAAATTACTACATGCATTATTTTTACTTCATATTCAATCTTTATTTCATCCTTTAATCAACTCTGTTTACCTGGTTAGTATAATTTTCACGATTGTTATTTTCATGACATCCGTTGTTTGCTCCTATACAATGCTCTGATTGTTAATATTTATGTATGCATTCTTTCCTTGAAATATTTAACGTGTTTATAATCGTTACTGTGTAAAGTGACTTCAAAGCACTTCAAAGCAAACCCACCAAAATATTCTGAGATGGTATTTGCAGTTGCCTATGTAAAAGGCAAGAGCCCGAGATGGCTAAGCATTTCTAATGAAACAGTATAAAATGAGTTTTGTTGGCAGAATTGGAATGTAATTTGGATGTGTATCGTATAGTCAGAAAAACATACATTGAACATTTTTAGTTTTATGAGTAAAATTTAAAAGATTTCTGTTTCTTTTCATGTGAAATTAATAGATTCTTTTTAAATTAATTGTAGTACTTCATTGAATTCAACATTTGGAACCGTCATGAATCCTTCTAATAATAACTCTCTATACTGCAAGAATCAGTAAATAAAGTTATGTTAAATATATTTTTTATATACAATGAAAAGAAAAATAAAATTATTATACATATTTAGTCACAACTGATATATTAAATCACAATTTTATTAGCCTAACAAGCACAACAACAAAAATACAGATTATATTTATAAAACACAAAATATGTGTAGATTAACATGCATGCTGTAATCTATAAATGCCAAAAAGAAAATTTTATATAGATTTGCAGATCTGAGTTCATAATAAAGTACTATATGCATATATATTTTATACATTCAAAATATATATTTTAAAATATTTTCTAATTTTTAAATTATATAGTTTGTTTGAAGGATTTTAAAACTTACAGCTCGAAAAGATTTTCAGGTGTGCTTATTGAAAAAATGTACATATAAAACAGACTAGTGTAATTCTGTTAATTTAGTTTATCTTAAATTAAAAACTAATACAACCACTGATTTTCAGGGACTAAATATACAAGACAGTTTAATATTTACTCTAAAAATTCAATAGTATCCTATAAAAATTTAGAATTAAATATAAATTCTTGCAAAAACATCCTTTTATATTAAAACGTTGCTTCAATACTGCTAATGCTTGAAATATTAGAGCTGGTGGTTATGCTGGTGAGGTAAGTTCATCAAAATTGACTACGTTTGATTAAAGAACATAACACTCAGGTCTTTCTTACCTTCACAGGGTTTAATACCTATAATAGAAGGTATTAAAACACTTTTACTTTCCTACATTTATATGTATAGATTAAAAACTTGATTATAATAGGTAAAATATTAAAACACGCCATAAGGAAACTTAGAAACATTTAGCGGCATAAATTATTTTATGGCACCGTAATTATGTTGATACCAGAAATTTGGCCTTGTTTTTAAGTTTTTGCACTTAAGCAGATCTTTCATGAATTGAATTATTTCAATAAAACTATTCATGAACTAGAATATACGATAATATATAATTATGCTTACATTTAAAAATTTGGAAAAGTTATTCAAAGCGCCATAACTGATATGCACTTAATATTCCTAGTAAATTAAAGCATTATTGATAGTGATCAGCATCCCCCTATGCATGAGAAAAAGTTATAAATCTTACCTCGTTTTCTGTTGAAATTCTAACAAGTGCATTATAATTAATTGTTTTCTTTGTTTCTCTTTAACACAGCTTGTTATTCCGTGCAAATATTCCGTACAAAAAAATTCGGCATTACTTTGAAGCAAATATTGTTCACAGATTTTCCTTCAATAAGAGAAGACCCTTCTTGCTGACATCCAGGAAGGAGAAATCACCTCGAAGATCCTTTCTAATTTTTCGCTATAATTGTAAATTTCAAAATTTAAGAACGTTAATGATAATTGCGTGTGCAAAAAACGATGGTGTATTGAAATGTTGATAACAGAAATTTACTAAAATTAGTTAAACACTCCATAACTGTTGAATTTTGAACTATTAGCTGAAATCCGAAATTCAGTAAAATAATTTTTGTCAAATAATTTTAATAAAAGAACTTTGATATTTATGAATTTTAATTATTTACTCAATTAACTGAATTTCATTTATATCTCCTTTAAGTGCACTTTAAAATTTTTTTAAATTTTATTTCCATTAAGCCCAAAAACTCAAATTTTGCTTTTATCATACTACATTTTTCTCTAATTTCCTTGTTATTATTAATTGAAGGATTTGAGCCATTCGAGGACTTAGAAGATTCAAATTCAAAAAAATCATCATCCCACTTTTAGTTTCACGTAATCAGTTTTAAATATTGCTCTAATTTGAACAGTTTTGGCATTTGGTGATTACTAGTAAGCCTCCGATCCTCTAACGAATCAATAAGAGAACGCATGAAACTCACTGAGGTATGAATTGCGTAGGAATGAGTGTGGGAGAATTAAAGTAGAGAGAGTAGAGAGAAAATCTAACTTTAAAGTTGTATGTACATTTAGAAACCTGGCAATAAGCTTAATCGAAATTAATAAATAATATCAAATAAAGATTAAACGTTGGTGGATCCATTTCTTTATTGTTTTTTTTCATAACAAAATTCAAGCTTTGAGCAACAATAAGTAGTAAAAAGTTAACAAAATAAGCAACCCAAGAAATCAATCAAATAAAATTCTCTGTGTACAATTTTCAGCTAAAAACATTCTTAAACATTAGTCAACTGAGTACATCCTCGCCATACACATTTTGTTCTCTTCTCCTTTTTTTAATATTAGATATAAAGATAGTTTTAATTTTTAAATTTGATTTTCATTCAACCAAAAAAAATTAACTCATTAAGCATTTTTTTCAGTTTTTTGTTATTACCATTATTCCTACTTAAGGATTCGAGACTTTCAAGCCCTTAAATGATTAAGATTTGAGAAAATTTGCAATTCTTTCCATTTTTAATCTCATGTAATCACTTTTATATCCACTTTATGAATATTTTCGATATTTATTGATTATTATGAAACTCAGTTTCGAGTTATTAACCTGCTAGCCTTTCTTTTGTCATTTACTTGGTCTGCAGAATAAGGTATGCTCGTTTCAATGCTGGGCCCACAAACAACTACTTTAAAACATCCTAAAAATTGCCAAATTATTATCTGTCACCATTATCGTTTAAAAAGAGTGAAAAGAGGTTGTTTTATAGCTTGTGGAAATTTTAGAACTATATAAAAGATATACTTTGGGATTTGAAAGTATTAAAAAGAAGTACAAAAATGTGTACGTATCACAAGAAAATTAAGAAAATCAATTTTGAAAAGAAAATTCTGATAAAAAATATAAGTAAATTTGCTAAATGGGAAATAAATGGCACGGCAAATTTCATCGTAAATAATTTTAAACGCCAGTCAGATGCTCAAATTCTATTGTTTTATATAATAAATTGGAAAGCAAAACTAAGATTAATATAATAAGTGAAGTATTAAATGAAAAATCTATCTTTAAAAAATAGAATTTAAAAAATGGTAGAAGACTTCTGTAATAAAACTAATGCTTTTGCAAATAATTCCATCAAGCTAAAAATAAATAAATAAATGAGTGAAAATGAATAAATAATACACTCATAAATCAAAAATAATTTATACTAAATAAAAAAGAATGCTATGTATAATAACTTCATATCCTCCAAATCATTTTCCAAGGGAAATCGTGGTGCTCAAGAAAGAACGGGAACTTCTTTCGCTGCTCGAAGTCGTACTTAAGCATTTTAAAAAAATTCTGGAAAATCGCTTAATTAATATTGTTTCATCATTTTTGTTTTAAAGAGGACGAGCTTGTTTTATAATCTGTGCAAATTTCAAAACTTTAAACTGATGCATTTTTAATTTTGTAATTTTAAAATACTAAACATGAAATGGTGGTAAAAGAGGTATTCAATTGGACTGTTCAATTATGGGACGAAGTTAACGTAAATCTCATCTTCATTCATAAGCAAGTTGCCTTCTGAACGTAAAAGAGTTTTTGCATCGAAAGTTAAATAATGTGGAAAACGTAAACATATATGTATTATTTCTTAAATAACTATTAAATAATACATTTAAGCTTATTAAGTTATTTATCTAACTTGACGCAACTATTCCTTCATGTGTTACGTCATAAATTAGCAACTTAACCTAATTTGAAATCCTAGCAATTTCAGAACCTTAATGAATGCTCCGATAAAGCCAAATTTTACGCTTCGTGACATTGTCTTGTTATACTAATAGTTTATGATAATGATTTTCTGGTCAACTTTTGACATGAGGTTTTCATTGAGCACAAATGGAAAATTGTTTATTTTGTGTTACGTATTTCAAACAAATACAGAACTTAACAGCAAAAAATCTTCAGCCCCAAACATAAAAGATTTCTGAAGAAATATGTTGTTTCATAATGTGTAAAATAGCAGGCTTTATTATCAAATGCAGATCGAATGGGCATGCTGTGTCGAAGGGTTTGAATCTCGGAGAAGGTACCGATTTTTGTAAATGTATAAAGCCCGTGTGGCATGGGAGGCACTCTAAATATGCGGCGAGCCGAAAGTCCTCTTGAGAGGTTGAGGGTAGGGGAAGAGGGGTGGGAGACCCTCAGACCTGTCCCCCCGGGATGCTGTCCATCAAAATTGGGTTGGATAACTGAGCTAAATCGCACTGTCACCTGTAAGGTGCTCAAGGGGGTTGCCAACGACAGGCGTAAACTTGCGCTTCTCACCACTGGAAATTTCGTGGCCTTGGGCTGACTCTAGCTCAGAGAAGTGAGCATTAGCAACAACAACAACAGATCGAATGGACAGAATTCTCTTATAACATTACTATTCGTTAACGACGCAGTTGGGAAAAAAATTTAATTCCTATGCACTGTGGGGTGAAAAAAAGAAAAAAAATAATAAATTGCTTATAATTCTGAACTTTCTTTCTCGCTGCGAAAAGAAAGCGAAAGTGATTTTTCTTTCACTGTCTTTCGGTATTACACAAACAGGAAATCTTTACTATAAAGATTTCCTGTTTGCGTAACACATTAAAAGTTTTTGATTTTCTGCTTAATATCAGGTGAATAAACTAATATTTTTCGTTATACTTGAAACTGATTGTTCGCTGTATAATCCACAGCAAATGTTAAATTTTCATTTGGCAAATTGTTTGACAATGTATTTGTTTCTGATAACTTATTTCTTATAATTTTTCTCATATTAAACTGTAAAACAATTAATATCTAAATTTGATCGAATGCACTTGAACCTTGATATTATGTCATAACTTTTGAAAAGGCATTTACCAGATTTTTTTCAAATGCATAGAATAGCAATATAAGAATTAACAAACGTAAGTATCATACGAATAGAACTAATTTAAATATGAAAAATTTTTCATGTAAATCAAAGTCTTAATTTAAATGATTGTGTATATTTGCCAAACACGTACCTGTAAAATTAGCGAAAAATAAAAAGTGTATAGATTTTTTTTTTAAATTTTTATACCATGAATCATTGCTTAGTCATAACAAAGTCTGTTTTCTGAAAACTGACTAATAAACGTGGGTATGTTACGTCAGTACTTTCTCTGAGAACTTTTTTATAGAAAATGCATTACAATAAACAAGTATTTGACCTGCAGAAAATAAACAATATAGATATGGTAGAAACCCAGAATCGAATATTCGGAAATTACTGGAAAAGAAATCTAAAGAAAACTGGTAGTTTCGAATCATTTCGGTGTTTGAAAAATTCGATCACTTTTTTTTTATTTTTTTCTCTCCAGTAAAGTGCACGTTAAAATAATTTTAAAAACTTTTTTAAAGATTCAGCTTATATATTTCATAAGTTACTGCTTCATAGCTGAACACTAATTAATTAATGTAGTTTACCTTAGATTATACTAATGGGGTCTTATATACCCCTGATGGTTGATGAAACTTTAAAAGAGGTTTGTGATCATCAAAGGGTCGCTTAGACGTTTATAGCCAAATATTCAACGGTAATTGACAGGCATAATTAAGACCCCATTAATGACAAAAATTGTATTTGCAAGGTGTATTTTAATTTTTTAATTTTACAACAGTTATTTTTTATTTTGAAACCCTTTTCTTTCAATTCTTGTTTTCCACTTACAACTCCCTGCCATAATGAGTTTTTAGAATCGCATTGAATGAGATAGAAGTAATATTTAAGAAAGGTTCAGCTTACTTCAGTAGGACAGCTTGGGAATCCTTAGTGACGCGTGTTTGCCGTCAAGTTACTTTAGTATTAGATTAAGTTCTTATTTTTCTTATCTTGATTTGAAGCCCAAGTGGATACTTACCTGTACGCCCGAGAAAGGCCGTCTCTAAATGTTTTTAAGTGAATAAAGGGTATTTTATTCCTTCTCTAGACTTTGCTGTTATATACGTGAACCCAGCCATAAATCGCTCCACAGTTCAATAGGTTCCTCTACGTTCAGAATAGACCAAGCAGTGAGGAACATTATAGTGTAAATTACACTGATAATGAATTGTTCATTGATATAAAGTTTTATCATCAGATAAATTAAATCTTATTCAAAACACACGGATAAGCTAAATTTTGGAATTTAGAAGTTCTCCAAAAGAAAAATGCCATGTTACCGAACATACGTCATTCATGGACATTTCTCTCTTCCTACCTAGTGGAAGCAGGCTTTAGTCAAGCCAGTAACTACAGGAAACAAGAAACAAGTTGAAGATTTCTGAACAAGATGATTTAAGAATTCAGTCATGCAATTTTATGAAAAATATTTATTTAAAAAGAACTGTATCAGTGCATCAAGCACTGCCATAACATTCATTAAAATCAAACTTTCTTGACAAGTAGAATCTGATTTTCTTTCCGAAAACTTGTTTATATCTAGAATATTAAAAATAACAATAATAAAACTTAAGTCTAATAAATCATTCTTTTAGCAAAACTTTTGTTCCCTGTTTTTAGTTTAATTGCTAACTTTCAGTTATTCATATGTAATTATTCGTATCTTGATTATGTTGAATAATTTAAGGGAGTTGATGAAGAAAAGCAATTTTTTACTAGGAATCGAATGCAATAGGAATCTTTAGATTGCACCATCATTATGTGGTGAATTATGTTGCATACATTGCCTTTCTGTGATGAATTGACGAAGATATTAGCGTGTCACAGTTATCAATTCTGTATTCCTGATTGTTTATTTATAGTTCTGACCTGACAAAAATTTGAAGCCGAAAGTGTTTAATGTACACAGTATATTGGAAAACTGTCAACAAAAATTTAGCTTCTCGCAAAATGAATAAATGCTTAATTATCGCAATAACTTTTCACCAAATAAATTTTCTCTGAGAAACCACTTCAAATCGGATGTTTCCAGCCCAACAATGCTGACCGGCGGCCGAGTGTTAAAGTCGCTGAATACTGGGAGTTTCGTCATGGTTTCGAATCCCGGCGAATGGGCTAACTACACGAAAGCTTTCTTGGTTTTCCCCATGTGTAAGGTATATACTATCCAGTTTCCCTTAGAAAATCCTCCCCGAAGCATGCCCCCCCTTTCAGCAGATAGCACTAGAGTGCTTTGCTATAGTTAAATAAACCAAACCAACAATAGTGCTTATAACCTGCAATAAAGGAACATACGTAGATGCTTACTATACAGTGACATAACATTCACAGTTTGTAGGAGTTTACAATCCCCTGATACGTGAAAGCCTACACCAAGTCCAGATGACCACACCGCAGAAAGGAATTACAAACAGAATGCTGTTCGGTCTTCAACTGTCCCGGGGAAACACCCATAACGTTCAGGAGATGAGCAGGAGAAGCAGAGAAAGAACAAATACAAGCAGAGAAAGAATTTTCCCTCTGCGCAAAGGTTATACAACAAAGGTGTCTGCTACGAAGTTGCGTCAAGACTGTACGAAAGGCTCTTGATCTTCTGCACTGCACAGAGAGGCCGGGGCTATTTGTTGCATACCACTGGTGAAAGCTTTTACTCTGTGGAAGGATTGAATTTTCGAAGGACACAAGATAGTGGTATTGGAATCAGGGAGGTCACAACTTCCTTTAGCCAGCCCATCAGCGGTCTCGTTCCCAGACACATCCACATGTGACGGTATCTGTTGGAAACAAATGTTTCCTCTGACTAAGCCTATGTAACTTGGAAATAATATATTGACCAATACTATCAGTGATTTTTATCCAATTATTTAAATACTGGAAGTATGTACTGCTGTCCATCAGGATCCAGACATTTTCCCTTGTCGAGCTAAGAGCATAGTCGAGAGCGCCAATAATATTAATAAGTTCCGATCTAAAGGCAGAACAGTGGTCATTTCTGATACTGATTTTAAAATAGGATGCTGTCAGCAGTATTACTGAAAATGTCACTTCCTGTCCTATCCGTATCCGATCGGCTTCCATCTGAATAGATAACCAATACTCGGGCAGGAATATCATTAATGACCTCAAGAGCCAATAGCCTGAGTAATTCCGGATGGTGACTATGCTTGACAATACCAGACAACAGTTTCTGCTGGAAATCAACATTTTAAAAGCAGAGAAAGATTTCCCCCTGCTTTTAAACATGTTGATTATATACACTCATGTCCATAAATTAAGGATAATTCGGAGTCACGCGGAAATTGAACTCTAAAATAAATATATCATCTGTAAAATCACTGCACACATCTTCAAGAATCATATGCAAATTTCAGGAAGTAACCAGAGGACATCGATGGTACGTCACAATGACGAGAGTGTAAGAGAGTGATATAGAAGGAATACAGGCAAAGAAGTAAAATTGTTCGCAGACGCTTTATAAGCATTTTAGTGCAATAACCGAATAGTTATGACACACAGGACGCATTTGGATGATTTTTTATGTGGTAGAATTATCGGCCGTCTGGAATGTGGGCGTACCCAACTGGAAGTATCAGACGAACTTGGAATTGCCCAGAATGTCATCTCCAGGCTTTGACAACGATTCCAAGATGATGGTAATGTGAGTAGATGTTACAGCACAGGTCGCCCCAGAGTTACAACGCCGAATGAGTACCGGTATTTGGCAGTTACTGCCAAAAGAAACAGGCGGAGCACAGCCTTAGACCTGTCTCGTCATCTCTCTTCAGCCACTGGTACGACAATTTCAAGGCAGACCGTGTACAGACGCTTAGGGCAGATTGGTCTATATGCTCGTAGACCTGTCAGATGCATTCCACTTACTGCAACTCACTGTCGCCTGCGGTTAGCCTGGAGTAGAGAGCATGCATTGTGGACACCGCAACAGTGGGCTTGTGTGATGTTTTCCGACGAGTCCAGGTTTAGCTTGCAGTCTGATTCTCGCCGGACTTTCATATGGAGAGCTCCAGATACCCGTTACCATCAGGAAAACATCATTGAACGACACCGTTACGGTGGTGCAGGAGTGCTCGTTTGGGGTAGAATTATTCTGGGTTCCAGAACTGACCTGCACGTTCAAATTGGAAACATGACAAGCCAAATCTATCGGGACGTCATTCTGGAACAACATGTACGTTTGTTTCGGGGCGCCATGGACGCTCAATTTCTGTATGGATGACAACGCCCGTCCTCACCGTGCAAACATCGTAAGCGAATGCCTTCAATCGGAGGATATCACCCGTATGGACTGGCCAGCATTCTCACCGGACTTGAATCCAGTAGAGCACGTGTGGGACATGCTTGGCCGACGAGTTGCAGCCCCTCAACCTCCTCCTACATGTCTACCGGAACTTCGGAGAGCATTACTTTTGGAATGGTGTAATATTCCCCAAGATCAGATCGACAATTTGATACTCAGCGTGCCTAGGCGTTGTACGGACTGTATTGCATCATCTGGGAGACATACAATGTATTAACAAGCATACCAACCATGTAATATTGTTTTTTTGTAAATAGGTTTTTTTTGTAATTTGCTCCAGGGAGAAAAAATCGCTAATTTTTTTAATAATATCAAACATTGCTCTTTACATTTATTAAACATATTTTTTGCTCTTTACCTTTTGTTTAATAAATAAGCTTTACAAATATGTCAAATTTGTTTTTCTTCTAACTCTTCCTTTGCCTAACTTTGCATTATCCTTAATTTATGGACATGAGTGTAGAAGGTATAGGTGTAATGCAACTAAAAGGTATGGATGTCTCAACATTAAAATCAATAAAACCACTTTTACACACATAATGAAGTGCACTGTCTCGTTTTAAACGTTGATTACTTGTCCAGTTTAAGATGAAGGAGAGGTTTTGTTATAGGAACCAAAGCTTATTGAAGTACTTGAATGAACGGACTTCAGATCTCATAGTCAGTGCGTAGAGACATTAGGATTATTTCGAAGCAGACGTGAAAAATGAGCAATGCCGTTGCGGGTCTCGAACCACGTAGTTCTCGAATACGCGCCCAATGTGCTGACTACTGCACCAAGTGCACCACGAAGGCATGCTAAGAAGGCGGTACAAATGCCTTACAAGTGTCTGGATGTCCGCCTAGTAAAGAACCACATCTTTAGAGCAGCTATGTCTAAGGTCTGTGATGATTCTTGCAGCACTGAGCTGCACTCTCTCCAGATTTTTCAAGTTAGTAGGATGCCACTTGAAAATTTGGAAGCAGTATTCAAGGAGACGGCAGACCAAGGTAATGTAAATAATTCTGAGGGTAAAGGCGTCTAAACCCTACTCTGTGCCTGAAACATATTTTAAGATCTTAAAACTCTTTCTTCCTTTACCAACTAATATCTGAATGCGTTTCATTTTTACATTCATAGTTATCATATTTAATGTATCATGTTGTGGGGTTTTACTTATTTAATTCAGTGTTCAGTCATGAACTCACAAACACTAACAAGCGAATAATTGCTTAAAACTGTTAACAGAGACGTAAGACTTAAGAAGAGTTAACTACCCTTTATTTCTCAAAATAAATACAATCAGTTCCTAACTCGGAACGTACAGCAACGCCTCCACTTGGGCTTTACCTTAATAGGAAATTAACCTTAACTAAAGCAAAGCTAACTGAAAGATATAGCCGAAGCTATCAAGATTCTAAGTAGTTGGCCCTGAAATCTTAATTAAGTCGGCGAAGCCAAACAAGGGCCTAAAGTATGGCCGAGCGTAGCAATAGCTAAGAGAGACGCAGCCAAAAGGCAAACGCGCGTTGGTCAGGAACTCGGGCTCTCTAACGAAGTCGGTGAAACATCGACTTAAATACTACACTTTACTCATTGGCATTAACCGCGTTTCTGAAAATACGTTCTGTTAGGAAATTGTAAGCTGAAACTAGAAAGATATGAAAGATACATAAACTTAAAATAACTGTTAATAAAATTAGGATAAACCTTACAATGTGAAGAGTCCGTATTTCTTTGCGTATTTCCTCTTCTAGCACTAGGTCCTGAAAGTTTTAAAGTATTCGCATAGTTTTTCCTTTCCTCTATTATATATAGTTTTTCTCTCTAAAGGTTAGCTTAGTGGTAAATTAAAGATTTCTCTCGACGCCCTTGATTATTTTTATTTTTATTCAGTATGTTCAATTGGTATTTGCGTATTCGTATTAGCATTTCATACATTTTATTTTGTTTTTCATTCATTATTTGAAACAGATTCTTCGCTAAGCTACCTGGAGGTGGCAAATATTCTCTCACTTAAGAAATTTCCCAAATGGGTAATTTCAACCTTACTTCTGTTATTTACCATCTCATTGTAACCTTATGTACTGCTGATGTGTTCGAGCCTCCGAAATCCGCGTCTTTTGTTTGCTCCCTACACCTTCATTCCTCGGATGTCCCTCTGGGAACTGGGATCAAGATTCATTCATGTGAAATGCCCCTGGGGCTTTATAATTTAACTAAGCAGGTGAAAATTAGTTAAAAAGAGGGAATACGCTAGGAAATATGGTAATTATGTATAGTGCGTTGAGTTGAGTTAATTACTGGTGTATCGCTTAATTAATTGCGTATTGTGCTGTAAAGTTAGTATACTATTTTGTACAGTTAATGTATGGCCATTGTTAAGATATTTCATTGTTATGAACAATTATTGTTTATTGTTTTGGAAAGGTAACATATTGCAAAGCATCGTTAATGTACTGTAATAGATAATGAATGTTTATGGTTTGCAAAGTTCATATAAAGTATTCTTAATTTACTGTATTGTTTTGCAAAACTATTGCATTATATTATATGATCAATCCAATGTGTCGCGTGTATGCACAGTATTGCATTCGTTAGCGAAAATTAGATTAACTCGATCGATTGGACCATTCAAGCTCACATTCGTTATCGACTATCATTTCAGTCGATGATTAAAGTAAAGTGTTTTTCAGTCTTCAGATCTGTGACATTTAACAAAGTAGATTAGTAACTTGCAAGTCGTCAGAACTCAGAAAAGTTGAAACTATTTTTACAGAAAAAGAATAACTGCTACTTTCCGAGCTTCAAAATATAGATTACAGTTTGATCATACCAACTGAATAATGCAGCTTTGAATTATTTAAATACTTAATTACAGTCTGTTGTGAGTCATCGTTTTCCTTAAAACTAATTGAACGCAAGCCATTTTCTAAATATGAATGATTCATTAGCAAGGCAACATGCAAGCAACATAGAGCGCACAGTTTTGACCCAATGCCACATCGCAGAGCAGTTGTTGGGGTTGATTTTTCTTCTTCATCATCCCACAGAAATCCTTTCGTAACACGCAAATCCGGGCCATTTAGAACTGCAAGCTCTGTTGCACACCTCTATTCGGTTGCTGTGTACAAGATATCTCCTCTTGCGGCCTTTTCCACCCGTAACCCATAATACATGAAACTTTAATGGCTGTATCTCATAATTCGTCATTATCTTTTATTTCTATTTTACTTCTTAATCTACCTAAAGCTATGGTAGTTATGGTAACCCATTTTAGGATGCGTCGGACCGTTTGACGTATAATGCTGACCGATGGCAACCGAATGCTGATGGACAATGAATTACTTAATGAAATCGTCTGATATGGAATAACAGAGTATTTCTTTTTGTGTATTTGATTAAAAAGCCAGAATTTTTTCTGCACCAACGAAAAGAAAGGTACAGCTGTTTTGAAAAATAAATAAGATTTTTTTTCTTCGAATAGTAGTTTTAGAGTGATTTGAAGTTGTACGAACGATATGTAGGCCAATAGGGAAGTAATGTGGTTGGGCATGTGGAAAAATTGGAAAAGTTTTTCCTGGTTTCGGAAATTTTGCTTGATTAATTTTAGATTGAAATAAAGGATGGGGATGAATAAAATTTTTACTAGATTTTTGATATTTGAACCAAGATTATGCAGAATATGGAGAAAAAAATGAGTAATCAAATTGGCGAACATCAAGATACTGTAAAGAACAATAAACGTGATTGTAAATAAAGGAAACTGAATCATAATTGTTAAATTATTTGCATGGATCAGGCTCCTAGATTTAAGGTATTATCATTATTATTATTAGCACTAGGGGCACTGTTAGTCTCGAAACTCACTTTTTTTGTGTCCAAATCCCTTTTCAAATTGTTGCCACCAAATGTTATATTAATATGTGCCACCAAATGTTATAGTTATATAATGTATTATTGAAAAGAAAAATAAAGAAGAATCTGTCTGAATGTACAGCAAACCCTTGATAACACGAATCCCAAAAAAATTCGCGGGGCTCAAATTTCCTTCTTGGAATATTTTTTCTACATATTAATCATTTACAATGTATAGTTACATACGTAACTACATTATATTGTTCATGTCTTCATGGAAAACACCACAGTACTACATTAATTACTATATTGTAACTTGAATAATTTCACTCACTGATCATTTTCTGCTGCAAAGTTCTGCATATTGCACTGTCGCAGACCGGAACGAAAATGCCTGGTAACTTCACGGAAAGTGTACTCATGGCTTCCGTAAAACTAGCGAGTAATTCGCATGTTACAGCAAAACGTTCTAAGGCGTCCGAGGCGTGTATAACACTTCCTGGGGAGTTGCCGAAATGATACTGTACTCCTCCTTTTCTTTTGATGACATTCCTTGCACAGAACTGATTTCACTGCAGCACACACGACAATATCGTCACCTGTACTAACAAAAGCCTCAGACCTTACACCAGGGTTCGCAATGTCTTAATTCAGAATTATTCAACATTTATCATTAGCCATACTAGGTAACTTTTAAAGAATAATAAAGCACATTTGAACACAGAATTTCATTTGTAGATTGAAGCTTACTGTTAACGCGATGATCGCGATTGTCGAGCAATGTTATTCTCTCTGGCTGTGTTTTAAAGAATATAGTGTATTCTGTCAATTTCAAATTAAACGGACAGAACCTATCTGAACGGGACAGAACATATCGGAACGCAGTCCTAGCAGAAAAATAAGAGGATAAAATATAAATAACTTTTCGTGTTAAATTAAAAGCATCTAATGACGCAATGGAAGAAGCTGAATAACAATTTATGATAACCGAAATTCGCTTTAACCGATGAAACTTCCTATGAGATTATGTACATCGCTGCGGGGACAGAAATGTTTTTCATTTTAACCGAGGTTTTGCCTTAAGTGAGTTCGTGTTAAAGGAGGTTTACTGTCTATATATATGTTCCTGTCATTGTGGGAAACGATAGCACCTAGAGCCACTGAATTTTTAACACACTTAGTCCTCCACTCGAACATGCGCACCTCTAAGCCCGAAATTTGAATTTCGAATTTGTTATTGATTTACTTCATATTTAGTACGAATTTTGGTTTAACAAACTCAGCGGTTTCAAAGCAAGAAATGGAAATACTGTTCGAAATAAAACATTTTTATCTCTAGTCAGACTGTTGCCATTAGGCAAAATATAAGATATTTAACTTTAAGTTTTATTCAGATATTCGGCTATTTGAAAGCAGTGTCTTGCACTGACTTGAATAGTATACTTAATATCTCCACTCACCAGCGTGTTGCGATTCAGTAAAGCGTTAGATATTGAGTATTTATATTTAATCTTTGTGTTATTAAATAGTAACCTAAATAATTGAAAAGCAGTAAACGCAGTTCTTAAAAATATTTTTCCTACGTTTTAATCTGATTGATTTAAATAAAAGTGCATTTAAATGATGAGATACCTAAACAGAAATATTAAATATTTTTATGAAATGACACTCGCTGGACTCATTAAAATAACTTTT
>KK120157.1:296633-377161 GCA_000611955.2 Stegodyphus mimosarum | reverse complement strand
AGTACAATTTGCATAAACATATTCACGCGTTAATTCTGACCAGAAGTAGAAAATAAGAGATGACAGTAAATATTTAAAGCAAAATAAAGGTTAGTGAACTTAAGATCCTTTTAATGGATCCCGGACAATCTATTAACTACTATCACTAAGAATATTAGAAAGAAAAGAAAAATTGTTAGAAAAATGTAATGAAAGTTATTTATCATTTGAGTTTATTTGCAATGGTAATGAAATGGATCTACTACCTCAATCTGTTGTTTATGGTGAAATGTTATCCAATCAAAGTATGAAACCGTCGTTTCTTAAAAGACATCTTGAATGTAAGCATGCCAATTTAAGGGATATATCTGAAGAATATTAAGAGGAAATTATTGGAAATCAAAAATATTAAACAAGCAATGAACGGTTTTGTTACTTCAAGTGAAAAAGCTTTGGAATCTAGTTAGCTAGCAAGCCTAAGAATTGCCAAGACTGTTCAAGCTAACACTGTTTGAGAAATCCTTATACTGTTTATTACCAGCAGCTAAAGATATCGTTTTAACATTATTTAATGAAAAAGCGGTAATGAACTTAATAATGTTCCGTTATCAAATGATACAATAAGTCGACAAATTTATGAAATGCCAAATCTCATAAAAGAGACACTTATTAAAAAAAAATAAAGCACACTGAGTATTTCGCATTCCAACTGGATGAAAGTACTAATATAATGAACTTTGTTTAATTATTAGTTTATATACGAAGATGATTTATTTTGTGAATCTCTTTATGATAGAGTAACTGCAAATGAAATCTTTCAAATAATTGAGAGTTTTATGTGTGAGAATGATATTCCTTCGAATAAGTGCCCTGCCGTACGCAGTGACGGAGAGCGGGCTTTAAAGAAAAACATTTGGGTATTATTTTTCAAGTAAAGAAAGCCGCACCTATATAAAACTAAATTTACTCACTGCTTCGATGATCGTGAACCTGATAATTGTTTTGAATTAAACTGGGAAAATTGTTATTTTTATTAAAAGCCGAGCTTTAAATTCAAGAATATTAACGATTTTATGCCAAGAAATTGGCAGTGAACATGAGACGCTTTTGTTACATCCCGAAGTAACGTGGTTATCCAGAGGCAAAGTTTAAAATCTTCTTTTTGAACTTCGCTTAGAAATTAAAAATTTCCTCTGTGATTCAAACTTTGAATTGCAAAAATGTTTATTTAGTGAATTATGGTTGACGCATTTAGCATATTTAGCTGATATTTTTGGAAAGATAAATAAATTAAATTTAGGATTACAAGGACAAAGTGTTAATTTGTTTACTGTATAAGGTCCCGCCTTCTTCGCACGCCTTCGTGGTGTAGTGGTCAGCACGCTCGACACGTAACCGAGAGATCCGTGGTTCGATTTCCGGCGTAGCTCAGTATTCATCACTCCTGCTTCCGAAATAACCTAATGTCTCTACAAGTAGCGCCCGAATTAAAAGGGGATGGATGATGATTCTCCACCACCAGGCGGTTTTGGCGACTGGGCCCCCTAATCCCCAGTAGCCCTTTAAAAGGGTGAATATATAGGGAATTTCTCCCACCTTCTTTGCATGTTTTCGTGGTGTAGCGGTCAGCACACTCGCCGCGTAACCAAGAGGTCCGTGTTTCGATTCCTGGCGAAAGCGTTGCTCATTTTTCCAAAATAACCCAATGTCTCTGTAAATGTTACACACACACACACACACACACACACACACACAAACACACACACCAAAAAAAAGAAGAAAATTAAACTCGAACTAATAATCATAGAAGTGGATACACTTTAGAAAGTTTTCTAACCGAAAATAATTTGAAAATAAAAGAAGACTTAGCATCTGACGTTAAAAATAATTGTTTTTCATTGATAAATAGTTTCACCATGTATTTTCCAGAGGACTATGAAAAAGAAAATTGGATTTAAAATCCATTTTGTTCAAATGTATCCGAAACTTTATCTCGTGAAGAAAAAGAACTATTGATAGAAATTTCCTGTGATGAAACTCTAATTTATTTAAAAAATAATTAGCTGAACCGAAAAAAAATTTAAAGGGATTTCAAATAAAGCTATTAAATTTTTATTGTCTTTTTTGCACAGCCTATTTGTGTGAACAGGGATTTCCTTCCGTCTTATATTTGAAAAATAAGTACAGAACAAAATTAAAAATGGATCCTAATTTATTGTTAAAATTAAGCGAAAAAAGACCAATCATAAAAAAAAAAGATCTCGCTTAAACAGGCCAAAATTTCACATTAAATTTTAGAATTAAAGTATTATAACTTAAATTTGATAATTAAAATGATAACCAATTTGTAATCTAATATTTTTTATGTGTATTCATATTTAATACAAATAGCCAATAAGTTGTGAAGATTGCAAAATGTATTTTTTTAATATTTCTATTGTGAAATTGAAAACTAATCACTGTAAAATATAGTGGCGGTGCTTAAATATTTCAGTTTTTGTTTAGATGGTACGCCTTAGTCAAAGGATTGAGAGCCGCTGCTCTAAACTATTAGTATTTATTCAAAAATAAGATCTTGCTCTTTTTTTGAGGGGGGGGGGCGGTATTTTTGTTTTAAAATTTTACAGTGTTTTAAAATCGAGTATTTTAATAAATGAAATTAAGGAATGAGAGAAAGCACTTAATTTATTATTCTGTTTAAAAATTAAATAAACTACATAGGTAATTACAATATACGTAAGCATTATAACTATCGCTAATTATTATAACAGCCACGTCTAATTGAACGATTTTAGTTTACACCTGCATACTCTGCACTGGTTATTGGCATGCCTGAAAAGAAACAGGTAGTAATATATCATTAATTTTCCCTACTTATTCTTTCTATAGCATTGTAAAATACTTAATTTAATTAGGTAGCTTGCCTATTGTTTTGATCAGAAACAAATCAACAATGGGGAAAAACAGTACTCTCATCTAATTACCATTTATTATTTCTTAATAATCTTTCTTAATAATTAATTTAATTTAAAAATAAGTATAAAACAAAATTAAAAACGGATCCTAATTCACTGTTAGAAGTAAGTGAAAAAATACCAAATATAAAGAAATTGATATCTCTTAAACAAGCCCCAATTTCACACTAAATTTTAGATTTAAATTTTTATAACTTAAATTTTGATAAATAAAATGGTAACCAATTTTTAATCTAATATTTTTTTATAATATCAATACGTATTTAATACAAATAGCAAATTGTGGAAACGGCAAAATGTATTTTTTAATATATCTATAGAGAAAATGAAAAATAATCATTTTAAAATGTAGTGGTATTAAAGTTTTCAGTGTTTATTCAGATGGTAAGCATTAGTCAAAAGGTTGAGAACCGCTGCTTTATACTCTTCTCGCCATTTCCCCTTTCATTTATTTCTGAATATTTTATTTTTTGCAAGTTTTCTTCTTGTTTTTAATTCTTGATTTTTATTTAAAATTCCAAACATTAATTGACAGACTGGATTAGAACTTTAAATGTGATGGGCAGTATGTTGGATAGCCTTACGTAAGTAATGAAGGGATTAGTTTCGCGCTTTGTTCTGTTAGTTCAAAAATGCAAATTCCTTTTTTTTAATTTACGCTACGTATTCAAACACGGTTTTTGGGCATTACTCTGGATTTTATTTGAACTTACACGAATGCGGTATACTTGGGAGGTATAAGAAATATTTGAACTAAGCAACTTTTATTAAAATTCATAATAAGTTTTGGAACAGAAGTCAAACGCTACTTTCAGGTGGTTCCATCTCAGACAGTAAGAAATTATTAACGTTAATGAGTATTTCTCTTCTTTCTATCGTGGATAGCATACCTTTGAAACAGCTGCTCAGTTTTCATTTTAAAATTTATTTGAACAGATAACTTTACCATTTTTAATGATATGCCTGCGTAATAAGTGACGACTAATTGAATACAAGGGCATCTATTATAGAGAAATCTTGTTCGGGATTTGATGAAATTTAAGAGCGTAACATTGATGTTTGTAACTGTGTTTTGTAATTGAAAGGAGCAGTATTGCTTAATGGAATTTAATTTGTATTAACGATTAAACTTGGATTTATTCACGTAATGCTCATCCTCAACTTATTCCATACTACAAGATTTAGAATGAATTTTACTTAAATTTAAGATATAGAAATAATTTATTAACATAAATCCATTGTTATAGCAGTCTATTAAAATAAAATAATAAATGCCCAAAAAGTATCATTACTTTTTAAAAGGCATTTTTAGAACATATAGCTTGGTTTAAAATTTTAAAAACTATAATATGTAATCAAGAGTAACTGGTTGGTTTCTTTATAATTGAGGGATAAGTGTTAAAGGAATATTGTTGTTATACGGAATTTCTCAAGAAAATTCTAATAAGAATACTGCAAAAATTGCGAAACTCTGAATACAAGATAGAAGCTTAGGTAAAAATAAAATTATTACGTGTATATCATGTAAAGGAAATCGTAGTTTTCTACAAATCCTAGGAAATTGCGCAAATTTGTGACAGTTATGATTAAAGTTTTAATAAATGTTAGCTTTTTGTTATTTATTATATGCCTTCTCTCCCCACATAACTCGCTGAGGGGAGAGGTTTTGTAAATTTTACGGCAAGCGGTGTAGTTTAAGACTAGGACTAATCTGAAATGGGAGTTCAATATAATTCGTTGTGGACGACTGCCGTTTTGCTGATGAAAGAAGCCAACAGATGAGAAATTTAGAACCATTGAAAGTTTTGGTGGAATTAGGTAAATGTGAGAAATTCAGCTATTTTCCGTCTGACCAAAAAGATCTTGTAGATCTGAATAGGTTTTGCTGTTATAATAATTTTATAACTGTAACTTACTAGTATATTATTGCGGTTTAGAACTGACGACAAGTCGCGCGTTTAATTTGCTTCTACTATATTAAATTATATTTATACAAATCGTGGCTAATTAAGTTTCATGTTAGCTTTAGCCTTGAGTGTTATATTGTGTATTGATCATTAAACAGTAACAGAGACAGTAACTCGCCAATCATTAGAGATAACGTATTAAGATCAGTGGTTAGGTTAAAAGACAAACAGTTTCCAGTTAGTTATAACCTTATAAGTTATAAATCAAGCAAAAATCAGTTTTAAATTGAGGTTTAAATTTATGAAGAATAGGGATATCAGTGTAGGAATAATCCGGCGGACTAACTGGTGTTTAAGTGGTTTTGAGGTTTTTTCCATTAATAATCTATGTTCTATATAAGTTCTCTTAAAATTTTTTTTGAAGGCACCCCTCCGAAGACGTATAGCCATATTTTACTTTGTCATAAAAATTTTAATTCAATCCAAACCATCCAAGTACTCCTAGGCGACGATTACAATCCAAGGCGAAAGAAAAAAGTTTATTAAAAATTTATGCCCTCATGTTATGAGGTATTTCTCCTGCCTTCTTGTTATGCCTTCATGGTGTAGTGGTCAGCACGCTCGACATGCGTATTCGAGAGGTCCGTGGTTCGAGTTCCGGAGGGGGCGTTGCTCATTTTTCACATCTCCTTTAAAAAATACCTAATGTCTCTACAATGCGAATAAAAAATGCACTGTCAACAACTGCAAATCAGATGGCTTGATTAGTTAAACCTTGAATTAACATGATCAGACTTGCATGGACCCAAAGAAATCACATGCAAGTGCAGTCTGTATCAAAAAAGTGACTACAGTTAAACAGAAATCAATTAATTTACTGACTAAACACGCACACACACATAGAGAGAGAGAGAGAGAACTTTTGTATATCAATACGACGTAGCCTTCTTTGGCGAAGAGTGAAAATGTTTCGTCTGGTTTGGATTCACACTAAAGTTGAACGCGGTCTAGCGGATTTTCCTTCCGGATGTTCTGTAATCTCTCTGAAAGCTCACGCATCCTGTAAGAAGCCTACTATGTTTCGTACTATATATTCAATTGGAAAAAAAAACTCTGAAGATCTGACAGAACAAAAGGTTGTGACACTACGTAGATATTCCTTGAAGACATCTGTGAGGCCGCGTAAGATCGTGCTGAAAAATGTCTGCGATACGTAAGCAATGCAGCCAAGTTGCAGGATGTGGTCGACGTATCAACTTATGAAGGATCCCTAGAACTGACCGGCTATCATATGAAATGACAGCCCCTAAACAGCATCAGGGGTGAGGGACGTATATCATTTACACTGACGTGTAGTGAGCAGTGACCTTGTCTGGCTCGAGTCCCTTGGTCATCCGACATAAGCCTTAAATTAAAAGGCTCCGGCTCTTTTTTTCAGAAGTCAATTTTTATTTTAATGAGAAATATTCCTAATTCGATTTCAACTTCTGAATGCATGCCTATCTTTCCTTGGGGGAAAAATGCTTTGACGTAAAAGGAGACTTTTTAAGGAAAGAAAAGCCTCTACACACATGTCAAATGCTTATTCTAGGGAAAGTGTAATGAATTTATGACAGCGAGTAAAATTTTAGTAAAAAAACTACTAAAAGTGGTCACCCTGGTCATGCAACCATCAAAGCTAGTGACTTCCCACTGCACACGTTTCAGCAGACATTTTGAACAATGGAATAAAATAATGTGGGACGGAAATTGTCATATGTACAAAGCCTTATGCTTGTCCTCACGTTGTTATAGGATCAGATTCAAGGAAAATACTTTCCCTCGTCACATTCTGCTTGATAACTAGAATTATACCGACAGGGTGCTGCGATTAGAGAATGTTGGATTTATTTTCTCTTCGTTTTCAAACATGTTCTTGAAAATTCTAATTTAAATTTCCTTCCATATTTCCATTCTATTTCTAACATTTTCTCTTTTCTCATTAGCGATGTTCTAACAGTTTTACTTTTTTATTGACGTGCTCGAAAATTAATGGTTTTAGTTATTATCATGTCTTGAAATAGTACATTATACCTTATATTCTGGGAGTAAATTCAGTAGGAGGCCGGTTAACCTATTTCTTAGTTTTTAAGTGAAATTGTAATTCTAGCCGAAACCAAATAGGCCCAGGGTCCGATATTTTATTTAACTGTTTATTATTAACTTAATAATTTATTATTTTTGTATTTATCTCTTTACGTTTTATTGAATTTTAATTATTAATTATTTTGTTTATTAATTTTCTCCCTCCTTCCTGACGGCCTTCCGCGTAGGGCTCTGGCACTTCTAATTTTGAAAATTAAGCCCCGGTTATTAATTTCATGAAATAGCAATAGACAACACAACGAAAGTAAACAATAAAGTTCAACTTCTGCTAGACTTCTTGAAATGATGCCTCGCGAATGATATATTCAAAAATGTGTTTTAATGGTTTTGATTGGCAAATAAGAAGCAGTTGGCATGGTCATGGCAGCTCTGACTATTGCATATCCTACAAGAAAATGCCATTCTAATCGGCTGCAGGCCTTAATTATGAACATCCTGTTGAAACAACTGATCGTAATATCATCTGATATGTCACTGCTTCGACAACCTTTTTGAATAATTTTTTCGTGAAGTCTTGTCTTTATTGAACTCACTTGTTTCATTACACGTTTCTCAGATGAGTCTTTAGGGTATTTTTGTTTGCTAACGGAAAGAATCCAATCAGATATGCCATTCTTCCTTCTGCGTTGGTTGTCTTTGAAATCAATAAAGATTTTTGGAAAAGCTATTCTAAAAAGAGGGTTAGTATTTATTTATTTATTTATTGCGGCGTGTGTCCTTTTTGAGACATATCTGGTTGTAACGAAAGCTTTCCGCAAAACAAGTTCTTAATAAAGTTAGAAAAAATAACATGAAAGCAGTACCTTTAATGCGGATAGTAATCACCACCCAAATCTATGATTTTCTGTGAACGTTTTGAGAGTTTTTCAAAGCTTTCGTTCAGAGGACCTTTTGGTGGTCGCGAGTCCAAAAACAGACCGATCTCATTTCGGACGTCCTGTACAGAGTGGAAGGTAGCACCAGCAAAATGTAGCTGCTGGTGAGAAAAAAAGTATAAGTCCGAAGGAGCAATGTCGGGGCTATATGGTGGGGATGGCAAAAGATCCCATTCGAGTCCGTATAGAGTCCAGCCGATGAATGCAGACATACGGGGTTTTGCATTATCTTGATGGGAAATTATCGTTTTGCGCCGAACTCAGTTCGAAGTTCTTCCTTAATATCAGCATCAATACGAACTAACATATCGCTGTACACCTTACCGGCGAGGGTTTTACCTTTCTCTAGATAATGTAGCGGTGAACATTGTATATTTGTTATAGCGTAAAGTTTTTTTGTTATAGAAAGTATAATGTATCAAGCGCAGAATAATTTAATACTTTGCCCTTGTATGGCTATGTAAATTGTCTCGATTTCAGGGTGTTGCTCCATATAGTTGCGGGATCCGGACGATACCCGATTAGTCTATACGTAAGCCGTCCGAGTGTCCGGACCTGCTTTCACCTGTCACCTTTCTCTAGATACTCTTTGTGGATAATACCACGGCAATCCCACCCGATACAAAGCATAATCTTTTTTTTAATCGAATTGCGCTTTGCGACACTGCCGATGAGCTCGGCTGGCGCAGGGCCAACCCCTTTTCGGCGTTTGCTGTTCAAGTAAATCCATTTTTCATCACAAGTGACGATCCGGTCCAGAATTTTGTCCTTGCTTTGATATTCGGGCAGATTAGTGCAGGCCCGAACCTTTCGGTCTTTATCTGTTTGAGTCAGCTCATGCGGCACCCAGCTGTTGAACTTGTACATCAAGTTTATGCAATGCATTGTGCCACTAATGGATATGGCACTAACGTCTAACTCTTTAGCAAGCTGTCGAGTGGTTGCATACTGATATTCCACAAGTCCTCGCAGGCGGGCCTCATCAACATAAGTAGGCCGGCCAGAGCGCTCTGTTTCTTAAATGTCATAGTTCTTGTTTTTGAACTTTCGGTACCAAACCTTCACATTGTCATATGATACAACATTAGTACATAAAGCTGTACACATGATTTGGTGACATTTTGTAGCTGACGTTTTGTAACAGAACTGGAAGTAAATGATGGTTTAGCGTGATAGTTGCATTTCAGACACCTTGTACCTAATGATAACGATATTTTTTTTTTACAAATTTTGCAACACAAAGCTCTAAAGCAATCTTTCTCTTTCAAATTCCAAAAATCGTTTGAGAGAATATGATTAAACACTCCAACTTGAACTGTTTGCGCAGACGATATTTGTGGTGGCGGGAAATTTTCGCTAAAATCTGATACATTGTGATGCTAATTACACTGGCTTTTCTAATGATGAGAAATTTGCATTCGATTTTTTTGCAAACTTGTTGACTATGCTTTATTTGACAAAATAGTAAAACAACCCACCGCATACTAATTAGTGTGGCAATTGACATTAATTAAAAAATTATTACGTTCCAAAACAAAATTAAGCATCCTGAGTATTGATGCTTTCCATCATATCACGACATACTTATACATATATATATGTATATATATATATATCATGTTGTTTGTAAAAAAACTTAGACTGACTGACTAAATCCGTTACAAAAGCACGCGTGTAGTATGAGAAATACGGGACTGTGCACTCGAACAGAAAAAGGAAAACTGTTAGATTTTACCGAAAAAATTATAAACTCTGATGTAAATGAAAGAAAGAAAAGGTATACCTCTTTTCGTATGGTGCAAGTAGCTAATATATCCAGTCAGTAATTAAAAGGGATCGGATTCGACTCCAAGAGAGAATGCTGTAGATTTTTGTTTAAGGATTCTGGCTTATAAAAAGAAACCCTTTATTTTCTTTACACTGTGACTAGATGGCAGCCCTGGTATAATTACATTTTCATATTATTTTATTTATCAATGAGTGGTATTAACAATCTGCGCCTAATAACATTGTTGATCCCATATATGTTTGGAATATCTTAAAAATAAACACTTCAGTCATTTTTCTTCGTAACATGTCTGCATTATTCCTAAAAATTTGCTCGGAAGACTTCAAAAGCCTTTCTGCAACTGCAAACCTATAATAAAAACTATCATTGAATAATTATAGCCTCGGAAGACACCTATTGTTCCGAATTCCGTTATTATTATCTAATATAATCTGTTACGAATTTGTGATATACATGACATTCAATTTTCCATATATTTCTTGCTCTAATTTTCTGTTCTCCAAATATCTCTAAATTTATAAATATTGGTTTCTTCGATATTACATTCAAAAATTATATATTTTAATTATTATTTCAACAATATTTATTTACTAGCTTTTACCCGCCGCTTCGCTCGCGTTGATGTCCTTAAATAAGTTTCAAAGACTTTTGAAAATAAAATAAAATAACTTGATTTTTTTTTCTTATTGCCTGACCAGGATAATCAGAATAAAAATTTAGTTACTAATTTTTCAAGTTAAAAATACACTCCGAGTAAAATTTCAGTAAATGCTGCCCTCCTTCATTGAGATAAAAAGAAATTCATATTGATGTCGCTAAGACGTTATTCTGCACAATTTTTAAAATCCGATTTGTTTACATCAAACATTGCAATTTTATCTTATTTTTTTTTCTTGGTTTTACTAAAAAATTCTAAAATAAAATATAATTTAAGAAACTGAAACACGTGCTTTATTAAGATATCGCACTACAAAAATAAATAATTTTCATTACCACGATTTAAAAGAGTTTAAAGTATTAACAAAACGTTAAAAACGTTAATTCTTTTTCAGAAGAGCACGAATAAGAGTATTATTCTAGGATGCTTCTATATACTATATTATATGTTTTTCCATTGGACGCTAATACATATAAGTTCCTGGCTTTGGATACATGCGAACAGGCAACATATAGTTGACCATGGGAAAAGCATGACTTTTCCAAATGCACCCCTGCTACCTGTAATGTTTGCCCTTGAGCTTTGTTAATAGTAACAGCAAAATTAAGTTGGATTGGAAACTGCAGTCTTTTAAAGTGAAATGGTAGGTCAGTGGGAATTATTGGGATTCGAGGTATTCTCCTTTTCCTACACCTGTTAAAATAGTGGAACCAATTATATTCTGCCCTAATTATGTGATCCGAAGCCTCGTTCCAGTACACAGTAGAGATGCATCTATATTTCGCATAAGCATAACCGATACATTTAGTTTCAATGGTAGTTTATGTGAGAGTACACCTGATAACTCTACTGAATTTAAAAACTCAGCAGGACATGAAGTGCTCTGTTCTGTATCCATGATTGTATCTATTGACAAACACTCTTTTATTTCTCCCTGCACCTCTTTCAAAATGTCAGTGTTGATTTTGTTTACGATTTCATTTGTCGGCGCTAGAATTGCTCTTGCACTTAACCAGTGATTACTATTTAAATTTTCTTGCAAGTGCGGGTAAACTTTAGCAATAAGCTTGACATAGTTTTCTACCAAATTACAAAATTCCTCTAAAAGTAAAATACAACCTTCAGCATCAGTCTCCAAACATCCATCGCCATTTTCAATAGTGTCTCTGCGTAATTCCCTGAATCTACATCATTATGAAGATGCACTCTCATATTTGTTTTAAGACTGAATTTTTCAACTTTCGCCCATAAACTTGTTGGTTTGAGACAATGTTTTGATTTCATCTGTAAGTGTACCTCTCTGGATTACCGGCAGAGTTTGTCGGAAATCACCAGGCAATAAAACTAGCAGTCCTCCCACAATATCTGTACTGTCTCGCAAATCCTGAAGAGTTCGGTTTAAGTCTTCTATAGCTTTTTTGTAAAACATCGTACTTTCATCCCACACTAAAAGCTTACATTGTCGTAGCATCCTACTTCGAAAGCTATTGTTACTGAAATTGCAGATGAGCCAATCTTACTGCACAAGACGCAACGGCAATTTTAAAACGGAATGTGCAGTACGGCCGCCGGTCAATAGTGTAGCAGCTATACCAGAAAAAGCTACAGAAACCGCTATTTTCTAGTCTTTTCTGATGGACATTAATAGTAAAGTTAGCAGAAACGTTTTCCCAGTTCTACGAGGAGCGTCGAGAAAGAAAAGGGCACCATTTCCGGATTCTATTTTATGTTACACCTGATGGAACACGTGACTTTGTTCTGGAAGTAACTGAGGGACCAATTCTGCTACTTGCTGTTGCAATGCAATGATATTGTAGTCTAATTCTTGAGCAATTTCATCATTAAAGTAATTTTCGTCTGATCGTCGGGGACTAAGCATTCCAAAATCTTGAAGCTTTTCCCCCACCATTGTCAAAACCTTATTTTCAATTATGATCAGTGTTTAATTATAGATGTGCTCATTAAAAGTCATATGTGCATATACTCGCTGCAGTCGCCACAAAATATCTTCTACCATGTCCTTCTTGTACTTATCCCATAAAGTTTGAGGATTACAAAGGCCGTATAAGGGTTGCGTAAAGTTTCTTGACTTTATCTGGTGATCGACATTCTACAGCTTCTTCCATAGTTTCGTTCCAATGGTTATCATTCTCTAACAGACCCTGAGCTTCACACGCTTCTCTATAAGTTCGACATTCTAGACTATTAACAATTTGGACCTCGAACATAATGCAATAAAATGCGCAGACAAAAAAATTCAAAATTCGTTACATGGACGGTGTAGACATGACCAACAGCGTCCGATGATTTAACCCCTGGAAAATTTTCAACAGGCGTACCTTGAACGCGACGTTGCCATTCTTGTTTTGAGTTGTTCCATGTATAATAACGGGGAACTTCGGAATACAATAATCTTTTCGCAAAAGTATCTGTCTGGCAAAGCTGGAAAACAGCGATCAGTGGGGCTTTAGGAGGAGATAAAATTCTCTCTTGAAAATTATTCTCATTAAAAAAACACGCTGTCCATTTTCTAAATGTACGGAAAGATGTGTAACAGTCGGATATCTTGAATGTAATGGAAAACGAAGGAGCCGCCACGCTGTCTTATTACTACTGATATGTCGCCCTGCATGATAGGTTTGTATTTCATTCAGAGGCTGCAACACACCTTCCACGGATTGACCTTCCACACCTTCTACCTGCAACACACCGCAGATTGCATATCGGTCCCTTTATTGATATATTTACAACTATATTTAATCGTATGAACAGAGTTGCAGGCATCAACATTAATCTGATCACTAAATAATTTACATAGAACGGGTAAATATTGCAAAACTCAACTATTATCAAAAGTCTTGACTACCCCACTGCGAGTTTGAATCCTAACTCTTCTAACACCATCTTCGGGTGCTCTTCTTCTGTATAAAAGGAAGTACCTTATCATTCGGTACTGTTTCCTTTAGTAGCTCCCGGGGAACGTTTTCGCACATTTAAGGTGATGCTGGATTGCGAGTTCCACAGGGACCATGAATCATGTTTCTGATTACGATCTGGTGCAAATTCTTATCTTAGTTCGGGACCTGGGATTTCGGCGCTTATACTATTATCTTGTATTTGGTTGGATCGCAGCTTTTGTTTTAACCAAATAAGAATGTGCTCATGTGGCAGACCTCGTTTCTGCCTTTCAATGGAGTTCATGTGGCACTGCACGTTTTCAAATACTTTTCCTTTTGTTATTACATTAATGATTTTTTGAACTTTTAAACGAAACAGGCGGGCAACTATGTCATGTCGATCAGTTG
This sequence comes from Stegodyphus mimosarum, assembly GCA_000611955.2. Classification (NCBI taxonomy): domain Eukaryota; kingdom Metazoa; phylum Arthropoda; class Arachnida; order Araneae; family Eresidae; genus Stegodyphus; species Stegodyphus mimosarum. The sequence continues at coordinate 363,528 of KK120157.1, read as the reverse complement.
CTCTTTGTCCGAGCATAAGCTCTTCTGTTATTTCTTTCCAAGAAGGATTGCAGGTAAAAGTTACAAATATGTCAGGCGTACCATAAGTGTGTACGTAGGCGTAAGAGTCTGTGCATTCATGCAGATAGCGGGGAGTGTTCACAAAAGTGGAAGGAAGAATAAGCATCTTGCCTAAGTCGTTGGGGCTAATATTACCATCAGTGCTAATTGCATCTTGTAGGCGAATGTAATTTTCAACTCCTAGTTGTGTCTGGTTTAAAGAAATGTAACGGAGGCATTCGCTCTCTAATATACATATCTACAAAGAACTGATGAAAGAGCTGCCTCGACCGCGGAAGGAGGTTGAAATCATTCTCTCGAAGCATCATGTGATAGGCGTAAAATTCCATGCATGAAACGTTTTTATTGGGAACTGGCTGTTTTGTAGTTGGATTAATCTGTGGAATATGAAAATGGTATTGAAAATTAATGGGTACTTTAAAGCATCATAAAATTTATGAGTATCTGCTACGCGTGTCAGTGTATTAGCATGTGCTCGTTACAGTATATCTCGTGGAGAGCATTGGTCGCCAGTAACCAAGACAGCAACTTCATTAATTGTCGGTTCATTGTAGCGCCTCTCATGTTCGCCACGTGGAGTTCGATCAGCATGAATGAAGACTTTATAATCGTCTTGAGGCCAGTTTTCTATTGTAGTTTTGGAGGTATTTATCAAAACGTTGTGATCATGCAATATTCTTTGAAGTTTGAGTACTATATCTCTCTCGACTCCATCAATATACTGAGAACGAAGTCTTACTTCATTTTCTTCTTGACCCATAAAATAAACTTGCAAACATTTATGCGATTCATTATCTGTTGGAAAAAGTGAACCAATTCGATGATATATCTGGCCTTGTACGGTAAAAAATGGTGAAAACCCGAACATTCTTATCTCTTTGCCTACTCCAAAATATTTCATTTGAAGCAGGAGTTGTACTTTCTGATTTTATTTAAAAAACGCTTTGATTCATCTGTGTGGGAATCGTGCCTCAACGAAGCACCAGATGTCGCTATCTACATTTACGGTAGCAACGCTCCAGGTAAACACATCTTCCACTTGAATAGAGAAGGCAGAGAGAAGCGGTCTAACGGAACGCTCGCGAAGGAGCTACAACTAAACGCTTACCGGTTGCGCGTAGGTGATCGGATTTGGACTTATCAAATGTGACCACACGTAGGAGGTCAACTGTTGTGATACCTCTCCAAAATATATTTATTCCATCTGTACATACTCATTCCGTTATCTTTTCTTCTGTGAACCAGGAATAAAACCTGATACTTTGAACAGTGGGAGTGATTTCTATTTATTGATAAGACGTCACCCCCACATCTGTATCATATAAATGTAGAGTTTTCAGCGGCTGTTCTGGTTCACCAAGTAAAGAAAGCGAAACTTTACCATTGGAACAGCACATTCCTGCAGTTTCACCTTTCCATTTTTAAGCATCGCAAAAATGGCATTTTTTACTTATCGAACCGATAACAATTAGTGGATGATTATGGTAATCAGTTGAAGGATCGTATTGAAACCCAGAATCATTAAATACGGACCAATTGTTATGCATGAAATTTCGTCGGTGTTTCGATTTGCATTTCTGCATGAACAATTCTTCTCGCCTGCAATTGTTCTAGAGTATCTCTCGCTCTAATAACTGCCTGTTGTTGAGCTTGTTCAAGCGAATCTGTGTTTGAAGATGCGTTTCAATAGCTCTCAAAGCAGTTTGACGTTCAGCTTATTTTTTCAAGCGGATCTGCGTTTGGAGAGGTGTTTCAGCAGTAGTTGACTTGAACTAAGAAGAATAAGTTTTATAACAATCTTTATTCATTCTAAACATAATATCTTCCTTAAGCGAAAGATGCCTGCAGCACAGTGCGGCTAACGATGCTATTCCACTAAAAATTAAGCATGAACAACTGTTGCCATTCACACAAACTCAATAGTAAAATAAAACATGTTGCCAGTAATGATTATTGTATAAATGATAACATAAAATTAAATACTGAAAAAATAAATAAGACAAAAGATAAAAAGAAATGCAAGTATTAAATATACATCCAAACATTACTCCCACCATTGGCATTGCATTAACAATACATCATTCCTGATGCAATGGCAATGGTAAAAATTTTACTATAGGTCTTTTAAAATAACCATTGATAGTTTTTACTGTAACAACTCTAACATTTCCATCCTTTCCAGGATAGATTTCTACAATACGGCCAAACACCAGGAGGCATGTTGCCCTCCTTAATTAATACAATATTATCTACAGCCAAATATGGAACTTGTGTCTTCCATTTGTATCTTTGTTGTAAGGAATGTAGATACTCCTTATAATATCTTTTCCAAAGGCTTTCTTTCATTTGCTGTAATAATTCCCATCGTTTTACTAAAGTGGGTTTGGGACTATTAGAAAAATCCTGTTCTGGGATACTAGTAATAACATCCCAGGTTAAAAAATGTGGAGGAGTCAACGCATCTAAATTAGCTATATCAGTGTGATTAGTTTTAGATAAGGGTCGTGAATTTAACAAAGCTTCAATTTGAGCTAGTAAAGTAGTTAATTCCTCAAATGTTAAGTTTGTCTCTCCAGTCATTCTTTCCAAATGAAATTTTATGGACTTGATCCCTGACTCCCACAAACTACCAAAGTAGGAAGAAGCAGGTAGAATCGTTTTCCATTCCATAGTATTTTGAGCCAAATAATTTAAAATAAATTTATTGCTGTTAAGTGAAAGTAGTAGAGTGTGCAATTCGGACAATTTTCTTTTTGCCCCAACAAAGTTCCTACCATTATCCGAAAATAAGTATCGAAGGGTACCATGCCTTGATACAAACCGCCTAAGAGCAGCAATAAAAGAATCTGCAGTTAAGTCGCTAACTGCCTCTATATAGTAAGCTTTAGTAGCTAAACATACAAACAAAGCTATATAACCTCTAGTTGTCTTAAAGCAACGACCTTTGTAACATTTCAAAATTACAGGACCGGCGTAATCAATGCCAGTACTACAAAATGGTCTCTCAAGTGTCACTCTTTGCTTTGGCAAGTTTCCCATTACTTGATTATTGGATAACAATTTATATCTGTGACAAACAATGCATTTATGGATAAAGGATTGAATAAGTTTCTTACCATTTACAATCCAATAGTTTTGTTTTAAAATGTTAGCTAGCAAACTAGACTCTGCATGCATATAAGTTACATGATAATGTTTAACAAGTAACAAAGCAATCCTGTGTTGACCTGGGATAATTATGGGATGTTTGGCATTGAATGCCAAGTCAGAATTTTGCGAACGACCTCCCACCCGTAAAACACCATCATTATCTAGAAAAGGAAAAAGTGAGCTTAAAACACTTTTAGGACTTAAAGATAAATTATTTTTGAGATCGTTTATATCTTTATGGAAGTGCACAAACTGGATCTATTTAATGATCAACTTCATAGATTCTTGCCTTTCATTAGATGAAGGTACTATTGCAGGATTTTTTAACGCATTCTCTTCAGAACCAAAGACCAGTTCTATGCACCTAGAAATAAATCTTAAGAAAATTAAATTAAATTAATTATTTTAGATAAAGAAGAACAGTTCTGAAATAAATTATCCAGAGTGTCATTAGTCAAATAAGCTGTTGCACAAAAATTGATTTTGTTCTTTTTTCAGCTAAGACAGTTGCATAACTACTGGTCTCGTTACTGATAGAACCTTGTAGAGGTCAATTTGAACTGTCGAACGCTAAGAATGATGGCCCATGCCACTCTAGGGATAAGTTCGGTAGAAGTTTAGGATCAATTTCTCTAGAAGGAAGATCAGCTGGGTTCTGTTTCGAGGAAATATAGCTCCATTGTTGATAGGGAATAACATCTAATATTTCTGAAGTCCTGTTTGCGACAAAAAGCTTCCATTTTCGAGGATGAGCTGCTAACCAACACAGAACCACCTTAGAGTCAGTCCAAGCGTGGAAGGAAATTTCAATGCTGGAGAAGACCTTAAGGACAGCTTTGATTAGTCTGGCAAGGAGCAATGCACCTAGGAGTTCTAGTCTAGGTATAGATACTTGTTGAATGGATGCGACTTTGGTTTTAGCAACCACCAAATTGACTTCATTTCTGTCGTGAGATGTTGGTTGAACACAGTAGATAACAGCAGCGTCCGCAGATTCTGACGTGTTACAAAAACCATGGAGATAAATGTGGTTAGATGTAGTTTAAAGCCACTAGAATTTAACTCTCGAAATTTTCACATTGCTGAGAACTTTAAGATCTTGATCTTCCCATTCTTTAGGGAATGGAGCATCCCAGTCAAGTTTTAACAACCACAGCTGCTGGTAAAACATTTTCAACTAGACTGTACATGGCAATAGCAAGCCAAGAGAATCAAAGATTTTAGAAGATTGAGAAATGAAGTTTCTTTTAGTAATTTCAGTCCCCAAATCCATAGAAATGTTAAATAAGAAAAGAGAAATTCTTTAGAGTTCCAAAAGAGCCCTAAAGTTTGGCACAATCATCTGAATGAACTTCCAGGTCACTTTCTTCCTGATTATCAATGGATAAATTTTCGAGAAGCTTAGGGCAGTTTGATATCCATTTCCTTATATTAAATCCACGTTTCTCTAATAACTGTGAAAAAGCATAGGTCAACTGCTTCCTCTAAACTGTGCGATCCATATAAAGAATCATCTACACAGAAATCGTTTTTAAGAATGGAAGATACATGAGGATGATCCTGTTCTGAATCCAAAGCAATCTGCCACAAACAGCGTTTCGCTAAGAATCGGCCATGTGCAGTGCCACAAGTAACTGTACATAATTTATATGTCTACATTTTTGAATTAATAGATTCTCTCTAAACAATTCTTAGTAAATGTTGATCCTCATTATCTACTAAAATCTGGCGGTACATCTTCTCTATGTCAGCAGAAAAAGCTATTTTATGTATACGAAAATTGAGCAATATTGAAAATACATCTCGTTGTAGTGTTGCACCCATACCTAAACTAGAATTCAAAGAAACTGAATTTTTAGGTTTACATGATCCGTCAAATACTACACAAAGTTTAGTGGCAGAGCTACTTGGTTTAACAACAGCATGATGCGGTAGATAATATACTTGATTATTTTCGTCAGTATGAACAACTGAAGCTGTATGACTTAAAGTTTCGTATTTTTGCATGAACTCCTTGTGTTGCCTACCAAGCTCTTTACCTAAATCAAATTTTCTTTCCATGGGTAGAAGACGGGAAATAGCCAAAGGTTTGGAGTCGCTTAACTCTTCAGCTTTACTGAAAATGGGCAGTCGACGACAAATCTGCCGTTTTCGTTTACTCGATATTTTTCTTTAAAATGCTTCTCACAAAACTCTTCTTCAACCGTTGACTTCTGATTTGGGAACGTTAATTCTTCCAACTCCCAAAAAACGCTTAAGTGTTGCATCGATGTGATCCTCGATATGTAAACTAATGCGATTAACATTAATGGGATGCGGAGTATTGCCTTCTGTTTTAATTCTGTCCGATACAACCCAACCGAAAATAGTATTTTGCGCAATTACATTTTTATAGCCAACAATTTGCCTTGGCTGAAGCAAAGAAAAGAAATAGTCAGCTTCAATTATCATGTGTATTTGTTTGGGCGTACTGAAATTCGGATCAGCAAGATTAATCGAATTCAAATAATCAAAGTTTTTGTTGTTAATCTTTTCTGAAGGCAAATGAGAAGTTAATTTTTTAAGAATATATACTTGTATGAAAACACCATTTTTTTCCAACTCAGATTTCGGAAACAATTTTACGTTTACATAACCGCGAGTCAAAGCTACTTCAGAATCACCGAGTCCTTTTACGCAAATGCGAGCATTTTGTCTACGTATATTTAATAGTCGAACAAATGACTGACTAATGAAAGAAGCTTCACTTCTACTGTCAAAAAGGACGATGCATTCGTGACCTTGACCAGCAGAATCGTAAATTATTACTGCCGCTGTTGGTAAAAATGAAGTACTCTGACCCTGAATGGAAAAACTCGAAATATTATTTTGTTCGTCTGAGTTACAAATCTGTTCATCCGGCGGAGATGAATTTGACACCACTGCGTTATTACTTTTAATAGCTTCATGCAGTAAAGTATGGTGTTTTGATTGACAAATAAAACACAAAGTTTGCGATGAACAAAATTTTACTTGATGATTTCCAAACAACTGAAGCATAATAAATTCTTCCGGATGATATTTTTCAGTATGTGCACCCTTAAATTTATAACACTTTGATAAAGTATGAGAACCATTGCAGTGCTGACATTTAAGAACAGAATGTTTATTATTATGTGAAACATTCTTAGAAAGAGAGCACTTATGCATTACTCGCTTATCAGTATTATGAGTGTTTAACATTTCGAGCGAAACACATCTCGAGTTTAAGAATTCCAAAAAACATTCTAAGGTAAGAAATTCTTCTTCACCAATTTTTTGTGACCATAAATGGCGCGTTTCCGAATCGACCTTTTCTAACAAAAAATAAATTAGCCAAACATCTCTAGATGAAGCTTTTTCGCTAAGCGATTTTAATCCACGAACAACTTCATCAGATATATCAGATAGTTTTCTTAGATTAAAAGAATCAGCACTAGTAATTCTGCGTTGCTGTAGAAATGTTCTGACAAGCGACATGACAATTTGATTTTTTCTATCATAGCGATTCATCAATTTGTCCCAAGCCTCATTGTATATAGTTTCGGAAATCGGGATGTGCTTAATAATAGCAGCTGGTTCATCCGTTAAAAGTCCTATCAAATATTGGAATTTCTGAATTTTCGCTAATGACTGATTGATATGAACTGTCGCTACGTACAGATCTTTAAAATTAAGCCAATCAGTATATTCACCTCTGAAAGTCGAAATGTTTAAACGAGGAAGTTTAAAGCTAGCCTCGACTGCAGTGGGTTTTGAAACATTTCTAGAGGTAGCTGTTTCAATGGTGGACTGACTTTCGTTTCAAAATATTTAGCTTCGAATTCAGAAATTTCAGAAGCTTCTTCAGGTAAAGTGGCATCATATTGATCAAACTCTTTAAATATTTGTCCAATTCCTTCTAATCGTGCTTTTAATTCCGTTAAACTTAACTGATTACTGAAACTATTGTGAAGACGTGTTAAGGTAGATTTCGTTCGTCCTCTTAATTTTTTAAGATCGGCTTCACTTAATTAAGTCATTATTACCTTGAGTAATGATTAATAAGCACAAATAGCTTCAAAAAAATACTTAAGCAGTAAAAAATATTTCCACTTATATATCGCAGTATTAGTACTTTAAAGTTCGTTAAAGACAGTTCTGAAGCAGATAATTACAACATATTTAATATATATTAAACTGCCTCACCTGGGGAACGGGATAGTTGCCATAAACTAAAAAGAATCAGCTTTATAACAATCTTTATTCATTCTAAACATAATATATTCCTTAAGCGAAAGATGCTTGCAGCACAGCACGCTATTCCACCAAAAATTAAATATGGACAACTATTGCCATTCACACAAACTCAATAGTAAAATAAAACATGTTACCACTAACGATTATTGTATAAATGATAACATAAAATTAAATACTGAGAAAATAAATAAGGCAAAAAAAATGCAAATATTAAATATACATCCAAACAAGCAGCTCTGAAAGGAGCTTGGCGTTCAGCTTGTTCTAAACGAATTTGCGTTTGAAGAGGCGTTTCAGCAGCTCTCAAAGCAGCTTGTCGTTCAAGTTGTTCTGTCAAGCGGAGTTGTGTTTGGAGACGGGTTAGCTGCTCTCATAGAAGCTTGACGGGAAGTTTGGGCCTCTAATCTTTCTTGTCTTTGAGAAGTTGTTTCATCAGTTCTCAAAACAGACTGTCGCCTTGCTTGTTCTTGTCTTCTTAATTGTGCATGTACGGAAGATTCTAGGGATCCAGCAATTTTTGCTGCCCGGGATTGAGATGAATTCCTAGACATATTAGATTTACGTTTGCGAGGCATTTCGAAAACGAAAAAAAAATGTAGAAAATTAAACTGTCCTTAAATAAGTTTCAAACTCTGCGTGAATTTTAAAAATACGTGTATCGCCACGAAATCTAGTAAAACTGCTACGTATATTTCCTAATGGCTGAAAAATGTTTCCGAAAGAAGAGCCAAAAGCCGGAAATCTTGAAGTATTTTAAATAATAAATTAAATTAAACAAATAACAATTCATAAACGATTAATTAATAAGTGTTACACTTTCACGCCTTAATTACTGAACCAATCATCATGAAATTTTCAAGAAATATTTTTGATATATTAGAAAAGGTTAAAAATGTTTGCGTGGTTTAAGCCACGCACCTGCGTGCTCAGACAAACTTTTACATCGTTTAACTTATCGGTATGAAACTTTCAACATTTAATGTTTATACAACGACAATTATTTTAAGCAATAAAACCTATTATATAGCTTAAGTTTCAACAGATAAGTTACATTTTATAGCTGATAACCTTTTTTAATATATCAAAAATATTTCTTGAAAATTTCATGATGATTGGTTAAGTAATTAAGGCGTGAAAGCATAACAAACAAAGTTACATTCGCATTTATAATATTAGTTAGGATTTCAGAAGCTCTGAAGAAAGTATTTCTAACACGTATTACCAACAAACAATCTTATTTAATTAATCGTAAACTTGAAAAAAGCGTACTTAAATTCAATACAGAATTTCATTTGACTTTTGTTTTCCTATTACTTCCCTAGATAAATTTAAATTTCTTAGATATCAAAATATGCTCTGATAAATGTTCAATCTCAAATTTCTCCGCAGAATTTATATTGAATTTTTGGCCTTCATGATCAGCTAAGCTGTTGTTTACCAAGCTGTCTCTTATGGGTAAATCCCAACTGACTCTTAATTTCTTAGCAAACTTTCATTTTTCTTACGCGTTTGTGAGTTAGTACACTACAACGTAAGGAATTTGCTCAAACCTTCTTTGTGTGGATCTATGTGCCAGTACGATGGTTCAGCCATTCAATTAGCTAATTGGTCAGCCCATTAGGTAGTGCAGAAAGCAGCTGCTCAAACAAATCAATTTTATTTATATACGGCTAATGAGATTTTTCCCTTCCAGAAAATTTCTTACAGAAGTTCAGCATGTGGTCGCTACTGTTGGTAGCGATCTGTTCCAGTTTACATCCTGGTAAGCATCAACAATTTCCCAAATAATTCTTTTTCTTAACGGCATATATTTTTAATTCGACGAAGTTTTATATATTTAACACTTCTCTTTTCTCGGTAATGATTTCATGAGTGTTAATCATAATTACAGAAGCCATTTTATCGCATCGCGAACTTTCACCAACTTCAGAAAATTTTCTGACATTTCTTGGATGTTAGGTTTCTCAAAATCAAATAACTTTGTGAATTTCAGATGCTTGTTGTTATCTTAAAATTTTGTGCTAATTAAATTATTTTTCATATTTAAATACGGTGATGCTTCTATCAATTCTATTTTTCGTATTTAAGTACCGTGACGAAATGTGGGTGTCCGAACGATCTTGATCTTCAGTGAAGATGTAGTCACCAAATAAAGATGATTGAGAAAAAAAAATCTAAGGAAACAGTTTTATTAAATGAAATATTTACAATTATTTACGCTTTCCGATGACTATAACGTATTTTAAATCCATCCACCAAATTAGCATTTTGATATGCAATTTTTGTTTTTTGGAAAATTGTCAGTATAGCAATCGTTTGAAATAAAAATTACAAGAATTATATTTTCATTTAGTAAAATTTTAAAAACGGCTTCTTTCTTTTTAATAGGAGTAAATTTAAATTATTGTTTTTGTTAATGTTGGATGAAGCTATCAATATTTAAATATTTTTGGAATTTTTAATACGTTCGTGTTGTTGTATTCCTCCGCCACCAGTAACTAACTACATTAAAAAATTTTAATCCGTAGGAATTTATTTCAGTCTCTAACCTTTACTAGAATCCTCACTGTTCTGCCACTTCGAGACTGTTTTAAGAAAGTGTATTTTCTTCATTTATGTATCATTTTTAATATAGGGAAAATCTTTGCTTTCGTTTGGCAGGATAAAGGATGGTTTTGACCTATCAATTTTTACATTGACCTTTTTCCCTTTTATTTCGATGGTGAAATATTTTGGTGTCCATTCTGTCACCAAAGACAGCCTTCACAAAGATCTTCGAGTGACATTCTTACTCTGTATACTTTTAGAAATACGTGAGAGCATGTTTTTAAGTCCTTATTAACGAAATTTTTTTTGAGGTTTTGTAATGTGATGGTCTTGTTCTTATGAATTCCATTTATTTTTTTTTACGAATATTTATTAATGCTTCTGATATTGTATGAATGGAACTTTCAGTAAAAGGTTTACTAGGGAGTTTTATTAGGTTGTCCACAAATGTGTAAGCTATTATATTGTTTCAATTTTAATATAGTTGATTTCTATTGTAAACTGGGAAATATATTGTCCCCGAAGTTAAGAATTCTCCGTGTCCACTGGTCGTTTGTTTGGCTTTGCAATTCGGGTGAAGTAGGAGTAGGTGAACAGAAATGCTAGAATTTCCAAGGTGTCCTTTGTGTTGTTGACGATTCCTCATCTGGGCTGGACGCTCTTGTGCCATGATGAACTCCTTTATTTTATCTGCTTACTTGGAATCTTCTTCCTTCTAGATTCTCGTGCCTTTCCTACTCTTTTTGCTTGGTCATCGCAGTATTGGTTCTCCGTCTTTTCCTGTCGGGAATGTGCACTTTCGTAGTCATTTGTGCTCTACCGCTGTTCCTCGCTGTCTCCAATTTTCTTGTTGCTCTTTCGGCAAAACATGCTTCAGTTTTTCATCTCATTTCTATCAAAATATGGCTTGATCTGGTCCACATTCGCAATTGTCTGTTCTCCATTTATATCTTTTAAGTAACCTATCATTTCTTGAATTCTTTCAATTACGTACGGTCCTTGAAATCGTGATCAGAATTTAGCTACTCTGTCTCCCCCAGCACATGGTAATGAGTGTTTTGCTTTGAGTACTTGGTCTCCCACCTTGTAATTTACTTCTCGCCTTTTCCCATTATAATAATAAAATTTCTGCTTTTCCTTTCTCATATCTGAAATTTTTATTGCTTCGTTTATTATTTTCTGTAGATCTGCTATTTTGAACTCTGGAGCTGTCTTTTGCACAAAGAATAATTTATCCAGCGGCTTAATTAGTTTTCGGCCTAAGAATAGTTCTGCTAGAGTTTTTCATGTCATTTATAGTTAGCTGACTTTGAGGAAAATGCTAACTCATTGACCCCGCTTGTAATAGTTCTTCACAACGTGTAATTTTAACCATATTGTAATTGATCCGCTCCGCTATGCTTGACTGCGGCAGATAAGGCACCATTTTTAGATGTCGTATCCCAAATAGTTCCTCAAATGCGCATAGTTCCTCAAATATGTGTCTAAAATTGTTTGCCGTTATCCGATATTACTTTTAAAGGAGCTCCATATTTTGAAATGTATTTATTAAGAAAGATCTGAAACTATTTCTACCCATTTAGAGAAACGATCTACAATAACGAGTAAACGTCTATTTTTATTGACTTCACTATGTGGGTATAAGAGCAACAAATCTATTCTTACTATCATTCGGAAGGGTCGCCTTTATACTATTAAAGTACCCGGCCGAGATATAATTAATATCGTTATTTAACTGACAAGTATGACACGACCTGACATACGCACTTACAAACTTTTGGAATTGTCAAAAATGTGCCGCTTCGTGAAATCGTGGTACTGTTTTTCTTATTCCCTGATGACCAGAAATGGGAGAATCGTGTAATTGATTTAAAATACTCACCCTTAAACCAGCTGGGATAACCGGCCTGAGCTCGTAATTTTGATTTGTAGATTTTCTTCTTTTCTGTAATTCGGGTTCTCCGCATGAATCCGTAGGCATTCTCAAAAACGTGTAAATTCCTGACTTCGTAATAAATGCCGTTTAAGGGACGTCTTCAGGATTCGCGCCAATTTGGAAATATCCAGATGTTAGATTAAACGTTGTCATAAATCGTTTGGATTTAATTTTCCGAATAATCTCTTCAGTTATGGGGAGGGAATAGACAAAGTACTTAGTTATACTGTTAAGTTTTCTATAACCAACTGCGAATCGCCATGCTTTGTAGATAGTTGGTGAAAGATCATTTTTCTTTTTCCGCAACACCAGGGGGCTAGCTTAAGGACTGCTTATGAGTATTATAATTTTGTTCTTTAATATTTCTTGAATATGCTCCTCAATTATTTGTTCCTAAATCTTATAGTATCCATAAGGTTTTGATCTTACCGGGGGCGCCTTTCTCGTGTCTTATTGTGTGGCTTACATTTGTGTGTAGCCTGCGCTAGCATCAAACAAACTTACTTATCAAATTTTGTAGCTTTTGTTTTTCGTCCGCACTTGAGTGGTCGATTTAGGTGATTGCAACCGTCTCTCTTTCAGCTTGTTCATATCCAGCTGTAAAACAAAGTCTCGAAAATTGAATTTTGCAACTTCAGCCTTCAAAAAATCTAATCCCCAAATTCCGGCAGCTCTAAGATTTTTCACGACAAGAAATACCGCCATTAGTTGTTCATTTTTAACTTGCACATGCAATGCTTCCGCCCAGACGGTATAGTGGTTAGGGAAGCCTACTGCGGTACCGTAGGTTCCCGGTTCGAATTCCGAAGAAGGCATGGATGTTAGTAGATACATAGTGTCTTTGCGGCATGGGGACACTCTAAATATAAGGAGAGCGGAAAGTCTTCTTATGTGGTTTGGTGGTAGGGGAGAGCATCCCGTCTCAAAATTCGGGTGGAATTAGAAGTCCATCTCCTTGAAGCTCTGGCAACCATTCTTCCATGAAATACATGGACGAGACAAGAACAACAGCATGTGCTATTTTGTCTATGCAAGCACACTGTTTGCTTTGGACGACAATAGCTTTTGTTACCTATATTAAAGGTCTATATTTTCTTACTTACTTAAGTGCTTTCGAAAAAACGTTTCTGAAAGCAAAGTGCTTTGAGCTCCAGTGTTGATCAATGATTCTGCAGGGACATCATTTAATAACACGTGCACAATTGGCAACGTCATATTTTTTACAAAGCCGGTATTCAACTGAATTTTGGAAGGATTTTCTTGCCTCCGGGGTAACTATATCCTCTTATCTTGAATACCTCTTCCTAGTTTAAATTTTTCATATTACTTTCTCCCTGTTTTTAATTTTGCATTTCATTTTGGCGACCGCCACTCGCAGTTTAATCTGTTTTCATATTATCGAATTATCTTTTCTGTCCAAATTGTGGCCTTCTCTAAGACGCTGGCCTAAAATTTTGCCCATTTGGCCTTTCCCCTAACCCTGTCATGCCTGCTTTTTTTTGTCATGGGTCTATTTTGAAATTTATTGACTAACGAATAGGCTTTCTAAAGTCGTTGGAGTGCGAAGTTTAATATAATCCTGAATTTGATGCAGTAACCTAGGCAAGATGATTTGAATAATTTCTTCATCCGGCCTCTTACCTTACAACGAATTAAAAATTCGGACTTTTCGTAAAATAAAATCCTCTAAGTCTTCAACTTTAAACTGAAATTTATTAAATAGCTGCGATTCGAGCTTAGCCCTGTCTTTCACAGCGGAGACGCTTTAATGAAAGCATATTTAAAATGTTCAAATATGAAGGTATCGCTCCCTGGCTCATTCAACACGAATTTTTAAATACATTTATACCAAGTGGAAGCTTGGCCTGTAAGTGCGGCGATTGTGACAGTAACTTTTTGTGCCTCTGGCATTGGATACACTAGAAAATGGGAATTTCACTACTCGATGTTGACTACTGAAGTTTTCCCATGGAAGGTCATTGCGGGTTTCATGTCTGCCCTTATAGTATCCATGATGAATCCAAGATTCCTCCATGAGATTAACTGAAGCCGGTGGAACTTGCGTAGTTGAGAGGGCCAACTAAATATCGAATTGTCTTAAGACATGCCTCTTCTCAAAGTCTGGGCGTCAGTATGGAATTTCGGGTTCTTTGGTATCATTAGATGCACGAAACCTCCAAGACCTAATGAATTAACACTATACCTTGTAAAGTGCCACAGAAACTGAGAGAGGGTAAGAAATACCATTTTATTTAACTCAAGTAAAGTTGAACAGAAGGCATTGCTCGTGCTTACAGAACAACCAGAATTAATGACATAAAAAAGTAAGCAAAAGTAATGAAAATGACTTGACTAAGTAAATGTGAGTTAGCCCAACGGCTACACTGACAGAGAAACGAGCAAGTTGGCTCTGACCTAAAGTCGGCGTGACAAGCGTAAAGGCGAGAATAACGCAACGCTGCAGAATACTGAGCTCAATAGAATCAATTAGCAAACGTGGCCTTCAGCAGGTGGGACACGCTCTGATTCTACCCTTAAAAACCCTCCTTTAAGTTGTATCTTTTTTCTGCCTCATTAGAATACATGCGAACTGAAAATTTACATGCTAGCCAGGAAAATGGCAAGTTAGAAAGATAGTAAAGTCAATTAACATAAAATAATTGGCTAATAAAACTTAATAGAAACGAGAAAACATTTTTCAAGATCTGAATTCGATTTATAGAGCTTTGTTTAAGAATTAAAATCAAAAAGCACTTCGAATGAGAATTAAAGAATTTTTCTTTAAAAAAAGTTAAAATTTTTTTAAAATGTTCCTAGAAAAAAGCGTTATTTATTCAAGATGGCAATTCAAATAAAGGCATGAACTTTTTTTTTTCAATTTTACGTAACTATGCAGAGACATCTGGAAATATGAGTTCTTATGATTTTAAAAGTATTTCTGTATTAATATTATTATTAATAATATTTTTAAAATATTAATTATAAAAATTGTTTAAAATATTGATTTTAGATTTATTTGAACATAGTTAATATTTTAAACAAACTGAAAGTACGATAATAAAACTGTGTATTATCAGTAGTAGGTTAGTAGTATCAAAATTGTGCAGCTAATATACTAATATATATGTTTCCCATAGTAAATTAAAATTTCGTTTATATATCTTTCTCATTTATATGTCGTTTAGGAATAGTCCTTTGAAAGACATATAAATTCCGTACATTTATTTATATTTATATTATTTTTTATCGTGTTTTCTTAATTAACCAAAATGTATAGAAAAAGTTCATAAATATCAAGACTTGAATGAAAGTAGCCTTTTTATATTCATAAACTAAATCTAAATATGGAACAGCTAAGTAAAAGCCGACCACATTCCCCGCCCTCTGAAACTATGAAATTTTCCCTTGGCTGAAAACCCTTTTTTAGGCGAAAACCTTAATTATAATCAGCATTTCATTTCAACATATTATAGATATACCTCAACTAGCGCGATTTTAAAAGTTTTATTTTTTTCTGATTATGCTCTGACTGTTGAACTTAAAAAAAGATAAATATCATATTAGTATTTCAAATATTAGGAAGCCATAGTTCCAATACGATCATGCACAAAAGAGGCCAAAGAGTTTCCTAACATTTATATTGAACAAAAATTGCGTTTTAATTTATTTATTTTTTAAATTAAAAACTTTTGCGTGTGATTTTATTTTTAGAGGTATTTGCCTAATTTTATTTAGTATACTTGTTTATATTTAAACTCTCTTGACTTTATTTAGAGATAATTGGCCGATACAGACTTTGTTTCTGTAATGGCTGTCAGAAGCTTACAAAAGGAAATAGTTTTGCAAATTAACTAAAAAAAAGCGAAAATTTTCTTTCCGGTGTTTGTGACCGTCAGGAAATCCGCAAAAAAATCTGCATGTTTGTTCAGCTGTTTAGTGGCAGCATTTGAGAGAGCTTATCAAGTGCCGAACAATTACTCAAGCGAAAATTGATGATAAATGCACGACGAGAGCAATGAACTTTACTTAATTCATATTCATTCTATAGCTGTCTCCTATTAAAATGTTTCATGCAACTATTCTTCAAGTAATCACTGATGTCAGCACATTTTAAGTTTTTGCCTGTCTCACTTGACAATCCTGTTTTAAGTCGAGACTTAATAATCCAACTGCGATAATACAATTTGATACAAAACATAGAACTGACACGTAGAAGTAAATTTTTTTACCTTGTTTTTACTATGATTCTTCTATTACTGCTTCTTACATACTGAACTGTAATTATAGACATATTCACTTGTGTTTACTGAAGATCAAAAAGAGGTAGCGCTTCTTTCGGAAATTGTTTTAGAATGTTCCAAGACAGGTAGTTTAATAACATTGCAGCAGCACTTGTAATGCTATTCAACCAAGAATGTCTGCACCAGTATTCATAATGTTTTCGATATTTATGGCGTTCTCCATATTTATATTCTGAATATTCATACTATCGTAGCTTGTTTGCAGACTATCGCCTACCATTAAATTTAATTATATTACGTCAGTAAGTGCAAATAAATACTAATTTTCTCCCTAATTGTCTATTGCCCAGTTCGGAGAGAACTGAACTGAGCATAGAATTATTAATTACTAGTTTAGTACAATGAATATTAATAACCCAGATTTTGTCTTTCGTCTATGGATTTTTATTTGGTGATTCTTAATAGACGAAAGATTAAGTGTAGAGTCGTGTTTTTATTAGAAGCAGGAGCTGTGAAAAATGAGCAGTGGCTTCGCCGGGACTCGAACCACGGACCTCTCGAATACGAGTCTAGCGTGCTCACGATTACACCATGAAGGCATACGAAGAAGGCGGGAGAAATACCTTAAAGTTAAAATTTTTATAAAAATTCAATTTTATGTATTACAAAGAGTAATTGATTTGAAAGAGTTTTACTTTTCGGCATCAATTTTATGTGAATCGATGGTTAATCAAGCAACTGTGATGCGAATACAGAACACAGAAGCTTGATAGTTTAGCTTTAAATTATAAGTGCAAAGAAAACTTACTCGTGTCGTACGAGGTGTTCAGTAATAGTTTATAAGGTATTTTCTCCCTCCTTCCAGTATGCATTCGTGGTGTAACGGTAACACACTCGGCGCGTATTCGAGAGGTCCAAATGCGAGTCCAGACGAAAGCAGTGCGCATTTTTCAAGTCTCCTGTTTCAAAATAACCCAACGCCTCTACAAATGGCGCCCGAACTAAAAGGTGGTGGACAATCGTCACCACCAATATTTGGCCATTGGGTCTCCTAATTCCCCCGTCGCCCTTTAAAAGGAGGAGTATATAAGATATTTTCTCCTTGCTTCCAACATGATTTCATGATGTAACGGTAGCACACTTGACGCGTATTCGAGAGGTCGACTTCAAGTCCCGACCAAGGCAGTGCGCATTTTTCACATCCCCTACTTCAAAATAACCTAATGGCTTTAAGTTGTTTTAGCAGTATTGTATGATTTTCGGCGCATAATTTATTACTGAAAAGTTACTCTTACATTTTTTTTTGAAACTATGTTTAGCATACTTATCATAAAGTACTGTTGTTTTTTCATAAAGCTGTGTTAAAAGACTGATTAATCAACATAAAATTTGCGAAAATTGATTAAACAGCTAATTTCTAATATCTAACTGAATCAATGAATCGAGCTTTCTTAGCGTTAGGAACGTTACTGGTGTTGTATATTGACTTCAGCGACAGTATATTGACAAATAATACTTCAACGAAAGGGAAAATAGGTAGTCATAATAATTTATTCATATAACTTTCTCTTTATTATGGTTATTTAGAAGCAGGAGGTGTGAAAAATGAGCAACGCTTTCGCCGGGACTCGAATCACGGACCTCTGGAATATAAGCCCAGCGTGCTGACCACTACGCCATGAAGGCATGCGAAGAAGGCGGGAGAAATACCTTATAACTTGATTAAAGGAATGCGTACGCATTGCTGAATACTTCACCATGCGTTTATAATCTCAAAGCAAATGCACAAGAATTCAATGACTACTGTGTAATAGAATATTATTTTCTATAAACAAAAACAAACAAAATTTTCTTTAAACAAAAATTTACTTTCTTTAAACATTTGTATCTTTAAAAAATTTCTTTAAACAAAAAATAAGAAAATCGTGAATCGCAATTCAGGTGGAAAGTTGTAATTTTTAATAAAAGCCTTGTAAAGTCACAAGTCTAATAAACCGAGCCGAAAAAGTCTTACACTAGTTCCGCATAACGCTCAGCATATCCGATTTCAAACCATTACCATCAATAAAAATAACGACGGTGAAAAATAATAAAAAAATTAGCAACTGATTTTTGTTTGTTTCATTTCTTGTTTCTAGTCCAAAGGGGGATTTGCCCAGAAGGACTATAAATTTCGTTTTGGCATTTTGCGTTGCTTCACTAAAAACATTGTTTCACTTTTCAAATTGTTGCCACTAAATATTATCGCCCTGTGTTATATTTATAGGAATTAAATAATGAAGAATCTGCATAAATGTATATATGTTTCTCGCATAGTGATAAAACAACAGTACCTAGAGCCATCAAATTTTGAATAGTGAACGTTTCCACCCGAATATGGGCATTTGGAAGCTCAGATATGAAATTTGGAATTTATCTTATTATCGATTTCATATTTTGAAAAACTTTAACGAATTTTTGATTAACAAACTCAAGGATTTCAAAGCGAGCAATGGCAACGTTGTGCAGAAAAAACATTTTTATCTCCGGCGCGCGAGACTGTGAATCGGAAATTCCTAAGATATGCTCATTTTAAAATTATTTTGCGATATTGCTCTTGAACTGAATTTTATGGTTTAAGTGAGAAGAACATGATATTTAACGAATAAAGGTAACCCACAAAATGTTAAAAAAACGCCCCTTTGGACGTAATTCAAAATCTGAAACCTTTCAGATTATTCTTTTTTATAAAATATTTTTTAATTCTATTTTTAATGTAACAGCTGGGCATTTACTTATTAGGTATTAGGACAGTGACAGGGAAACGTGTTCTTAGAGAGGAGTTAAAAAATTGGCGAGCCAATATAATTTGTTCTAAAACTTTAAAAAAAGAGTACACAAATATTAATGTGATGAATGAAACTCCAAGTGAATTTTAAAAAATTCAGGTTCGAACTGCGATGTACTAATTTGGAGAACTGCTCGAAATGAATGTTAGATTGTAACTCAAATGTTTCAAGCTGGAAATTCAGCCTCACTGTTTCACCATAGGTTGAAAGGCATGGTGAAAATATCCATTTATGTTTGAATGACATTAAAATCTTGAAATTTGCATTCAAACTCAAAATGCCGTTTTCTGAGGCCATCTTCATGACTTTTAAGTTTGTCTTAATTTACTGAAGATATCGAATTTAACCTCGAGAAAGGAGACAAGTCGCTTTTAAGTATAGTTGCACAGCAGATATTTCAAGTTTTAATTAAAAAAACCTCTGAGATGAACCCAGATATCGTCGATAAATAGATCTTTTCCTTGCATCTTGATATAGTTGTACATATGACAAAGAACATCTGTGAAAAATGCTAAGTGCGAAAATCTTGCTATATTTTCCAACATTTCATACTCCCCCGAACGTTGTTTCGCATGCAACAATGGAACAATGTCATCATTCAGCTGCCACATTCGAAAACACATCATGCACTAAGCCAGTTTACTAGCATTGTAATTCAGCATATCAGAGCATTCAGATTGCATAGACTGAAGAAAATCTCGAAATTGCTTGCTCATGAGATAGAATAGTATTTACAAGCGATTTACTCACGATTACATCATTATCATATTCAGTGCAGATTTACACAGAACATCTTGATGTAAAACCCAGTATAGAAGACAACATTTTTCCTGGAATGGCTTGATTGAAAAGTCTAAGAAATCCATATTTTTTTTGCCTGATATATTATCTGCTTCATCAGTGATAATATTACATATGTTTGTAACAAGTACTTTCAAAGTTTAAAGCACTTCGGAAATTCGCGAAATATATCGTATACCCTTGTTGTTCTCTTTATATTATGTAATAAATATAAAAATTTTTTAAATTTGATGTGGGCTGGATAGAATCTTCATGTGGGCAAGAGCTGGCCCGCTGGCCGTAGTTTGTCCATCCTTGTATTAGAGGGATGGCCGATTTCATTTTGCAATTTATCGTTTTGTGTCCGAAAGCGTTGCTAAGAATGCACCGTAAGAATAGATAAAAAATTGTTTTACCGGAAAGAAGGATAAGTGACATCGTAAACATTCTCTTATTATCTAGTCTATTACTATCAGTGTGAGAGCTGGCATCATTGAAAGCTATGTAGATCCTAATGTTTCTAGCTTTGAGATGGATCTAGGACCCTATCGGTAGATCTGGAATCCTCCATGATTTCATCCTGCTTATTCTAGATATATAAGTTGTTGAGGGTGTTTTGAGTAGAGGAAATCTGCAAGAAGTCCTGATCTGATAAACATTTTTACTTGGAGGCTCACTGTATAATTGCGTGAAGAAAATTATTATTCTGCAATACTTGGAAGCAAAGGATCCGTCATATTTGTCAGTGGAGCAATACTATTCTTCATAAATTGTTGTGCTGGAGTGCCTGTATTTACTATATATTTTATGTTATGAACAAGGAGGGACGTATTTTAAACGAATTACTTAAAATTCCTTACACTGTGCTAATTTTTGGGACACACTGATAACCATTACTGATAAATATTGCTCGGAATCTAAATAGCTCATATGCAAAATAGTTACATAATAGGTGGAACGCACGAAAAGCGAGAACATAGGAATCTAACTTTGCATCATATGAATTTTACTGAAACAGATCGAAGGTCTAAAAGCACTTGCAAGAAGAAAAGTATGTACGGTAGTGCAAATTTCATACATTTCAATATAAAATAGTATTAAAATAAATGGGCTTCCTGAAAGAATTATTTTGATGCCAATCGCTTCCTAAAATTTAAAAAATTCATCTAACTATTTACTAAATGACAATGTTTTAACACGTAGCATTTCTTTATAGCAAAATGGTATTTTTTTCCATTTGTCTTAAAGCTATAGCGCAGTCCTCATTAAAATCCATTTTATCCATTTTTCTGAAATGTTATACCCCTTTTTCAATTGAACAGATTTGTAATTTCAAACTTGCGTCTGTCATATTCATTTTGGGTGGATCTGGGTCTGAGGTGTTCGCTTCTTCAGTAGCGATTTGAAGAAGCTCATCTATTATCAACATTTCGCTCTGCGAGTCCAATAGTTGACGTCATCACTATGAACTTCGATTTTCAGCCACGATTGACAACTGTTACACGAGTGACCTCACCAGCTGCTTTCGCCTTACTCTTAGAGAATGAAAAAATTTTCTACTAGACACCATTGAAGGTTTTTTGGGAAATTTCATTCGAAGATTCTCCAGTGATTCTTAAGGCATCTAAAACACTGAACTGTGTACGAAAACAGAGAGAAGCGAAATTAAGGAAGCGCATAAATTCGAATTCGCACAAGGTGTTACTGTGTGAAGAATTAGAAACATTTCTTCTTAATTTCAACGAGGCTGAAAATTTTCATAAATGCCACTTGAATATATTATGAAATATACCAGTTTATATCGCAACGCAATAAATTAAAGATATAAGCTGTTAAAAATCTTTCTTACGTTTTATCTTTCTCCATTCTGTAAACTGGCTATTTAATTGACAACGTGAATAAATTATATACATCAAGTCTCATTCAGTAAAAACATTCAGTAAGCCGCATGATTATAAAATGCTGTGACAGTATAATGTAGCTTAAACTTCCAGAAATTTGGAAAGGCTCCGCTAGGGTTTTTAATGTTAAAATTGGAGTGCTATTGATTCGTGAAATCGTTTAAGGTACAATGACCTCATCTCACTTTCGATATCTTTATTTATATATTACAATTTTGTTTTTAAAAATTCTTTTCCACTATACAATCAATTTTCCCCACGCCTTCTGGGAGATCATATATAAATTTAAATGAAGTTTTATTAGTAATTAGCAACATGAGTTTATAAATTAACTTAATAACTATGTTTATCTACACAATTTTGTATGTATATAATTAAATTCATTTAAAATGTTACGTATTTATGAGGTAATATAAACTTGTGACAGCAGTTTTATTCATAATTGAAAAAAAATTTGTATTCGTAATTACAAAGAAAATTCGAATATTTTCTTAATATTTTTTTCATTTTTTACTCGGTTTCTCAAACAGTGTTTAACTTCCTTACTTTTAAAATCATTTTTCGTTCTTAACGAATAGCATATTTACTCATGCAGTTTTTGTCAATGGAAAACTTACATGATCTATGCAGGTGTTTAAAGTTTAGGTCGAAGAAATAAAACTGTTCCTAATCTTTTTTTAGCGAAACATTCGTACTAAGAATTTACACACATAAAGACGTATTTTGATGACGTAAAGCTACTACGAGAAAAGTCGCTTGAACAACGCTTTTGTCAATGCTACATTTATTAAGCAGAGAGAAAGACTGTGACGCAATACTGCCAGCGTTTGTGTTGCAAACACATAAATAATTTAGTATTTTATTCACCTAATGCCCTAGTAAGAATTTAAGAGGATACATAGGTAATTTTAAATGTTTTAAAACGATGAATGAAATATAGGTAATATATTTGTTAGGGCAAAATGTTTTTTGCTTCATACCATCATGAAGAACGCGTTTGCTTGCGACTTGATGTCTATCAATACGCACAGAGTTCGAAGAATCAGTTTTTGTAGTAAAAAAGGAAAAAAAAAAGAGATTAAAAACTATATTTGTACCATACTGTTCGAATACTGCATGCTGTCGAATACATGCCATATTGTCGAATTGATCAACCCATTGAATATTTAGCGGCTGTGAAGACTGGTTTCAGAGTAATGAATGCTCAACCCGTAATGTGTTATACGAAAATAATTGACGTTTGAAGAGATCCTGCACGAAGGCTTTCCGATTTAGCCCATAGACCGAGTGCTATTCCGCACTAAAATAAGCTACTGTAATCTATCTATCATTATATAAAATTAAAATAAACTGCTTTAAATCCGTAAATAAATTTTCGCTTCTATGTAAATCGTATGACGTACAACATTTGTTTACTTATTATTAGAAACAAATCTAACCAAAAATATCTAAGTAAACAAATGTTGCCATAATACGTCGTATGTATGTAATAATATTTTTTTTTTCTGAAGAGGTAAAGTTAAGAAAAATATCGCACTCAGATATTCAGGAGAGCTTATAAAATGTGAAGATGCATTCTTTGTCTAATAACTATTGCTTTTCAAAACGTGAAATCGGCGAGAGGTCATGTCGGATTTCGTAGAGGGTAACAATACATATTCTTGTTAAAAATGTAAAGAAATTGCATTATCTTCAATAATGTTTGAATCCTATTAGAATTCATCTTTCTGTTGAAATTTTGCAATAATCATCATAAAATGTACAAAGATTTATTAAAACTTCTAATAAGCTTTAGCCATAAAGTACATTTTCTATTTATTTGTATCTGCTAATTCAACAAAACAGTTTTTTCCTGTGACCTAATTACTGACACTGTTTGGTTTCAGATTACAGGCCAACGCAATGTCTCTATGTATGCGGAGATAACGAGAAGTTTGTGGATTGCGTTAATCAATGCAATACCTGTGATGCATCAGATGACTGCTCATCGTCGGACATTTGTGTAGCTGGTTGTGACTGCGAATCCGGATTTTTAAGAAATAAAGAAGGCAAGTGCGTACCTGAGGAGAAATGTAACGGTATGCCATCTAACGATTTATACATTTCTGTTATAATTGAAACTCAACTCAGCTTATCATTTTGCCGTTAGCCTTTAACGTCGATTCGCCTCTGACTCTTTTGTTTGATATATGCACGCTGTATTTAAGATCTTGGTAGCAATAATTTGGTATGGAATATCAGAGTTGCTATTTCTGAAATATTAATAAATCTTTGATAGAATGTATCATCTATCAAAAATCTAATCAGCCCTGAGATAGAAGTACTTTAAGGAACTATAAAAAATTAATTTGAATAATTAGCAGCAGTTTCATCGTGTGAGTGTTTTACATTTAGAAAGTATTTTCAAGCGATCATGATACTTATGAATGTTATCTCGTACAAATTTCGAGACTCTGAAAAGTTGATTTACATAAATGATCCATAATGAAGAGCAAATTTGGAAGCCGAAGTAGATAAATATACATTTTTATTTCAATTGACATTTGCGCACAAAAATAGCTTGGCACTCTAATCGTGCCTATTTCCAGAATATTTACATTTTTGATAATATTGCGATAGGAAGAATTCAGCTCGGCAGCGGCAACAGAGGTAAAATCATAGTTATCCAATATGGCAGCTTATTCAGGGAAGGGTTTCAAACCTTGAAACTTTGAGTTCCAAACTACGTCATTATCGTTATGTAAAAGTAATATGATATGAATTTATCTAGAAATGAAGCAGTCCAGAAAGATTTCTTACTATTTTTTCAAATTAAAATGAAGATTTATTATCTATTGCTAATTCAAGTTAGAATTTTGATCTACATAGTTTTTATCTTACATATTCCTCTCTTTAAAGGCTTGCCGACAGAAATGATGTTAGTAGAAATAAAGTATTAAATCATTAACAAATGAAGAGGAGCATAGTTTGAAAAATACAAATAATAAAATTTTGGCCAAAATAATTATTTAAATAATTGCAAAAATATAAACTTTAATAATATTTTAGAACTCTGTTAAAGCTTATAGTAAAAAGTTCCTTATATTTTAGAGTCCATATAATCATATTTGTTCAGGAGAGGTTTCTCAAATCTTTTCATACAATATCACAAAACAGAAAAATTTAATATGTTCATTATTTATTTTATATAATTTAAACAAGTTTCAAAATTTTATAACACATTAATTTTCATACTAAAGAACTTTTAAAATAAAAATTAACGTCATATATATAGTAATGATGTTGTTGTAATTATGGTTTCATTGGTATTATCATATTTCTGTTTTTCTTATTTTACGAAAAACTAAAGGACCCCATTAAATACAAACGCATTTATAAATTTGGGCATATTCGTTTTGACTGACTGGTGTGTTTTGCACCAGTGGCCAAGGGTTACTGAGGAAGTTTCTTGAAAAAGCCCCCGTTCCTTACATAAGGTATTATTATTTTGCCTTTCTTAAATGCACTAACACTGTCAATTATATTTACAGCAAAAAATATTGCATCAGGAGGGCAAAATGTCAATATTACAAAGGTAAAAAACAGGCCTCTGTTTTTGAAATATTACTTCCTCAACATAATTTAGCTTTACATACAACTGTTCATCAATCACACGTTATACAATTATTAATTAATTGAAACATTCATTTGCCATAATTCCGCATCTCTTTCTTCTGTTGTTTATCGCCATTGTCTAAAGACATATAAGCTGTATCAAATTGTGGGAGTACTGATAGTAATGATATGTGAAGCGTTTTAAATTGCGAAATAAAAGCTGTGTTGATTCAACGCCGCCTCTACTAAAGTTTGCCTTCACAGTTATATCATCCTCAGTATCTATGCGTCTGTCTTTCTAATCCTTGTGTCATCTACAGAATTATTACACACACATACAATATGCACATATGTAATGATGTTGTAGAAATATTGATGTAATGATGTAGTTGATTGCGTGCATGTTGATCCATAACAAACAGCAAATTTGGCAGCCGAGGCAGATTAAATAGTCATTCTTATTTCAATTTGTAGAGTCATTAGGATTTATTTTGAAGCTTGAGACATGAAAAATGAGCAACGCCTTCGTCGGGAATTTATAACCACGGACCTCTCGGTTACGCGTCGAATGTGCTGACCGCTACACCACGGAGGCATGCGAAGAAGGCGGGAGAAATACCTTATAAATTAACATTTGAAATTCAATTGACGTTATTATTTCAACTGGCATTTTGTGTCACAATTCACTTGGCACTTAATTCGTGCTTAAAAACATTTACATTTTCGATAGCTTTGCGCAAGAAGAGAAACAGCAAACAGCAGTCTACCTTCACTTCTGAACTATCCCCCCTCTTCAAAGAGATAAAGGCTTCTCGATAAAAAAGCCCTTTTAGAAAAAAGCTTCAGAGCGTTAGGTAAATGAAGATAAATTTTGTACAATATATACAATAAGTGTTCTTTCAATGAGAAAGAAAATGATTTTCTTCAAGGACATAACTTTTGGTTTCACTATAGCCCAACATTTTGTTCATGAATTTTCTCATCCCCTCAACATACCAAACAATACATAAAAGTGTAATTTGAAAATATTACGAAAACGAATATTATGTAATATCTAAACTATATGTACAGTCCATTTTAAAAAAAGTTTGAGAATTTTTTTTTCTCAAAAAATATAAGTTTTTAAAATGGTCTTTCCAAATATTATTAAAAAAAAACCCGTAAAAACGCACAATTCTTGAAAATCTTTGTTTGAATATCACAACGTAAATTTCACAGTCCGTGTCTTGAAAGTACTTTGTTTTGCAAATGGTGGGCCCAAGCGGTCCACAGACGTTGGCGACTTCTAAGGCCAAAGGCGGTAGTCATTTTATTATTGAGCCACCTTTATAATAAAAGAATAAGTTTGATAAAAATGGCAGGTCCTGAACGAAGCAAATCAGCGTAACCACTTTCTGATGGCTGTGGATGCTTAAATACAATAGAAAGTAAAACCTCTGTTCCTTGTATAAAGTAACTGGCTTTCAGCGTTATATAAATATATCAGAATTATCAATTATGAAGTACGGCCATAAAAATTCTTCAGTGTTATATAATTGAAATAATAGCAGAAATATACAAAATTTCAAATTCACCTTAAGACTAATAACTTGCATATTCAAGTTAAAACTTAAATTACACTACAATAATAATGTAAAAAATTTAAATATGTGTAGTGTGTGTGTGTGCTTGCGTGTGTGTGGGGTAGCACTTTATGCTAAAACTATGGCTAGAGGAATATGACTGTTGAAACAGTCAGTTCATAGCCATAGCTGACTCTCCTAAAAATTAATTTCAATATTAGGAGTATACCTAAGAGGATAACAGGCGTGTACAATCCCTCCTTGTGTCTTCCCTAAGGAGAGGATGCAAACAGTAATACGCATAGCATGATTTTCGTGTCGGAGGACAGCAAAGTATAATTTCGTTTTTCAGAATCTGGTATTCTAACCAGATTGCAAAACGTAGTTCAGAGTTTTCCTTTTCTCATCTGCAGGCTTTGAGGGACATACACAACAAATTTTGAAAGGAAAAGCTCTGGGAAGAAGAAAAGGGGTAAGAAAGGAAAGGAGCTAGTTTGAAGAAAAGTCATTAATAATTTGGAACAATCAGGATTAAAGTCTTCATCGGGTTAAAATGTTATATCCGGGTTACAATTCAAAGAAATTTTACTTAATAATTTAAAAATAAAAATTAATTAATTTTTAGTGGCAACAGGCATTTCACTATTTCTAAAAGACAGTTTAAATTCTATAAAGGTCTGAGCCTGGTAGAATTGACAGTTTCTGAATTTTTTAATAAGAGAATTTGGTATATCTATTACAAAAGTAAATTCAGAATACTTCTTTGAAATTTCATAAGAGCCTGGAAAAGGAAGAGAAAGTTTTCTTGTACTAGAATATTCATATTTCTCATACGTTACTAAATCACAAAGTTAAAAGTTTCTTACTTTAAAAGGGCGTCATATCTTTGCTTGTTTACAGGCCTTGCTTGTTTATCAGATCTTTTCTGACCAAATTTCCTATTTTCTTCAGTTGTTGGATACAGATTTTGAGTTTCGATTAATGGATCATATCCATGGAAATAAAATCACTTCCATACAAACAGCAATAAAATTTATCTATAACATCTTCAATTGCTAAATCATTTTACTGTTCACACTGATCATACTGCTTTAGTTTGACTTAAGAACATCCAATAGAGAGATTATTTTAATTAGTCTTTAATTATAGAGTAGATTTAACTGCAGATTGTAGATTATTCTTTAAAACTATCTATGTATGATTTTGATATGAAGTATAAGAAACGTTCTATTAGTGGTGAAGCTGATATGTTAACTAAGAATCCTGTTTGTCAACATTTGTGTGTACAAACTAATTTATTGTCATTAGAAAAGCTTAAAAATGATCAAAATTTGGATAATGCTTGTACCCTAAGTTTAAGAAAATTAATATATGTTGACTATAAAGAAGTAAGGATTATATAAAATTACAATACTAATGTCTCTTCTCACTAAGTTACTTGAAAAAGCTCATATTGAATTTGGTCATACTGGTGTATCCTCAATACTAAATTTGTTAACTCATCAATATTATTGGCCAGGAAAAGGGGTAAAGTGAAAATATTTAAATGAAAATTATAAATTAAATTAGCAACAGCCCCTTAATTCTTCATTTTAATTTGGCTATTTTTGTTCTCTGTTCCGAAAATAGCTATTGCTTAATAACTTTTTCTGGACTGCGTCATTTCTAGATTAATCCATATCATATGACCTTTTGCACATCTCTTTGACGGAAACAAGTTACATAAGCCATAAATAATTATTAGAGCATGATTAATTATCCAATTAAATGCACTGAAAACCAAACTAAGCCATTTTGAATTAAGATTTTATCTTGTAAATTCTATTAATTGTAAAATAAATTCTGTAGGTACTTAATGATTCTTTACTGTACATATAGAATAATACAGTTGCGTAGATGTGTAATTTGACAGGCACAAGCAGATGTGGCTGAAACAGCACATTAATTTATATAGACATTACGTATTTTTTGAAAGCAGGAGAGAAGAAAAATGAGCAATGCCCGCCGGGACCTCGAACTACGGACCTGTCGAATACGCGCCAAGTTTGCTGGCCATTACACCACGAAGGCTTTCTAAGAAGGCAGGAGAAATACCTTATAAATTTATTCTTGAACATTTAAGATACATATCATCATTGCTCCTTATTTTGGATGCCATAAGCAACCCACAAAGTTTCGTTGCATATTACATTTTTTTTGACAATGGACGACATAGAGAACACACAAATGCAACAATGTAACTTAGCATAGCAAGATGAAGGCAAACAAAGTGACGCAGGCTGGTAATTGCGATTGGACAAGAAGTATTTTCAATGCTACTCTTATATAATGGGACTATGCGGATTAATTTTCAGGCGACGCAGACAGGAAGGAGACGTATTGAAATTAAAATGAGGAATTAAAATGACTACAGCTAAATTAAAGTGAACAGTTTTCTTTCATGTTTTATCATAAATTCATATATATATAAGGTCAAAGGCGATGCCTAAGTGAGTATGCCGAGAAGTTCTAAAATAAAGGATCCATTTCTGCCTAGATAAATTCGAATGCCATTATATTTCCCTTTTATGGAATACTTGATTTGAAGTGAGTTATAAGTTTGATTGATTTAAGAAGTTGATATCATAGAAACAAGAAATAAATTCTTATTTCTATAATATAGAGATTTACATTTTTATTCTTTTGATATTTTTTGAAGAATAATAAGATATTGATAACTTACTCTTTAGGAAATACCGAAAATAATTTTATTTGATTTTCCAATGAGGAATTATGTTCATTGTTACGTGAAGATTCTTTAGAGCTAGTTACTGATTTAATAATTTACCGAAGGCCAATGAATCACTCGCGTACTCTATTATTAAAACTCCGAATAACTTAAAGCAAGCGCTAATGAAAGAAGTTGAAAAATAATGAATTAGTATTAATTCTCGTTGAACTTCGGCATTGATATGTTTCCTTTCTAATAATCTCGCCAATGATAGCTGTTAATAGGTGGGGTAGTTATTGACGATTTTCATTATACTAAAAGTCATTACATAGATTAATTATTACATATTAGAAGTTCTTTATGTCAGTTTCTGTTAATGCTGTGTGGAATTGTATACTGAAGGATTATGTATTAAAGGTTAAGAAATATTTCTTTTTAACTTTTTATTTTGAACGAATTTAGTCCTAAAGCTCCGATCAGTTTCTAATTCAGTCATAAAACTTAGAACACACTATTTATATTTCAAAAAATAAAATATTGACAGAAGAATTTACGATTTCCAGTATTTACTGGACATTTTCGCGATTGTTTTCATGTGTAACGTGAATACGAGCCACTTTTTCTGAGAAAGTCTCTGCCAACGTATCCATTCTCCTCAAAAGATAACCGTCGCGTACTTTGCTATAATCAACAACGGAAATAATCTTGTATTTATTAAAACTCTGAGTTAATCACTGTTCGCAGAAAGCAAGCTATCAAAAGTTGCCGCTTAGTAAGACTTCTTCACAAGACTGGCAACTAACTTCTGTGCATCATTTTATTCTAACGAGATTTCAATGCTTCTGGACTGAAATGGGCCTGAAAAAAGAAAACAGAAAAATGGCAAAAGCAATAACTTAACTGTATATTATGTTGTTAATATTTTTCACCTTTTCAAGATTGCATTTAATTATTATACCATTTATTTGTAAATAAACCATTGCCAGTACTTATTTGACAATGATTTAAATACAGATTGTTTATAGATAGTAATAATTAGTTTTAAGCTATATAAAGATTTTATTTCTTCCCTTTGAATTCCAGAAGAGCCACAGAGGTGTGCTGTTGACGAAGAATTTCGTGAGTGTGGATGCATGAAAACGTGCTGCAATGCCAAAAAACCTGACGCTTGTGCCGGGCAGTGTCTCACGGGATGCTTCTGCAAAAACGGGCTTGTTCGAAACGAAGAAGGGAGATGCGTAGAATTGAGCCAGTGTAAGGAAACAGGCGGAAACGGTAACTAGCAGTTTTGCTCAAATTCTGTCAAAAATGCTTGAAATATTTCTTATTTCCTTGATATTTCATATCAATATATTTATGATTTTTATCTCAAATAACATAGAGTGGGCTTATTTTGCATCCTGCTTGACCAGTTATATTGATATTTTCATCTGTGTTGTTTTCATCCAAAACATGTGCCAGTTTTTTTAGGTTTTCCTAGAGATTAGATTCCTAGAGTATTAGATTAAAATTCGATGCAGGATATTGCATACCTCATTTTCCTTTTGTTATATTTACTTCTTAAATCATGTATATGTTAAATTTATATGCAATAAAATTTATAGCAAGCTTATTAAAGATAGTTAAATTATTATTAGGGTTATGGATTTGTTGGATGCATTCGTTGTTATCAGTATTTTATCACAAGTAGCAGTCATTTCAGCCTATTTTAACTTATTTTTTTGTCTTATTTTGCTTCGGCTTGAATGGACATATTTTGTGATTCATCTTGAGAATGGGAAGTAAAGCACTTCATATTCATTTCAGACTGCTCGGTGAATGTACCTAATGTCCCGCAGTCTCTTAACAATACCTCATTTTCGACAAATTTACTTTCTAAGACTTCTTGATGGGTCGTGACGCAGAACAAATACATAAATTATTTCTGTTAGATTAAAATATATACTGTGGCCTGTAACTATGCTTCCAGACAGCACTTAGCAGCGGAACTTCCAACTAAATGAAGTATATGCGCTGGACAAGGCATATAATATACTGTTTCATTATACTTTTAAATTCTGTCTTTCAGTCCTTTCTGCTGACCAGACATGTTTTCGGCATTATTTTAGCCTTAATCTTTTCAGTCTCTGATATTTGTATTAAAAAAATTTGCAGCTCATACATTTGCTTTTAACGAATGTGAATATGTACGTAAGAAACCAAAGAAACGCTCCACATATCATTATATTATATTATATTACTATATCCTCACCATATGTTATCGAAGAAATAACGTAGTAAGATACTAAGTTGATCAGCATGTGTTACATTAGGTGTAGAATCAACAGTTATGGCATAATACTTTTATTTTTCAACTTCAGTTTCAAAAAAGTGTTTATAATTTGTTTCAGTAAAAATTTCAGTTAATGCATTCCTTATTATCATTGATAAGTTACTTAAATTTGAAGTTAGTTCACATAATATTTTTAAAAATTCATTTTGCTATTCATCTTCCCTTTCGTTTTCTTCTTTTACTTCAGCTTCGTTTTTACTTCCTTGTACGAAATGAAGGAAGTACTGTAATCACTAAAAATTCCGAGTATCACATTTCAAAGAAAATATCCATTTGGACCGCTATCGAATGCAATTTAACGCTGTTTTTGCGTAAAGTCTGTACGTAAGGACAGGATTAAAGGATTCTTTTTCCTTCATTCTGATTTGCTAAACAGAATTATAAAACTGATTTAAAATGGATTCAGAAGAGATTTTTTCGTAGCATCTGAATGCACGTACGTACATTGAGGGAAAAAAAGAAGTTCAGTTTTATATCTCCCGTTCTACGACGAAATTTAGCTTGCATTTTTCATATCTCGAAAGCGCGACTTTGGATATGTATTAGATTTATGTATAGCATTGTTCTAATATAAGTATTTTGACACAAAATCAGGCCTTTTTCTGAAATGACATGCCAACGTTTTTCCATATTTCGATTTTACGACTCAAATTATGCAAAACTGCGAAGTTTTGTAAAAATTGCACTAGTGATTTTTAAAAAATTCATTCTCAAAATTTTAGCTTCTCAATGTTAATTGAATTTGGTATATATTCGTTAATATCTCTTTTTTACTAAACTTACTTGATTCTTTCTTTCATAGTTCGAAATTTAGGTTCATTCCAAATTAATTCTCCAATTTTTTATGATTTATTTTTAAAATTTGTATTTTTAAATAAATTTTTCGAAAAAAAATTTGAATTATATCCCATAAATGTTTTGCCATCTTCTTAAAGTAGATATATTTTTAAGCATATCTGCAAAAAATAGAGTTTTTTATTCGGAATTTCCTAAGATATACATGAATTTATATTTTTGAAATTTGGCGTATTTATTGTAAGAGATAATAACGAAAATGTGGTGTACACACTCTGTTAAAATTATTTGAAAGTATGAACGATGACTCTTCTTTCCGCTCGTGGACAATAAAAAAAAGGGAAGGAAAATAGGTTGCCATAAATTAAGAAATTTCGCACCAAATTTTACAAAATTTAATATTTACGCATAATTTGAGTCGTAGAATCGAAATATGGAAAAAAATTGGTATGTTATTTCAGAAAAAGTCCGATTTTGTGTCAAAATACCTATATTAAAACAGTTTTATGTATAAATCTAGTACACATCCTAAGTAGCACTTTCGAGACATGACAGAGACAATTTGAATTTCGTCAATCGGCCCAGTAGAATGGGAGATACTGCCCCCCCCTATTTTCTTGCGCAGTGTACTTATGTATGTATGTATCTTACATAACTAAAAAATGAGTAGCCTTAGAACGTATAGGACTGGTATAACATGTAGTTGTGCACCTCAATTTGTTACTCGGCTGCGTGAGCTCAGTTTTATTTATTCTTATATGCTGGTAAATTGCGCATTTTTTGCTTTAAAAATGATTGAGTTATGATGTTCTTAATCTTCGGGTTAAGGTTTTTATGTCTTTAGTTAATCTGCATGGAATAGTTGTAGAATTATCAACAATTTAAAAGTTGTTTAAGTACGGCTAAGCCAAATTTTTCTTACCATAGCAGTCATATTTGTTTACATTTTAAACTTAGCAGAATACTGAATTAATTCGTTCTGCACCTTCAATGTCGTTTTGCAGAGTGGGACCAAAATGAAACATTTAGTTTTATGCACCAAAAAATCTGCCTTCTTGCATGCTGCCTCAATTGCTTGTTTTTTCGCAGAAACTATAATTTTAATTGTAAAAATGGTTTTTTAATATTGTTTTAATTGTATTTGGTGTTTTATGTTTTTCTATATTTTTCAATTTTTAATGAAGATGCTTTGAGTTTTTATGTATTTTTGCCTTCCCGCGATGGGAGAACTGAATTAATTGAATGAGAAGTATATCTCTAATGAAATTCGGGGAAATAAATGTTTCGCATTAGCAAAAAACATTGTCGCCAGTCTGTATCGGACAGAGGAGAATATTTACGAGTATTACGTGCGCATTAGATTAGCGGCGCTGAATGGTCTGTGAAAATCTGTTTCTGTTTTATTTGTTCAATTTCTTTTATATCTTTTATATCCTAACTTATTCTAATTTCAGCCTACAATTTCCTGCCAGAATGTAAATTCAGAAACGCAGTTAATGCAGATGAGAAAGAGTACTACTTAAGTCTTGACTTCACTGACTTCGAGAGAGAGAGTCTGATTCTCTGACTAGCGCGCGTTTGCCTTTTGGCTACGTCTCTCTGAGCTATTCCTACGCTCGGCCATACCTTAGGCCCTTGCTTGGCTTCGCCGATTTAATTAATACTTAGGGGCCAACTAGTTAGATCTCTGATAGCTTCAGCTATACCTTTTAAATAGCTTAGCTAAGCCAGTTTTAGTTTAAATTATTATTATTTTAAGTTCAAGCCCGAGTGGCGGCTTTGTGTAAAGTTCCAAATAGCAAATGACTGTAAATATACTGAAAAATAAAGGGTTGTAAACCCTCCTTCTGTTCTTACGTCTTCTGTTCACACACTTAAGCGATTGTTCGCTTTTTAGTATTGGTGGGGTTCTAAGTTAGAACTTTAGGATTAAATAGTAAAACCCCACAACCTCCGACTACTAGCCTGATGATAACAGGCTCCAGGTTCTCACCATATCAAATAACGCTTACTATGGCTTTCTAGACTAAACCTGGACTCATCCGTAAAGAGAACAGCCCTCTATTGATCAGGCGTTCAGTGGACATGTTGCCGTGCCCACTGCAAACGGTCCCTCCTATGGCGTGACGTGAGCAGTAGGCAAATGGCTGGTCGCCTCGCATAGAAACCACCTTCGTGAAGCCTTCTGCGCACAGTTGACATTGATACCAACCTTCCGAGGGTAGCAGCAAGGGAGGATCTAGGAAGAGTCGGCGTAGCGGTTCTGTTCCTGCTCGCATATAATGTCAAATATCGGTCATCGGCGCTCGTCGTAGCAGTTGGCCGTCCTTGACTGAACCTCCTAGATGCCGAATCTGTGGTTTAAAATTGCCTCCAAAGTGAAAAGTCCCGTCTGAAAAGTCTATGAACCACAGATGGACTTACATTTAGCCATCTGGCCATTTCTGCTTGACTTTGCCCTGCCTCTAGTCTCCCAATGGCTCTCCTTCGTAGTTATGCAGACAAATGATGCCTGGAGGTCATTGTTACGAATTGGCTATCTCAGGTTCCTGATGTCACTATCACAGTGAAATACGTGGGCTTGCTCTCAAACATAGACGTTTATGCTTCTCGCAGATGACGTAGTCTGAGTGCAGCGCTACTAATTTGCATATTGCAGTTTTACTCAGCTACTCTTACTTGGCAACATATTCAAATTTTACATAGTTTGGCTTATTTTTGAGGGAGTTATCGCTTTTTTTGTGATTTTTCCTTAACTTATGATAACCAGTGTAATTAGACCCCGCTCTGTATTTGAGCGATATCCATAGCTACATGAACGCGGAATTCCCCGAAATGAATTTTATCAGTCAGGTTGCAGGCAGAACTGAAGAACTGCTCAAAGAGTGCACAGAGAACGATTCCCACGTAGAAAGCTGCCGAATATCGAAACGTTCGTGTGTATTGCCCAGAAGCTTATTTGCGAAAATGGATCGTTCCGTCTTTGGGGTCATGAAGTGGGCAGACGAAGAGATTGTAAAATTTCTGCAGTGGGAAGACATTGTAATGTCTAAACTGGATCATAATCCTATACAAGCACGAGAACTGTTGCATTTGAGCCAACCAGTTGTTTAAAATAGTTTAAATAACGAAGAAATGCATTCACATTACTTTCAGAGACTGTTGGCATTTTGGGAGGAAAATTATTCTCTTGTGTGTGAAGTGTAGCAAGCTCCAGAAAATAACGACTTCTCGTCAGACGTCTTACTCAAGGATGAGGATA
Source organism: Stegodyphus mimosarum (assembly GCA_000611955.2). Lineage (NCBI taxonomy): Eukaryota > Metazoa > Arthropoda > Arachnida > Araneae > Eresidae > Stegodyphus > Stegodyphus mimosarum. The sequence continues at coordinate 327,573 of KK120157.1, read as the reverse complement.
AGTTTGCAGGTTCGGGTTTATTTGTGATCCACAGTTCTCACCCTTAATGCATGAAAATACACATACACTGGAAGCCCGCAAACTGGACTCCAGATATCTCGACATTCCGTATAACTCGACAACGTGTTAGGAACTGTTTTAAGATATTTCTAGGAGAAACAGGGCAAATATTACATGCAGTACAAATAATTGCGTGTTTCTTTCTTGTTCTGTTCAAATATTTGAGTGTTCTTTTTCTGTAATTTTTGCCGTTTTCGCAATGTGCCATTAATTCTTGACCTGCCTAACAAATTTCAAGATATGTTGTAATACTTGGCAACGCTCTTTGCTTCTTTCAAGGATACGAATAAAATCAGACAGCAGCTGGACGCTGACTCACATTCCTTTCTTTTGTTGCGAAACTTAGAAGACTTGTCTGAAGTTTTGTGACTGCATCTTATTGCAAACTAAACTCACACCTGTTCATTGCGGGTATCGTTCCTCAGTTCACATCCAGGTGTATAAGTGTCAACATATTTTTGGAAACTTTTGTTTCTCTGTGAAGTGAAAAATGTCGTCGAAAAGAAAAGGAAACAAACTAATATGTCAATGGAAATGAAATTAGATGTTTTAAAGAGATTAAACAAAGGGCAAAGTGCAAAATTATGAACAAAATTACCATGGAGTTTGGTGTTGAACGGACAACTTTGATAGGGTAGAAAAAGAAGAGGTCCTAAATCGAGTCTTGGGGCGTGAAAAAAGCATACACGGATGGTTTAAAGGAAAGAAAAAGTATGAAATGGGGTGAATAGAAAAAAGTGAGCGAGGCGCTTTATTTATGGTTCAGGGGGCAAAAGGAAAAGGGAACACCAATTTCAGGACCAATTTTACAAGAGCCGTAAAATTTTATGACGAATTTCAAGAAGGACAGCCTGGATTTACTACTAGTGCTGGCTGCTTCGATAGATGGAAAAAGCGGTATGGCATGGGACAGTTAAACGTTTGAAGGGAAAAGCTATCTGCTAACTTAGAAAATGTTGCAATATTCAAGGATAATTTCCACAAACTAATTGTTAAGGAGGGTATATTGAAGATCAAATTTATAATTGTGATAAGACCGGTCTGAATGTTCGAATGCTACCTTCGAAATCCCTGGCCTCCAGGGAAGAAAAATTGGCACCACAGAAGAAGCAAGGAATGAAAGTCTTGGCATACAGCAATGCAACAAGCAGCTATAATCCCGACATTAATGCACTATTAATTATGCATCCCCAGGTGTTTAAAACGTAAAAAATACACTAATGGGACCGAAACGAACTATGACCTTCCTGTTTGGTACCGGAATCAGTCAAACGCATGAATAAATAGAGCAATATTTAATGATTGGTTTCCTCAGCGGTTCGTTCCATCGATTGAAATGTTTTAAAATTTGCCAAGGAATGCGATTCTCATTCTAAACAATGCCTCGTGCAATCATAATGTAGAAAAGTTACCAGACGAAGATATAAGAACCACGTTTCTCCCTCCTAACGTAACTTCAGTGTGTCAGCCGATGGACCAGGGCGTCTGGGAGGCATTGAAGAAAAAATACAGACATAAAATTCTTTCATCTCTTCTCCTAGCCATGGAGGGAAGGTGTGATATGATCCAGAAACTGAAGAAAATAGGTATGTTGGATATTGTTGGATGACTATCTTAATCTTTGAGTGAATCGAGTAGATAAGCCTCGTTCGTTCCTGGAGAAAGTTGCTGGACCATTCAAGAAACGAATTTCACGAAAGCACAAAAGAGACAGAGAATTGTGTAATAATTGATTACTTAAGAAAATTCCAGGCTGCGAAGAAGTTACTGATTGTGATTTTGAAGAATAGATGAGACAAGATGAAAAGTGCGAAATTTTAGGACATGCAGAAATAGTTGCACTGGCGAAAGACAATGTGGTTAAAAATGCAGATGAATCAGAAAACTAAGAGACTGAAGACAACGGAAAAGCTAAAATGATGACCCATAGTGAAGGACAGAAGGTCACTGAAGTGATGTTCCGTTACATGGTGGAACAAGGTGCATCTGGTATGGGCATTTTGTTCCTCCGTCTCCTACGGAATGAAGCTACATTGACGACGGAATGAGAGGGACAATCTACCATTACACGATATTTTTCTACCTTTCTTCATTTTTTATGTAAGTTTTTCTACTCATTTATCTCAAGGTATTTATTCTTTTTATAACTCCTATTGTGCTAGAACTTGACATAAAAAGTCAACATTAATTTAATTGTATGCTGTATATTTTCGTGTCCAATATTATGCAACAAATATCTTGAATAATTTACAGTTAAACATTAAGAGTTCTGCAAACCCCACCCCATATTCCTTAAAACTTGACTTTTCGGAAACTCGAATGTTTCTCAGTCTACATTATGTCGAGTTTTGCGGGACTCTACTGTACCACAAGATCATATGCCCAGCAGGAAAGATTAATCATTAGGAGCTGACATGGTACACAAATACCTAGTCTACTAATGGCTGCACGCACAGCATGTTTTCACAAAATACCTTGCCGGAGTTTCTTTCCAGTGTTACTGCAGTTCTTCACTCGTGAGTATGTATAATTCCAAACGATGAGACGCAGCTCAATTCAGTAGTAGTACCAGAAATTATCTCAACGTTGCGTACGGTCCACAGTGGATCCGAAGGGATTGACCTCGACCACCGTAATCGCCAGATTTGACATGCATGGACTTGTTCTCGTCGCAATGATATACGAGAGTTTCCATTCAGTCCAAGGAAGATCTAATGGATCTAATGGTCAGGCTGTCATATGCTGTTGGAAAGGTGCATGAAAGATTAAAAGCCCTTGCTTATGTATTCCAGTCCATGCGCTATTGCAATGAATCTTGTATTATTGCTAGTGGTCGTGTTATTATTTTGTTTCATAACTCCTTTCTGTGCCAGAATTTAAATGCACTATCTCTCGCACATACATATTATTATAAAATCTGCAATTTTGGTGCTGCAATTTTCCTGCCCTGTACCTACCTTTACATCGTTGTCAGATTTTATGATATCACCTGATATAGTTGCGTATGGATAAATAATGAAGTGTGGACATACATGTAATAGTATGCAGATTTAGAGCTACCATGTTTGCGTACCTCATGTACATTTTACACTGGCACAGTATGTACATTTTACATTGGCACTATATTCGATTTTATTAATTTATTAATTATTACGATGATACATTTGTACAACTTAAAAATGAGAATATAAATATTCTGTATTATCAAAGATACGTTAATTTTTTACATTTCTTAAAATTTATTATCTTTTAAAAATGTGTGATAATTAATTTTTCATTTATTTATATTTTTTTCTCTATTGAAGCCAGGCTCTTTCGGATTATGGTCCCTAGATATTTATCTAATTTGCCTATAGGTTAATCTGGCACTATCCAGACTGTTATTTTGATAGCGATAGAAGCTCAAAAATTTGATCTGAGAAGTAACTAGGAAACGCTCGAAAAGATTACTGATTTTTGAATTAGTGGCAAATCGTGTTCACACCAAAAATTCTTTTACAAAGAGTGCAAAACAATAAAAAGTTACATAATCTCAAAAGCTGATTGTTTTAATTAAACTCAAATTAGAAACAGTCAAGAAATCATCGCATTCCAAAGTTTGTTAATTTGTGAAGATTTTGTAAGACTACCCTTGAATCCGTTTATTTATTATCTGAAATAAGTTGCTATATATATAGATTTAACTTTTTATACAATACTATTTAACTTTGAGTTGTAAACACCGAAACAAATGATATTTTTTCAGAGAAAGTTCAAAATTAATTTATTGTAATACTATCATTTGAAACCAAATAACTTTTATCGTAACTATAATAATTATTTTCAAGTTATTATGTGTATTTCCTTAATAAACATGCTGAATTATTACGAAGGTTCTCAGCACAGTATTAAGCTCTATTTCATACCTGCTAAAGCTAAAAGCTAGAAATGATTTCTTCAGAGGTGGGAAATTGCTACTAAAATTGTGCGAATATTTTTGCACCAAAGTCTAAATTATGTGTCAAGATTAAATCATTTATGTTGCTGTTATTCAGCTTTACAAATAAGGGTTCATATCATTCTTGACATGAACTATCAATCGAAAATATATGTATACCTTTTATGCATTCTAAATTGCTTTTCACATGCACAATATAACATGTTTTATTTTATGAGAATTTTGTTTCCAAATTACAGAATATTCTTCCGGTAGAAAACGTTATCCCTGATGAGATCATTAAGACATTTTTTCAACAGATAATATAACTCATTTTCGTGTGTAATTGACTGCACAAACTCTTAGTTTTAATTTTGAATCGGGTATTGTTTTTTTAAATCTAACAGTTGGCGACTGCTAGTTATGCCTTGTAAAGTATGGGCATACCTAATTGTCATTTAACTGTCTTGAGAATGTTGTTCAGAAGGCGACTGATATTACATCCGCAAAAAGCGGGAAAATGAAAGCACATAAAGCCAAATATAACCCAGGCCAATGCTTACCGTACACTGTTCCCAGCAGCTAAACCAGAAATTTATTTTTTGAGAAAGAAATAACATAAATATAAATTAAAATGCAATACGATTTTTTGTTTGTTTTTATTAGTCTTCTACAAATATGTTTTAACGAGGGAACGGGCAAGCATTGTTAACATACGAGGAAAATGTGATCGATCGAAATTCCACCAGGTGTGAATAAGATTTATTTTATTTATCTTATTTTTTTGTACGTTTTTGCTCAACTATGTACTTATTTTGTGACATTTGCTTCAAGTTTTACACCTTTATGTTATTTTTTTCTTTTTTGCCTCGTTTCGTCACGCACTCAATTAATTTAGAGGCTTATCCAAATTTTTCAGCAAGCGGAAGAGGGTATGTGGAAATCGTCACTTGTGTTCTAAGTATACACTCACGTTTGTGAAAATTGCAACACCAAGAAGGAATCGTCATAATTGAACGTAATTTAATACACAGTTGAGTGGTAGTGGTACAAATAAATGATTAAATGTTCAAAGCAAACAAACAAGAACAAGAGATCAGAATCAGTATTTTGTGTGGCCACCACGCGCCGCAATAAGTGCTGCTACACGATGTGGCATGGAGTCAAACAAAGTTTGAATGTCTGACTGAGGAAGAGCATTCCATATCGTTTGTACGCGTACCCAAAGTTCGTCTGCAGACGCAACAGGACGAGGATCACGAGCAAGACGCCGACCAATGACATCCCACACATGTTCAATTGGCGACATATCCGGGGAACACGCAGGCCAAGGAAGAAGCTGTACCTGCTGCGCTGCAAAGAAGGATTTAACAATCCGAGCAGTATGAGGGCGGGCATTGTCCTGTTGAAATACAGCGCCTGGCAAGCTTTGAAGGAAGGGAACAGCTTCGGGCTGTAGAACTTCACGGATATACCGGTTGCTGTTCAGATTGCCCACAATTCGTAGCAATTGAGATCGTCTATGATATGCTATGGCGCCCCAGACCATAACTCCGGGTGTTCGTCCACTGTGGCGTTCGATAATGCACTCCGGAAGGTGGCGTTCACCGGCATAGCGTCTGACACGAATGCGGCCATCATGGTACCACAAATTAAAGCGGGATTCGTCAGAAAACACGACATGCTGCCAATCAGCACGCCAGTCTCTATGCTGATTGGCCCATTGTAGCCGCAGGCGGCGATGGTCGTGCGTTAGGGGGATCCTGTATAAAGGAGTCCGTGCGCGCAGTCCACACTGCAGCAGACGTCTACGAATTGATGAAGCACACAATGAAACACCTGTAGCTATTGACCACAGTGCTGCCAATTGTCTAGAGGAAGCTGTACGGTCCGTCCGCGCCATGCGGACCAGGTGTCTATCATCGCGAGCTGACGTCACATTTCGGGGTCCACTCCCGGATTTCCGAGTTGTCCGACACTCGTCCGTCCACTGCTTCCAAACGCGCATCACTGTGCTGCTGTTACGCTGCACACGAGAGGCTACTGCACGATACGACAATCCAGCTTCACGAAGGCCGATGATTCTCCCTCGTTCAAACTCTGTAAGTTGTTCAAATCTCGCTCTCTTTCGTCGACGAGGCATAAGTACAGATTGAGTTAACGTTTACCACTAGCAGATAACCACCGATAACCATACACGCCTCGCTACAGCCGTCTATTTATTCGGATCCATCAGCCGTTCAGAGGGCGCTGCTCAGCATATGCATGCGCTACGGATTTGCAATTCTAATCATTTGCATATCATGCGCTACTTTGCATTTCCTGAAAATTTCAGCTCACTCGCGTAAGTCCTTCATGGTGTTGCAATTTTCACAAACGTGAGTGTAATTCTGACCGATGGTGTTGCTGTCTTTATCTGCTTAGAATGTGAATTTAGAATGTGAAATTTAGAGCGTACGTCGTTCGATCCAAACAGTGTAGTAGTTTTGCTTGGAGTTTGTTGAATTTGTGAGACAGCCAATATTGTCAGTTTACAGCAAGCAGTAAACAACGAGAAGTTGAATGAATTGTTTTACATTAGTTTTAAGTTTTAATCTCACGACCTGTGAGGAATAACGTATACATTAACCTTTACCTTTTCATTTGTATCTTGTGTCTACAGTAAGCATTAAGAGAGGCTATAACTGAAAAGCAAATTAAGTTATTTTCTATTAGTCATTAGCTGGGATCAAGAAGTTTCATTTAAGCAGTTCAGTTTAAGTAGTTAGTCACCTTTTGATGTTATAAATGAATAGGATAATAAATAGCTCAGTTTACAATTTGTACATAGAGATAACACCACATTAATAATTTCTTCATATTTACTCAGTGATTTGAATGTTTTACTAATCGTGAGCATTTTTTGACCTTACAGATTAACCTCACAGAAGTTATCGCTTTTCCCTGCTCTATGTTTTCTTGATGCAAGTGATTATGACATCTTGTTAGCATTCTGTGGTTGGAAGTTTGAAGAAAGCACAATTAACTTTTGACGTTTCCTAGCAGGAAAAACCGCTAATTCGGTTGATAATGCACAGTTTCTATGTACACTGGCAGTCGAAATAAAATGTCGTAAACGATAAGTCATAATTACCTAGATTTATTCGACAAGTCTTATATCTACTTCCCTTTAAATGATGGAAGAATGTAAGGAACTGTTACATATCTCCGTACATCGTCGCGTGGTATAAGTGGTACAAACTTTAAACATAACCACCTAGCATTAGAAATCCGTGATTCGATTCCCGGCAAAGGTAAAAAGTTAATTTTTTCCTCTTTCGAAAGAAACTATGGTCTATACAAGATATTAGAAACAGCCTTATTTTCTCAGTGTTTTATATCTGTTTGAGCTGTGTTCTCATTGACAAATTTTATGCCCCAGATCGACATAAATCTAGAAGAGTTTGCACTGAAGAAGAATGAATTTCACATCTAGAAGCGTTTACATCTACTGAAGCAGTTTTCTAATAAGAATCATCTTTAGCAATCTGTTCTTTTAAAATTATCTTTCTTTTATTATAATATGTTACATTACTAAGGGATTTATAATCCATTCTATCTGTCAGGTACATTCCAGAAGGTATAAAATCACTAATCTAGTCCATCTTTTACTCGGCTTGGCGAATAGCCTGCTTACAGGAGTGTTGCCGTATGATCTGACTTAAGATTCTTAATTTACTTTCAAATCAAAATAATACATTGCTCAGTTAACTGATGAGTTAAAAGCAATAAAATCTGAATACATATTCCTTTTTAAAGTTGTATCAAATTTCGATTTCAAAGAAGCCAATAATATCTTGTTTCAGGTACAATCTGTGGAAAGAACGAAGAGATAGTTGCTTGCGCAAAACCAAAATGGTGCAATACCTGTGTTGTTCGCGGCAATTGCAAATTGAAGACGTGTTCAGAAGGATGCGACTGTAAAAAAGGATTTTACAGAGATGATAATGGAATTTGCATTCCATCTTTTCAGTGCCCTGGTGATAAGCCAACAAGTGAGTAATGTCTGGAGAGTAGAAATTAACATAATCAGTATTGCCTTTATTTCAGTTCTTAGTTTCTACATCTATCAATTTCGTCATCTGTACCAGATGTGTCTGTTACTATGATCGGCTGATATACAGGGATGTTCGAAACAATTGGTTGTACGCTTAATTTGAACAAACATTGAGTCTAGACATACCATTGCTAACAGAAAGTTAAAAGGCGTTTTTACCTTTTTTTATCGCGTGCTTGGGGGAAATAATACATAATGGTAGCACGTCCTATTGGCAATGGAAGATCTGAAAATCGAATCCCGACGAGGATATATCGTGATTTTTCATACCTTCAGACATTTCTAATAGCTCTACAAAGTTTCTGAAAATAAGGTAAAATAACGTACAGAATTTTAAGAAAATATATTCAGCACTGTGGGTAGGATAGTTTTATAAATACGCATTTTAATGTTTTTTATAAATCATGTAGAACAATTGCAATTCATGGAATCTGTATTAAGTTTCGCCAGATTAAATACAAAATTTGCGTTAGGCTTACATGCAAAATTGGGCATATATAAGAATTTAGATTTTAGATTTTAGATCAGATTATTAGATCAGAGAAGAATTTAGATTATTAGATCAGATTTCTGTATCTGCAATTAGGACTTCCCAGTTTGGTCTGATTTAATGAGAACTACAAAACAACAGTTTCTCGTTTTAACGATGAACATTCCTTCAGAGGATAAAATCATACTATTATTAATTTTATTGACTACTGTTAGAAAATACCAATTAGTAATAATGTGCCGCTTCTCATAACCTATCGAAAATGGAGAGGACAAAAATCCTTTAATTTCGAGATACTGAGTTATTAAGCCAGCGCGGATATTTAAGCTTTTAGACTTAAATATCAGAACTGCTTAACATTATGCATCTTCCACTGAGACCATGATTGCAAGAGCAATGACGAACTCGGGTAGATTTGGTAACTAAAAACTAATTCTGCTCCGGCGGATCTTTAGATAAAAAGAGTGGAGCATAGTGATGTTTAATGCGAGTGAACCTTTGAATGCCATGTATTAAGTTCAGCTTAGTGCAGCAATGTACATACAAACCATCATAAGGTGTCTTTATGATCAAGAACAATAAGCCAAATAGCCAGCTCCCGGTGCAGGTGTTCTATTCACCTCAGGCCACTGCAGTCATAGGCTAACATACTGTTCATCCATGTGGCACTGTAAGCTACAACAGAGAATGTATTCTTCAGCAGAGAGTTTTGATTCTGCTTCAATAGCTTTTGCTACAGCAAATAATTTTGCTTCTTATTCAAGCTCGAAGATTATTCTGGTTCTTCGTAACTGTCAAGAAGCGTTTATAAGACAATCGACCTTGCTCTTAGAGAAAGCCTCGTAATCTGTTGATTGGTAGAACTCTCTAGTCTTCTTTTCAGGTGCAGCTGTTGTTTACCATTACGTTGATTTAGTGGCGAAACCAAGGGTTCTGCAAACTTTCCATTCCAGTTGAGGCTTGGCGCATTTTCGGACTTATATTGAACACGAGATGGGATACTATTGACTGGATACTTCAAAAAGAAGAGAAATCTGCTAATTGTAAAGCCTAAAGGGGGCAAAGAGTTAACGTGAGAAAACATTCCTCACACAATGATTAATGTTCTTATTGATAGTATCAGAAGTGCTTATTCATTAAGGAACTTTTCCGCACATTGCTGTCACATTCCATACTGAATAAACGGAGATTATATGAATAATTTATTCCGAATTTTTAATCATTTTCTTATGATTAACGTGCTTATATCAGCGAATTTCAAATTTCTACGGCTTTCCTTTTATACTGTAATTTAAATCTAATACAGTTGAGCTTGCATTATTTTGTCAAGCAACTAAAAGGGATTCAATCATAGATACTCAATCAGCTATCGTTTCAAGGAATTAAATTGTGAATATTTTTATGAAAATATGTTGGTTCTTCTAAAATGAAACGTAAGAAGAGATTATAATTTTCAGTAGCGACACAGATTGCAGTACTTTTATTGTCAGACACTTTTATTTTTTCATGTGTATATTATATGGAACAAATTGAAACCATACTGTTTTAATTTATAATGAATCAGTTTACAATTTTTTACAATTTTTCATTATTTTAATTACTTTTACTATCATTTCAATTTGACTTGATAATTAGTTAAAAATATTTCTCAGACTGATTTTTCTTTATAGAGGCAATTGTAATTGAGCCTCTGGTATTTTTAAATCAATTTTGACCAAAAATCTTCGTTTAAAACGTAAGGGTAGTTATTCGTTCAATTTGATTCAACTTATTTTAGCAACAAACTTTGGCTGCAACAATGAAGACCAAACTCACTTTACTAAAGAAAGTCTGTAAGTACGTGTTTGCTGCATTACTGGTCCTGGTACAAGCGAAGCTAATAATGCAGTACAGCCCTTTGCACAGAAGCTCTCTTTTCAGATCGTATGGCGTAAATATTGTTACTCATTTTCTCCCTTTTATTTTTTAATGAGAATAGTTTTAAAAATAAAATATTACTGTTGGCTATAACATTCATTATTAAGCATTTGAACTTTTGCATACTGAAAGAGTTAAATTTCTTGAATTTCTAACTATGATGTCAATGTATGTTTGTGCATGAAAAATACAATCATATAATCATGAGTTTGATTTTCCGGGTTAACATCTAGTATTATTGTTTCACAAAGCTTTAGTTCCTTCAGTGATATAATTAGTTTATGAAATCTTATTTGTGGGTTTTTATTTTGGTGGGGCACTTAAGATAAAGCAAATATTTCCAGATTTTACCAAAAACCAATCACTTACTTATTACAACAATCATCAGCAGTTCCTTTAATATTGTAGGTCATTTGAAGGAATGCATTTTTTTCCTTTATATAGATACTAAACTTAAAACAACACCCAAGTGAATGGGTGAAGCCTACACGTGAATGGGAAATGTGCACCGCGAAAAAAAAGGACAGTTCTATATCTCCCATTCTAATGGGCTGATTGACGCTTGCATTTTTCATGTTTCGAAAGCGCGAATTAGGTTATATATGAGATTTATATACAGCATTGTTCTAATATAGGTATTTTGACACAAAATCGGACCTTTTTCTGAAATGGCATACCAATATGTTTCCATCTTTCGATTCTACAACTCGAATTAACCCAAACTGCCAAGTTTTGTAAAAATCGCAAGAGTAATTTTTAAAAATATTAGCTCTCAAAATTTTAGCTTTTCCGTATATTTTCTTTATTATTTCTTTAAAAATACGATTGAAAAATAATAATTTTGCTTGCGGCATTTGAAAAGTGATATTCGAGACTAACAGTGCTTTTGGTGCTTAAAAAGAGGTGCTTCTGGCGCCTTGTGCCTTTCATTCTCCTTCATATACATACAGCAAAATTAAATGAAATTGTTTTCTATTTTAGCTGTTTTTAACTATCTCTTTTTGCTTCGTATTTAATGATAACCGTGGTTTTGGATTATGAACTTGTGTACAAAGTACTGTTCTAAAGTTTAAATAAGTAAGTCTCTGTGGTCCAGTAATGAATTAACTCATTTTACATTAATTCCAATGAGAACAATAGTTTCAGTTTATGAACATTTCGGTTGACGAACAGCCTTCAGGAATGAATTAAATTCGTGAACTAAGATTTCGTTGGAATTCAGCGTAGAATGGCTATCCTGGCTATTCATCTGACGATATGACTCGGAAGTGACCAGACCAGACTAACGTCATCAAATTAATTTTGACAAACTTTTAAAGAGATAAAATTTGAAAACAGTTTGAAAGGAGAAAATATGTTGTCAAAAATTCAAAACCCGAATGACGCTATATGTACATATGTATACATGCTTATGGAAAGTATAAAATCCAGCTTTCAAATAATAAATTAATAGCCCTTTAACTCCTTTGTTCATTCTAAAAATAACAGAGCAATAAATGTTCTAAACGAAAAAGATCCGGCATTTAATTGCACTTGTTGCGCACTTATCCAAGAAATCTAAACCCAACATCTGTACATTAAACTGCCATATGATCTGAAATGGAATGCAGTATAAAAGCTTAATTATGTTGCAGCTTCCTCTACTTCTCTTTGTTCATCTCTTTTGCCGCTTTCCGCTGTGACGCTAGCCCCCCCCCCAGAGTTTACGTTTCTAATTTTCGTCTTTCAAGCAGATGCAATCTGCCCAGAATTGGGCTGTGCAGAGCGCACCCGCAGTGATAATGTGTATTATCGAGAAAATACATTTATGTGGGGAATTTACGTTATGTGTGTTCTTTGAGTGTCATCTTGCTAACTACGCAGTCTCTTACAACACGGTGCTCTTCAACGCCAATCCTTTGCAACTCCCACCAAGTGATCTTATCACATTAATGGAACAATTATATTATATATATAATGATTTTGAATCGTAGTCGCAATTGCGGAGTGGTAGGGCAAAAGAAAGAAGTTGATACGAAACTAAGTTTGGCTAATAATCATCTAAACTAATCATCTTTATTTCCAGATTTCCAGGCACACTAGAATAACTTCTCTTAGACAATATATTCTTTAATCATAACAATTACGATAATTTCTTATGTACGATTTACACAAGTTAATGGGAGCGACGTTATTTTAGAGGGACAAGCAGAGCACAGAGGACACGTTAGCAATGGTAGAAGCTAGGGAAAGGAATGCAGCAGAATAATGACGTAGTTATTGTGCCAAGAGTATTTATAAATCTGATGCACAAGTACAGCTAACTTGTGATTGGTTAATTTTAGTTTTAGTTGCTATTTTCACGTAGCGTTATATAACGTAGAAAGATCTCGAATTTGGGAGAACAGATGAATTTAAGGGGAGAGCAACAAATTTAGAATGTTAATTTTGAGGTAGCCAACTATTCTTAAAGCAGCTATCATATTTTGTTTTAGCTTACACACACACGCACATATATATATATATATACATGTGTGTGTGTGTGTATGTGTAATAATTCAGAGATGGTGTTAGCTCTCAAGTAATAATAACACTAAGTGGACTATAACTTGTTTTATTAATGACACAATTGCTCAAACTCACAATTATAAAATTAATAACTCATGGCTTTCAATGAGACGAATGCACACACGCTTTCTCGTTCGCCACCAAAGGCCATACTCGTCATGTCACCAGTAATATTACTACACTGCAGAAGCTCAGGCGCGAAGATACCGCCCTGCGCTGCAATGCGTTAGCATTCAACAGTCGTAATGATATATATATATATATAGACAAATTGACATAAAATCATCAAACCATAATATGATATTTAACTTATAAATCAATATATAAACCAAAAATATTAAGAAACAAGATACATGCATATAAATCAACATGAAAATACAATTACATAACAATACTTTATATGGCACATTCACTACTAAAATGACGATAAAGCAATACTCATTTTTGTAGTAGTAATACATAATTTTGTAATTAGTCGTTTGAATGTACCGGTCTGGGTTTTTACATTACACACACGAACTTTTCCGTCTTTACCATAAAATACTTCTATTGTTCCACGGATTGCCCAATTAAAACAAGGCTAATTATCCTTAATTAAGACCATGTGTCCAATATTTGTATTTGTCTTTGAGATTTGCCATTTAGATCGATTTCATAAATGACTTAAATAACTGGAATTCCATTTCTTCTAAATAATTTGTACCAACCTTGTGATTTGCGGCAATAATTTTAACCTATTAATGTTAACATTGGCGATATCTGGCTCAGAAACTTAGTTCATTGGTCTGCCAATCAGAAAATGTCCTGGTGTTAGAACGTCTAAATCATCGATATCCGAAGATAAGGGTCGCGAATGTGAATGGCCGCGGAATTTAAAATTCGTTCGATTTGAGTCATAACTGTTAAAAATTGTTCGAATGGGTTTTTTCATTACCTACGACAAGTTTCGAATAATACTTAAAAGCCTTCACTCCAGCCTCCCAAACACATCCAAAATTGGGTGTCCTGGGAGGAAACAATTGCCATTGGATATTGTCAGAACTCAAGTAGCCAGACAAAAGCTCATTTTGTTCATTTACTAATTTGCTTAACTTTTAAATTAATTATTTGCACCAACAAAATTCGTAGCATTATCATTAAATAGCTTCGAACACTTACCTCTTCGAGGGAAGAAGCGTTTCAAGGTAACAATTAATGCTTCAGATGTTAGATATGTTACCATTTCCAATGAAGGACTTTAGTGACATGCAAATGAATATACATACATAAAACTTCTGATATGTACCTTTTCTCTGTTTTTTGTATTTTATTAAGAATAAACCTCAGATGTCAACTCCAGTACAATTAAATGTAAAATTACCTGTAATTCTTTCCGTGTATAGTCATCCATGATTTGCTGAGCTATTGTGAGATTAGCTTTGAAACATATTATGCACTGTTTTACAATCTTCCTGCAAGCATTTTTACCATTTACAGTTCAAACGTTTTGTCTTATATAATAAAGATTGGAAACCTACATGCAGATATTTAAAACGATAATAATTAACTATGTTAATTTGTGTATAGAAAGCAGAATAATAGAAAATTTTTTCTCATAAATTAAATTGTTATTTCTTAATCTACCTCCTAACTAAGTAACCCATTATTGTAAATAAAGAGGTTAAGATTGTTAACAGAGCTATCCTTTGGAACCGTATCTGATTTTTAAGACCATTATTTATTTCATTTATAAAATACTCACCTTGCACTAATATTAATAAAGTTTTTATCTGCTCTTAATTCTTCCACTTGTAAATTACCTACCTTCTTTGGCACTTGCTTACAATTCTTATAAAACCTAAATCAAAAACTTATAATACGAATAAATTTTAAATACTTCTTTCTACGATTCAATAAATTATTAAATAAGTTATTCACATTTAGATTTAAATATCTGATAGTTCAAAATTAGCTCAGATTTTAAGTTCATTCGAGTCTCTCTCACTTACTGCTTCAGGTACTGTTCTGTTTGGGTACTCAGCCTTCATCAAGATGTCACGTTCTTTCCACTACAGTTGACTTAGTTGCAGCTTTTTAACATTCATACCTCTACATGTGCGATCAGATGGGTTTTCTTCAGAAGCAATGTAATGCCACTGTTCTATTTCAGTAAGATTCTGTATCTCTGATATCTGATTTGCAACAAACCTCTTGAACAGATGTGGCTCTTTTTTAATCCACAACAGCACGATCATAAAATCACACCAAAGCTGAATAGAGGAAAGCTCTATTTTCAACTCTCTGTTCCATTCACTCGGATACATTAATTTAGCCGAAAGGATTGTTGCGTAGAGCTCAAGTCTTAGGAATGTAATCTTCTTCGAAGGGAGACACGAGATTTACTGCACACCAACCTCCCTGATGTACTTTTGGATGCTCATGTGCCTTTACAGTAGGTAACTACCCCATAAGCTACCTCATAGGCATCAGAGTAACCTTGTAACTCTCCGACTTCAATATTGCTGATTAACTGCAAGGTAGTGGAAAATTCCTTCCATTCTTTAGCCTCCTTTTCTGGCATAACATTATTCTAGTTCAGTTTTAATTACCATAATTTCTGCATCAATATCTTTGCCATTATTACAGCTGGGGCTACTAAACCCAGAGGATCAAGGATACGAGATATAAAGGGTAATACTTGTTGTTTAGTGATATTCATATTGTTATCGATTTTAACGTTTAAGCCCAAACAATCTGTTTTCGATTTCCATAAAGTACCTATTGCTTTAGATTCTTCTGATTGACCAAAAGGATATATTTTATTATTTTTCTGACACAATTCAGTAACATTACTACATTGCTTATGGAGTACCATTTATGTCCGCACTTCAGAATGCTTTTTAACTGATTCTGGAGTTTTAATGCAGAACTTAATGATACAGCTCAGGATAAAATATCGTTCATGTACACTGCGAAAAAAAAATGGGACAGTTCTATTTCTCGCATTCTACTGGGCCGACTGAACTCAAAATCGGACTTCTTCTGAAATAACATACCAGTTTTTTACATATTTCGAATCTACGACTCAAATTATGCCAAACTGCCAAGTTTTGTAAAAATCACACGAGTAGTTTTTAAAATAATAGCTCTCAAAATTTTAGCTCCTCAATGTTAATTGAATTTGGTATATATTTATTAATATCTCTTTTTTATTAAACTTACTTGATTTCTTCTTTTAGAATTAAAAAATGAGCTTCATTCCAAATAAAATTCGTCCATTTTTATGATTTACACTCTTAGATAAAAAAAACGACGCTCCAAGAAAAAGTTATCCGAATGGGACGAAAATCGGTAGACGTGATGTACATGTACAGAAAAATAAGTGATTACAGTCTGAGAAAAATTGGATGATTTATTGAAGTGATAGAGCTCCACAAAGTGAAAAAGTCAGTAATGCGTTTGTCCACCTCTGGCCCTTATGCAAGCAGTTACTCGGCTTGGCATCGATTGATAGAGGTTGCGGATGCTCTCCTGAGGGATATCGTGCCAAATTCTGTTCAAGTGGCGCTTTAGATCGTCAACATCCTGAGCTGGTTGTAGGGCCCTGCCCATGATGCTCCAAACGTTCTCAATATGAGGGAGATGCGGCGACCTTGCTGGCCAAGGGAATGTTCGGCAAGCGCTAAGGCAAGCAGTAAAAACATGTGCAGTGTGGGGGCGGGCATTATTTTGCTGAAATGTAATCCCAGGCGTGACATGACCAGGGTGGCGTGACATGAAGGGCAACAAAACGGGCCTTAGAACTTTGTGGACGTACAGCTGTGCTGTAAGGTTGCGACGGATGACAACCAAAGGGGTCCTACTATGAAATGAAATGGCACCCCAGACCATCACTCCTGGTTGTCGGCCTGTCTGCCGGAAGAGAGTCAAGTTGGTATCACACCGCTGTCCGGGGCGTCTCCAGACTCGCCTTCGCTGGTCATCGGGGCTCAGTTCAAAGCGGGACTCCTCACTGAAGACTATTCTGCTTCAGTCAATGACATTACAGTGCGAATGAACCCGACACCTCTGCAAACGGGCTTGACGTTGTACAGAGGTCAATGGTAGTCGGCGCAAGGGGCGCCGTGACTTCAGCCCTCTTTCTGCGAGCCGTCTGTGAATGGTCCTTGCTGTCACTGAAGCACTAGTTGCACGTACAATCGATGATAATGATGCATCTGGGGCTGTGAGTGCCGATCTGACGATTGCTCTGTCTTCACGTTCTGTCGTTTCTCTAGGGCTACCGCTTCCTTCTTGACGCTGTGTGTGGCCGTGGTTCACCCATTCCTGCCAGCATCGTCTAATAGTGGCATCGCTCCTGCTCAAATGTCGAGCTTATTCTCCGATAAGACAACCGTCTTCTTTGAGACCAACTGCACGACCTCTATCAAATTCTGACATCTGCACAAATCGTTCGCGCACGTGTATGCGAGGCATTGTCACTGTCTACCAGAGTACACGGAATGAACTTCGTGAAAAATTTATGACCAGGAATCGTAATTTCTCCTCTTAAATATCCTGCCAGTTGCGCAGATCAGATGCGCTGTAGCGACAAGCGTTTATTCATTGGCAGCCAAAATGTAAAATTTTGCATTTTCCGTCGAAACCTGTATGCATATCAATTTGTGTCCAATTTGCTTTATATCTTCTCGGTGCGTCGTGGTGCGTCGTTTTTTTCCTAAGAATGTATTTTTAAAATTTGTATTTTAAAATAATTTTTATATATTTTTCGAAAACATTTTTGAATTATAACCTATGAAATTTTTCACATCATCTTAAAGTAGATGTATTTCTAGGAACACCTGCAGAAAATTAGATTTTTTTTATTGAAAATTTTCTAAGATATACGTGAATTTACATATTGGACCGTTTCGAAATTTGGCATCTTCTTTTTGAGCGATTATAATGCCAAACGTGGTTTACGAATTTTGTTACAGTGAATTGCCACAGCTATTTTTAACCTTAAATTTCAAATAAATTTTTACGGAGAATTAATTAATTATATGGAATTTTTCCCCTCAATGATGCGGAATAAATATTTATTAACACTATATGAAAAGCTAATTTTTTTCAATTATAGATGATTTCTTTCAGATTTTTAAATTAAAAAAAATTCTTTCTTTTTTCCTTTGTTTTAAATATTTGTATTAGTAAAATTTTACATTTGCCGTGTTATCGTCTGCTAGTTTACTTTAACTTCATTTAAATCGAATTGCCTAAAGCTGAGAACTTTCGTTTGCTATTTTATGAACTGTTTTATTTCTTTCTCAGTAAGTAAAAAAAATCTGTTAATTAAAATATTTATCTTTTGGACTTTGCTTTAAACTTTATTTATAGTTAAAATGCCCAAAAAATGAAAAGCTGTCTTCAACTGAAGCGCAACTGATGTAATTGATATTTTAAAAAAATTGACAAGAATGCAAAATTTATGGTAGTGTAACAATCAAAAAATCTTAATTTTTTTGTGTAAGCACTGAAAATAAATGTAGAAGAAAAGAAGAAAGTTAGGGAGAAAGGTAGGCAAAAATTTGAAGCGGGAATTTGACTGTCAAAAATACCAAGATGTTTCGAAAAGTTGGAAGCTTTTTAATATACTTGCAGAATGCCTGAAGAAAAAAAGCAAGGCATTAAGAAGAAAAAATAAATTTTTGCATAAAATTTAGTATTTTTTTTAATTTAAAACTTTTTTAATCTTATGATATTTGATTCTTGCAATTTCAAAAATAAAATATTTGACTAAAATTTGAATAACATTTTAAGAAACTGAATGTAGGATGATAAAATTGTGTAAACCAATGGGCACAATGATAAAACTGTTTAAAGCAAGGTATGAATGTCATCCTAAGTTAAAATGTCGCTTTTATTTATTTATTTATTATTCCGCTGGCTTCATCTCTCAATGAGCATTACAGGTCAGTCATGTTATCCACATCGTTGCACCAGCAACCTGAGTCGGCTAAATCTAATATATATCTCTCTTATTTATATATCTTTTCTAAACGGCCCATTGAAAGGCGTGTCAACTGTGCTTTACAGTATTTTCTCTTTTAATATATGCAGTTTTCAAATGCATCGTAGTCTGGGTCACAAAGTATGCTTTCGAAAGAAACGCAATTCAAATAAATAAAATCAAATTCTGGAAAATTTTGATACTAATAA
This sequence comes from Stegodyphus mimosarum, assembly GCA_000611955.2. Lineage (NCBI taxonomy): Eukaryota > Metazoa > Arthropoda > Arachnida > Araneae > Eresidae > Stegodyphus > Stegodyphus mimosarum. The sequence continues at coordinate 308,370 of KK120157.1, read as the reverse complement.
ATATATTTAAAATGCGCAGTACGAATGAATAAATAGAAAATTTTAAAACAATTATCTGAGGAGACAATGAAACAGAAACAATTAAAATAAAATTCTGAAAATTTAAAAATGACCTAAAATAATAACTATGACTCAAAAATATAGTATAAAGAAACCTATTAAAAATAAACAATGCACCTTTTATTTAAACTACGCAGTTCGAATGAGTAAAGAGAAAATTTTAAAACAGTTCTTTGAAAGAAATCACGCAGCTTAAAGAATTAAAATGAAGTTCGAAAAAGAAAAAAATTCCCTAAAATAATAACAATTATAATTAAAAATATAATATAAAGAAAATTATTTGAAAGTAGGGAACGATTGTGACTTCTTTCCGCTAATGCTCATGTAAAAAATGAAAAGAAAATAGGTTGCCATATATTAAGAAATTCGCCAAGTGGCGAAATCTCTTGATGCAAACTGAAAAAAAATGCGCCATGTTAAAATTTTGGATTTCTCCATAAATTTCGCACAAATTTTTACAAAATTTAATATCTAGGCATAATTTGAGTCGTAGAATCGAAATACGTAAAAACATTGGTTTGTTATTTCAGAAAAAGTCCGATGTTGTGTCAAAATACTTATGCTGGAACAGTGCTATATATAAATTTAATATATATCCTAAGTAGCACTTTCAAGCCATGAAGAACGCAATTTGAATTTCGTCAATCGGCCCAGTACAACGGGAGATATAGGACTGTCCTTTTTCTTTTTTTTTTTTTTCGTTCCCGCAGTGTACATGTTTTCTCGCAGTACAGGTGCTGCTAAGGAAACTTATCTCCTTCGTCCTTAGACAGTTGTTGAAGTGTTCGCATGGCTAAAAATGGTGCATTTACGGTACCATAGGTAACGGTGGTTAGGTCAAAATTTTCAGTTGGCTTGTCAGTGCCTTCTTCCCATACAATTTATTGTAACTTTCTCTGTTCTGGATGAACAGAAATAGCTCGATACATCTTTTGTATGTCTGCATCGAAAGCAAAAATGTATTTGCTAAATCTCACCATAATTGAGAATAAATCTCCTTTTATTACACCGCCGTTATATTGTATAGAATTAAGGGAGTTTCCTTTGGTTGTCAAAGAAGAAGCATTAAATACCACTCTCATGGGAATCGATTTAGATTTCTCTTCTCCTCTATATACCCCAATATGAAGAATAAAATACGTTCCTAGTTTCCCTCATTTTCCCTAATCTCAGCCATGTGTCCTAACTTCTGATATTCTTTCAAGAAATTTTGAATATTCGGGATTCTTCACTGAGCGTTTCCATAAAAAATTTAATTTACTCATCGCAATTTCTGTTTAGAACTTCTTAAAGTGGCTGGATCATCTCTTCATTAAGATAAGGTTCATGAAATTGCATTTTAACAACATACCTACCGGTTTTTATTTCGTGTATAATTTTTTGCAAAATGTTTCTCACAAATTAAAGTTTCTTTATTTTTGGATTTATCAATTTCAGTATTCTCTGTTTCCTAAAATGTTTTCATTGTTTTGTCCAAATCATTTTCCATAACTAACCCGCAATGCAATCTTGTATCACTTTCGATGAGTACGCTACCACTTACTACATATCCCAACATATTGTTTTGTAAAATTAATTGCAAAACTTTTGGATGTAGTTGTTCCGGTTTTAACAGCTCATAAAAAAGTTCTACCTCTAAAAGTATATCAATATCACCTGGGGTGTTAAAATTAACATACGCCAGTTTTGCACTATTTAATCCCTCTACGCCAACATTTAATATTTTAGATGGTGTTAAATCAGTTATTTTTTGTACGGTTAGAAAATCCAATTCCTTTTTAAAATTTCCCTTGTTGTTTCTAATTGTAGTTTTAATACATCCCTTAAAATCACAGATGAGTCATTCAAAAAGAAATTACAATATTAATTTTTTTCTGTTTTTAACTGAAGTCTGTCTGTGCACTTTTTTGTAAAGAAATTTGATATTGATCCTATATCCAGAAGAGTTGGGTCTTTTGAAATTGACTTAATTTATGCTTCCCTAAACAAGTAGTTGTACTCAGCAAAACGGTTCGTAGATTATCATCTATAAAACTCGTCTCAGCAATCGAGTGCTTTATGCTTTGATTCAAAGTAGTAGTCTCATTTTCTCCCCCTCTGGTCATCAATCTTCGAACATGTGCTGAAATTATTATCCTCACGCGTAACTACCGAGAAATTGGTTTTATTTTCTCCCTCAAAAAATGCAAGCTTATGTGGTGTCTTTTATTACACTCAAAACAAGACACTTCTGACTTACAGTTAACACTGTGATTAGAAGAAATACAATTAAAACAAAGATTATAAAAATATGTTTTTTCCCTATTTCTAAACTTTGATCCACGGACAATTTTTTAAATTGAAGACGCTTAAATAATAACGAGAATCAGTTCTACAGAACATAAGTTTTGAATTATTTATGCTCACTCCAAAACCCGTCGTAGTAACCTTTGGGTAATTCCGTTTTATATTTACAGTTGGTTTGGACGCTAGCATGGTTCCTTAGAAATTCTAACAATTCATTTAAATTAGGCAAACTTTCCTACCAAAGTTTCGTGTTAGCATCTAACGTTTGACCCAACACATATGCAAAAATAATAGATGCGAATCCATCTACTTTTTGTTCTAATATATCTAATGTTCGAACACCAATAAATTTCTGCCACAGAATGAATATTTTGTAAATTATACAATATTCAAGCAGATAGAGATATGCATGACTTTCGCTTTTCTTAAGTGTATATGTATGCAAACAGTGACACTGAAAATGACAACCGTGCTGCATATTGAAAAATCGTCTTTTATTTAATGTTGTATCTGATTGACTTTAAAAAAACTTACAAAGTCTGGCTATGCAAGCCGTTAAGTATATAATTCATTTTTTTAAAGAAACGTTTGCTACTTATAAAGGGTTTATTGAAGTTTCTATAGAGTGTCTTTTGATCATTCTGCATTCATTTCGTATTCGTTCTATTGTAGACACATGTGGGAAACATGAGGTATACAAACAGTGTGGAAGCGCATGTCCTCCTACATGCGCAAATCAAGGTAGAGTTCAGTCATGTACGCAGCAGTGCATAAGCGGTTGTTTTTGCAAGGATGGTTTCGTGAGAAATTCAGAAGGACAATGCATCAAACCAGAGGAATGCGAAGATGAAAGTGGAGACAGCGGAGATAATTCTGGTAATTGTCTGATTCTTGAAAGAAATAATGTTTTAAGGTTTTACATTACATCTAAATTCGTTATTAAGATCTGACACTGTATTCGCTACAGAAACCGTATAACAATTTTCAGCAAGAATATTTGATTTTCTTTCTAAAGCTTTACATTTTTCTTTAGATAAGTGTGCCGAGGATGAGGAATATCAAGAATGTGGAACTGCTTGCCCTGAGACGTGCGAGAACCTTGGAAAACCTCGTGTATGCACTTTGCAATGCGTAAGCGGATGCTTTTGCAAAAAAGGTCTAGTCAGAAATTTCAATGGGCGATGTGTTATTCCTGAAGACTGTAGCGAAGGTAATATCTTGCGATTTATGTTTGTTACAATTTTTGTGTAGTGAATATTTTTTATGGAATGTTTGTTTTAATAAACGCGATTGTTGCTGTTGTGTATTAATTTGTAATGCATAGTGAATGTATTAATTTTCAAAGAATAGTGAATGTATAATGTTAATATTTGAGAACTAATATTTTAATATATTATTAAGTAAACTCATTTCTCTTTTGAATGCGCTATCTAAAAAAGTCAGCGAAAGGTTTTGTACAGCTAAAAGGCAGGTGATTTTCGTTCGCACGAGGCCACTCACTTTGTGATCATAGGTCGGAGGACTGTTGCTCTCCCAGCCCCTTAACTTCCAAATTGAACACGTGTTTTGCTTGTTGAAGGCTAAAAATTTCGGCTTTCTTCTGAAATCATTACTTTCTATTTGTTTTATTACTAACTGGTGTCGCATCTTTGACAGAATTACGGTTGAAAATATTCCTTGAAGTTTGGTGCAAGAACCAGATATGTCACTTTTAAAAAGGGATTAGATGTTATTGGAAATTGGGAGGTTAATTATTGTACTTTTCTAGTTGGTTAGAGCCAGTTCAAGTTATGTGTTTGATTGGGTACATATTAATTCATAGTTAATTTGAGCCAATAGTGAATTTAGAGGCGATCCGTAGTTTAGCATTACCGAAGTTTTAAAAGTTGTTGCTCGAAAGGCAGGAGCAGAATTTTCCAGCTTTTATCCCGTATTTTAAATTACAAAAAAGAAGAGAAAGACAGAGGGAAATAAATTTTCGCCGCCCGGTTATTAAAAAAGTTAACTCGGCCGCCTAGAGGCCGACCGCGGTCTACGAGTCCTGTTTTCCGGCGAAAAAAAGATTGGTCTGTCGCGCTTCTTTAAAGCTGCCCCAGTCACAAATGAAAAGTCACATAGGAATAATTAAAGAGAGATTGAAGTTATAAGGTTTCGGGCATTTTTCAAAAATCGAAGTTCGTTGCTCTTACCTCATCCGTGGTGTAGTGGTTAAAGTTTTGGACATTCGTCAAAAACTGAACTTCCTAATGTGCCGCCATCGAGGGAGGCAAATTTTGTGATAGATTACTAATTGACAGAGTACTGTGCGCGCGATTTACGAAGAAGAAAAAAAGGGAGAAGCTAATTTCGCGGAAGCAATCATCAGACTTAGACATCAGGTTTTTGACAACTAGGAAGATTTTGACTGTATATAGTATTCTACGTATGTAAAGAAATTTTACAGACTGATGTAGAATCGCCAACCGTGAGTGTATTATTCCGTTTTTGTTCGTTACTCAATTAATAACTGAGAAAAATTAATCTTGAAAATTAGAGACATTAGGAATTTTTGAAGCAGAAGTACATGAAAGTGTCCATGCAGACAGAAGTATGCAGAAGTACATGCAGTGTCCTCATCGGGACTCGAATTTCAGAACTCTTGAATACACGCCGATTGTGCTAACCGTTACACGACGAAGGCTGGCTGAAAAGAGGGAGCAAATACCTTATAATACTTAATTGGCATAAGTTATAACTTAAATTAAGAGATGAGGGAATATCACTGTATATATTATGTATTTACAAGGTTTGTAAACTGGATTTAAAATGGATTCAGAAGAGATTTTTTTTCTTGACGTCTGTGCGTGCGTATGTATATATGTATATCGCATAACTTAAAAACGGGTAGCCATAGAATGTTGCAATATTCTATATGGGACTGCTATAACACGTAGTTGTGCACCTCTCTTTTTCGTTGCAATCGGCTGCACCAGTCGTGTATATATATATGTGTGTGTTTGTGTAATTCATAATAATTATGACAAGAAAACTCTGCAGCTTTAGCGCAAGTCATAGGTTTTTTTTTAATTTACTTCCAAATACTTTTATTTTGAATATATAATTTAAGGTGTATAGAATATTATATTACGTAATTTAATTACTTTCTGCGTGAGATCTACTTATTTATCTTCTGATGTGAGAGATGAAGTACGCGTAGAAACCACACAGGAGAAGGGTAAAAAGAAACCTTTATTAACTATTCAAAGTCTAGTATGCGTCGACTTGACGCTACACTACGCCTCACTCGAGTGGTAACTCAAATAACAAGAACTAAACTAAAAATTCGAAGATATTAACAAGCAAGTAGAATTACTCTACAGGGCTCAGATAATCCTGTTACCTAACTCCGCGCCGAAATCTAGTGGGAGCAAAGTAATAGCTGTTACGCCACGTTAACTAGCAATAAATGCAGAAACAGAAGCTCACGCTACAAAAATACAGAGCTTGCCCACACTCTCTAACTTTCCCTTCTAGATCTCGGTATTTAAACCTTTTCTGTTCAAGATAGAATTTGCACTACTTCAGGTGCACTACCAAATTTAAATATTTTGGCATTGACAATTAGAGGGAGGAAGGCTTACAGGAAAGAACATATAACTTTAACTGTTTAGAAAAATTAAATATAAATCCCTATAATTGAATGTCAGAAGGTGAAATATTGCTGTATTACTGGTGAAGGAAATTTGTATGTTCCTCAAGTTTAGTTGTGAGTGCTTTTAAAATAATGTTCCTGTAGAATCTGGATCCAGTTATCCCACTTACCTTAATTTATGTTATTCAAGAAAATTTAACAAATATATTTAGTGACTTAATATTGTATGTTTTATTTGAGTTGTTTTATATAGTGGTCTATTTCCCGTCACCCATATATCCTTATGGAAAACATGGTTTCATTCAACGAACCTAGTTATTGAAGTTATAGAAGAGGTGTAAATGGGAAATTAATTTGATGCACTATACTATCGGATTAATATTTTAAGTGAACTGGTGATTTGATTTTTACTTTTGCGATTAATCTTTCCCTGGTGTTTTGAGGTGTTCTATATACCAATGGAAAGAGTTTGTTGCTATCTTTGTAATAAGATTTATGTGTTTCAAGGAAGATAGAGGATTTAGTTTTATTTTAGTGACAGATAGCATTTGATGAGTTTGATACTGAAATGCATTTTGTTTTGATAAATAAACATTTCGATTTTTACACTAAAACACCAGAGAGGATATTATCTCTTCAGTAATTTAAAGGGTTTGAGAGTTAAACTGATACCATTTGTTCTACTATGTTGATGATTTGTGTAATTTAGTTTATCTTCAATCGTCAGTCTGTGTATTCAGTTATTTTATAAGAGGTTTTTTTTTGCCCGGCATAAAAGAGAGAAAATTCAGTCGAGTCAGTCATATTAATACTTAAAACTTTTAAATATAACAAATGGTACCGTGATACCAACTGCGTAACTTTTGTACAACGAATTTTAGGTACTAACAACTTTTAAACGAAACATTGCCTGTTCTTAGTTAAATTTAGAATGTTTGTTTTATTTTGTATATCACGTTTATTTTAACTTAATAGAATGTTTGTTTTGACATAGCTGTTTAATTTTTGTGTGAAGAATATTTTGTAGTTCAAAAAGTCAGTGATTTAAAGGTTATTTTAAATATTTCTAAGCGAATAATTTATCTTTTAAGTTTCTCATTCGTGTATTCTGAATGACAGTTTTTTTGTTCATTTCATTGAAATGAACTTTCAAACTAATTTAATTCAAAATAGCAATTTGTTTTATTGAAAATATCACATTTCTTAAAATTAAAATCGTATTACATTAAGCTTCTTCAAACAGAAAGAAATATTCTTGTCAATTTCTTCTTCTTCTTGAAATTACTTCTTGTTTAAATGATACTAATTTTTTCCTCTATTTTTATATTAATGTTTTATATTTCTTAGTTCATTTATAAATTCAACTTTTATTTTAAGCCATTAATATTTTTCTTCAAGTTGAAACTCATCTTTGATTGCAGACAGAAATCAAATCATCTTGTAAAATTTAAGTAGGTGCTTAGTTAAATTTCTTTCTCTTTCTCTCAAAATATAATTAAATAAATCTAATTTGCCACACAACCAATTTAGTTCTAAGTATAGGTAAATGCTTCATCAAATATTTAAGGAAATGCTGAATTAAAGAATAATAGCAAATGCTTATTCAAATACTTAATCTACCAAATACCCCTTTTTCGTTCTACATGAGAGGGCTACCAAATGTTTTCTTTTGTTAGTCTTAAGTGAACATGTGCGTATATGTAATATACATATGTATAAGATCCTAAGTGATAATTATTTCACTATACAACATTATAACACGAAGGAGGATTATCGCGTTGCATCATCTTTTCGCGTGCATGAAGGCTCTGATTTCCATAAAAATCTTTCAGTGCTGTTGGAGAGTCTGAAGGAATAAAAATCAGCGTAAGTTGTATAAATTTGCAGGTTTAGTTTTAGAAGTTTGTACAGAACCTTTTTCTCTAGTTGCAGAAGTGAAAATGACGAAGGAGAAGCCTGTGCTTTCGCGATAACAGCAGGTAAAAAAAAATCTGAAAGCTTTCAGATTTTATACTAACCCCGAAGGGGCGCTTTTTACTTCCTTGTAAAAAATAAAGAAAACATTTATGGTATCATATTTCAAAGAAAATATCCATTTCAACCGCTCTCGAAATCATTTGAAGGACGTTTTGGAGCGACATCTGTGCGTACGGACAGAATAAAGGACTGTTTTTGACAAAAAGAATTATAAAATGGATTTAAAAAGAATTATTTTCTTCACATCTGTACTTACGTACGTACGTACATATGTATGTATGTATGTATCTCGTATAACTCAAGAATGAGTGAGTAGCCATAGAAAGTTGAAAATTTGTGTATGGGACAGTTATAACATGTAGCTGCACATTCCTTTTTCGTTGCAGTCGGCAGTACCAATCGTATATATATATATATATATGTAAGATATAACAAAGTATGATTACTGCTTTAAAAAATAATTGGCACCTCAAAATTTACATTCTAAATTTGGTGCTCTCCCCCTAAATTCGTCGGTTCTCACAAATTCGAGATCTTTCCATGTTGCGTAACGTTTTAATGCAGATACCTCCTGCCCAGTAAAATAATTGTAAATTAAAACTTTTTATAACTCGAACTGAAACTATCTACTTCCTTCTTTCTTCCTTTGAACTGCTGCGTTCTCTTTCGCTTACGCTTTTCTGTTGAAAATACGCTACTTCACCATGATGCTGCTTATTTGCCTAAGATGACGTCGTACTTTAAAGTGGAACTTATTGCATTCTACTGTAATTAAGAAATACTTTGTCTGCAAAAGGGTGATTTGTTATACATAAAAAAATAAAGATTGCAATTCTTCAAGCTCAGTTGAGCTAAATGCGTCATCATGCTTTTCCACTCGGCCCTACCTTCGAGCCACTACGGTCTTCTCGGCCATCTACGCAATATCGAAAGCTGTTAAAAGTTCCAATGTTTTCATCTCCACATTTGGAATCATTCTATCTATCTATATATATATATATATATTCACACTCTGTTACCTGGCTCATTGAGCTTGGATTTTTTATTCTTATATGTTGGTAAATTCTGCATTTTTCCCTTTAAAAGTAATTGAATTATGTGGTTTTTAGATTCCGGTTAAGGTTTTTATGCATTTTATATTACTAATTGTACTTCAAATGCAAGCATGCTGTGAAATGCTTTCGCGACTCCCAAAATGTTTAACCTTTCACGCAAATTCGAGATTGCCTGCGTGCTTCTTTCATGGTATAGCATTTTTAAGGCCAGCGATGTATGCTATGCTCGTATAATACAATGTTCCTTGTGGAATTTCTGGGCGAAAGTGTTCTTGACTGATGGATTGAGTATGATAATCACACTCTGTTTAACCAGTGGCCAATACAATAACGTGATGGCATCTCGTGGAGATATTTCATCTAAAGCTAATAAAAGACAACGTTTATGATGCAAAATTTCAGATATTTAGTGTTTGGTTCTTTGAATTCGAATTTCTCTTTTCATCTCATCGTAATCCATATTACAAGTAGTTGCCACTGAGAATGATTTCTGAAGAGACAAGAACTAGAAATTTTCCTTGCGTTATAATAAATCACATTTAGTAGTATATGAACTTCTGGTAATGAATTACGGAGAGCAGTTCTAATCTCAGTTGCAATTAATTCATTAAAAAATTAGGCCTATTTATATTTGACTATTAACTATCTGAAATAGGGCACTGCTTGATAGATTATTTTTTATATTCTTTACTAAAAGAAATAAAGTAGACTGGATAATATTTTGAAATACTTCGAGAATTTATTCTTTACGGTTGATGGATCGAATCTGGTAAAACTTTCACAAGCAAACAGTAGCTTTGAAAGCATAGTTTAACAATTTGTGATACCATTTGGATGTTGCATTTCTTAAGTCACAGAGGATGTCTGTCTGATGAATTCGTAATTGCGCCATTAATAATATGTATTCTTTTTGTACGCCTTTCTTGTTTTCAAAAAGGCAATTCATAGAGTCATTAGGATTTTTGATGCTGGAGACATGAAAAGAGTGCAATATCCTCGCCCGGACTCGAACTTTGGACCTCTCGAATACGCGTCGAGTATGCTCCCAGTTACACCGTTTAAAATTCGAGATAGCCTTGAACTCAAATGTAGCAGAAAATTATAATTTCTGAAAACTACGCAGGCAGTACAATTTCGGCATAAAATACTTCTTTTTTCCTGTTTGCATTTGTACCTACAATAAATCGAAACTATCATTTAGTCATTGATAGTAATATTTTCAAACATCTGCATGAAGATTAATCTGGACAATATATTTTGATTGGTCGAATGTTTTCATGATGTTTCCTTCGGTGCAGCATCTGTGTGGGAATAATACCGTCTTTTTCTGAAAATAAGACATCCTCCGAAAATAAGCCCTATCATGATTTTCGGAACTTTTTAAAATAATGTGACAAAAAGAATTCGTTAAAAAATGCTGTTGATTTATTAAGTAATAATATGTTTATTTTTCCTAATACTCGTATTTCAGAGAAATGTTTGAAACAAAATATTCCGAGAAATTAATTGTTTACCTCTACAGTTCATTTCAAATTAATTCTTGGAATTTATCTTAAAAATGCAACATAAGGCAGCAGTCTACATTGAGCGACAGTGCAGGTATACAACGTTCATTCATTTCAGTCTTGTAAGTCTGATTATTTCCTCATACGTAATTTTATTTAATAACTAGCCGCTGCGCGGCCAGCCTTCGTCTGGCTTTTAAGTGTACCAGAAAAATGCCTAAAGAGAACACCAAAAATTAAATTTGAAAACTGCACAGAATTTTACTCTGCAGAACAATTTTATCGAAAAAGAAACAAACAACAACGGAAAAAAATTCAGTTAAAAATGCATTACATATAAAAAGCATACAACGAAATAAGCAATATCCCTTAATACAGATATTAATTATCCTAATAAATAAATAACCAACTTCCTTTTGCAAAATCTTAAGAACTCAAATGGTATAAACAGATTAAGAACTTAAACAGATTAAAAAATATCATGCAAAACTTTTTTATAATTAAAATTATATATAATTAAAACATAATATTACAATGGAATAAGCAATATCCCTTATTCCATTGTAATATTATGTTTTATATCCCTTGTTTCCAAGGGATATAAAATCAAGGGATATATGTTTCAATCAAGGGATATATGTTTATATCCCTTGATACAAATGTTAATTATCCTAATAAAGTAATTAAACAATTACCGTTGCAAAAAGAAGCAATTTTTAAATTTCTTAAACTTTTCAGTCTCTTAAAAACAGTAACATAAGAAATACGATGAAAAATTGTTGCCAAACCGAAATTTTTAAAAGAATAAAACTATTGCAAATGATGCAATTTTATCAAAAATCTATCAACTACAATAACAAAGAAAAATTGTTGCCAAAACTACATTTTAAAATATCTGACATGTGAGAAGTGTATTCGGAAGCTTCATTTAATTTTTTTTTTTAAAAATACAAAATATTATTATTTTTCCAAATATCCTTTTTTAAAAGGAGTCGAAAGGATTAAAGTTCAACGTGTCCCAAAATCAAAGGAAAATAAACAGCACATTTTTTAAAATAAGTTTTTTTTAAAAAAATTCCGCTGAAAAGGGGTTAAGCTCACCTTCCTAAATAAATTCGTATTTAATCGATTTATTGAAATACGAAATTTATTTTAAGTTCGTAAAATAGCTAAGTGTCTACGCTTCACGACGATGTAAAAATGAAATGTATAGAGTGAAATCT
>KK120157.1:267269-296264 GCA_000611955.2 Stegodyphus mimosarum | reverse complement strand
CATTCTGTAAAGAGAAGATGCTGGATCTCCGTATGGTTCGTAAATGGCGTGCAGACTACGATTACCTGTGTCAACTGGTGGACCAAGGAAATGAGAAAAAACGCAGAGTTGGATCAGGTCGGCAGCCGTTATTTTCTGAGTTGGAAGATTGCATCTAGGAATGGATTGCAGGCAGGAGAGCAATGGCTTTGGTTGTGCGCAGGGCTGATATTCAAAAATTTGCCCTTGAAACAGCAATTGAATTTGATATATCCACAGAAGAATTTAAAGCATCGTCACACTGGTTGGACAACTTCCTTAAACGATATGAACTGTCTCTAAGGAGATCAACAACATTGTTTAAGCTGGAAGACAATGAAGTTGTTAAGCGTGTACTTGTGTTTAAGCTTTTTGTTGATGGCATCGATTTTTCGAAATACCAACTCTCCAACATGATTGTTATGGATGAGACCGCGGTATTCCTAGGCCAAGGAGCTCAAACGACAGTTCACCACAAGGCTTCTTCGTCAATTTACGTTCCTTCTACGGGTTACGATAGTGCACGTGTTACCTGTATTTTGGCGATTCATCTAGATGGCGAGAAAGTATCGCCATTTTTAATCACTAAAGGTAAAAAAGACCAGAGTCAACGTGTTTCAGGAATTTATGTCATTGAAAGGGAAAAAGCCCGGTGCACCCAAGCAGTTATAAGAAAGTGGATTGATTTTATGCTGTCACCACTGTTGAGGGGTCAGAATAGAGGTTTACTAGTTTGGGATTCAGCCAGTATTCACCGCGCTAAAGACATGAAAAACTTTCTTGCTGAGAGGAAGATTGATCAAATAATGATTCCGGCAGGAATGACTGGTTACCTCCAGACACTTGACATTGCAATAAACAAGCCATTCAAGAATCATTTGCAGATGGAAATCAATGAATATATTGAAAACAGAATAGTGAGAAATCATCGAGGTAATTTTGTAAAACCAGGCTTACAAGAAGTTGTGAAATGGGTAAAAAATTCATGGGACAAAATAACTGACAGTGATGTTTCCAATGCACTACGAACAGGCTATTTTGACAAGAAGTATTCATTTAACGATAGCTATATCGCAAGACATGAGAGATTCGGACCAATGATTCAACGGGAAATGGATTTGTAAGAAAATCAGAATATAACTAAGAATTTTATTTATGACGATGTTCCAGAAGAAGATGGCATGACTGTAATTGAATAAATTTAAATTTCTGTATTCTGTGTAAATAAAAATATATAAATATACTTTTATTTTTGCCCTCCCCCGAAAATAAGCCCTAGCGCGTATTTTGGACCAAAAAAGAAAGTAAGCCAGTGTCTTATTTTCGGAAAAAGACGGTAGCAGTGAAATTTAAAACCGTACCGCATTTAAAAAAATCCGCTTTTATAGAAACGTCATATAAGCTAGAATGGTACTTGGCATGAGAATTTTATAAGATGATCTTATAAAATTCTCATGCCAAGTGCACATGCTAATTAATTACTTCCACGTCGAGAACAGTCATGAGGCAATGTAATACACTGCTGGCCACCATAAATGGAACACCCTGAAGGAAGCATGCAAATAACATGAAATTTACGACATGCATTAGCGAGAGCGAGATATGCAAATGATTAGAATTTCAGCGCAGACGCACATCACGCGCGCCTGTGGCGCCACTTCAAAGCACTATTTAAGGCTTGGAGTTTTCGACAATTTCAAGTTCTGCAATTGTGTTTTTCTTGTGGTTTTTTTAAAAAAAGATCAATTATGCCTCGTAGTAAACAGCGATCATCGTTTGATCAAGTATGCGAGTTCGACAGAGGAAGGATAGTGGCCTACCGAGATTGTGGATTATCTTTCAGGGAAATAGGTAGTCGTGTTGGACTAAAACAAACGACTGTAATGCAGATATGTGACCGTTTGATGCAGGAGGGTACGACGGACGGACGTGTTCGATCGCATCCACCTCAGTGCACCACTTCACGTGATGACAGGAACATTGTGCGCATGGCAGTAACGGATCGCTCTGTCACATCACGAAACATAGCATAGCACATTCAGTCTGCAACGCATCATCCAGTATCTGCGTGTATCATTCGAAGCCGTTTACAGCAGAGTGGTCTGTCCTCAAGATGTCCATTGCTACTTCTACCCTTGAGGCAGAACCACAGATGTCTCCGACGCCAATGGTGCGATGGAAGAAGGATGTGGACGGCAGAATGGAATGAAATTGTCTTTACTGTCGAATCACGCTTCTGTCTGCAACACCACGATAGTCGGATTCCAGCCTGGGGATACCGTGGAGAGAGAATGCTGAATAGCTGCGTTATGCACCGCCACACTGGTCCTGCACCGGGTATTATGGTATGGGGCAGTATTGGATGTCACTCTCACAATCCTCTAGTACGCATTGCCGGTACTTTAAAGAGCCAGCGCTACATCTCCGAGGTGTTGGAGCCAGCTGTCCTTCCTTACCTTCAGGGCTTGCCCACAGCCATATTTCAACAGGATAATGCGCGACCACACGTGGCACAATTGTTCAAGGGTTCTTCGTCAATCGCCAGATTGAATTGCTTCCCTCGCCGGCTCGCTGTCCAAATCTTTCGCCGATAGAAAACATGTGGTCCATGGTTGCTGAACGATTGGCCCAGATTACATCCCAAGCTGCCATACCAGATCAACTTTGGCAACGTGTGGAAGCTGCTTGGTCTACTGTACCCCAAGAACACATCCAAAGTCTCTTTGAATCAATGCCGAGGCGTGTGGCAGCGGTGATCTCCAACAATGGCGGCTACTCTGGCTACTGATTCTGGAAGGAACCACATTTCACAGAAGTCTATAAATTTAATCATTTGACACTTGGTCAAAATGTTACCTACTAAATAAATTTTGCTATGATATCTCTTGTCGTTCTTGTTGTTGCAATTTGGGTGCCAGCAGTGGCCAGCAGTGTAGACACTTACAAAACTTGCTTATGCATGCAAGCTTATTAAGCTTATAACTCCTTTTTTTAAACAGAAGTATGCTACATTTCAACTTATAAAAGCTTTACTGAAGTTCGGGTACAGTGTATTTTGACCGTTCTACATTCTTTCGCATTTGTTCTATTGCAGACACATGTGGAAAACATGAGGTATACAAACAGTGTGGAAGCGCTTGTCCTCCTACATGCGCAAATCAAGCTAAAGTTCAGTCGTGCACATTGCATTGTAAAAGCGGTTGTTTTTGCGAAGATGGCTTCGTGAGAAATTCAGAAGGAAAATGCATCCAACCAGAGGATTGCGAAGATAAAAGTGGAGACAGCGGAGATAATTCTGATAATTGCCCGATTCCTGAAAGAAATATGTTTTATGTTTAAGATTTTACATTACGTCTTAGCTCATTATTAAGGTCTTACATTGCATTCACTACAGAAATCGAATCTCAATTTTTCAGCAAATATATTTGATTTTCTTTGTAAGGCTTTATATCTTTCTTTAGAAGAGTGTGCCGAGGATGAGGAATATCAAGAATGTGGAACTGCTTGCCCTGAGACGTGCAAGAACCTTGGAAAACCTCGTACATGCACTTTGCAATGCGTAAGCGGTTGCTTCTGCAAAAACGGCTTAGTCAGAAATTCCAGTGGGCGATGTGTTAGTCCAGAAGACTGTGGCAACGGTAAATAACTAATGTTTGTTACATACCACTTTCATTTTTGTGTGATGAATATTTTTTATAGAATGTTAGTTTTAGAATATTTGTCTTAATAAACGCGGCTGTGGTCTGTTCTTTTTTGTTCATGTAGGATGTTTGTTATGACACAGTAGTTCAATTTTTAATGCCAGTGATTTAAGGTAATTATTTTTAGATATTTCTAAGAGAGTAATTTATAAGTACGCATTCATGAATTCTGAATTGCTGAATAACAATTTTTTGTTCATTTCACTGAAAGGAATTTTCAAACACATTTAATTTAAAATTACGATTTTTCTATTGGAAATATGAAATTTCTTCCAATTATACGAAGTTAGTCCTAAGTGATCGCATTATACTAAACTCGTTACAGAAAAAATAAAGCTTCTTGGCAGTTTCTTTGAATTATTTTGAAAGAAATTATTCCAGTTCGTTTGAATAATACTAACGTATTTTGTATTTTTATACAAATTTTTTACATTTCTTAGTTCATTTATAAATTCAAATTTATATCTTAAGCTATTAAGATCCTTCTTTAAGCTGAAATTAATCTTGAGTTGGCGGTAGATATCAAATCATCTCGGGAAAACAAAATGATGATTATTTAAATTTTTTTCTATTTTCCTGAAAGTATATTTAAATAAATCTGATTTTCCACTGAAACTAATTTAGTTATAAGTAGGTAAATGCTTGACAAAATATTTAAATAAATGTTTAATCAAATAATTATGGTAAATATCTAATGCTTAATCAAATACGTAATATATCAGATACTTTCCTTCGAAACTGTATGTGCAGGCTATCAAACATTTTCTCTTATGAGTCATAAATAACATATGCGTGAAAATTTAAATTATCTTACTGTAAAATATTATAACATGAAAGAGGATTAGCTCGATGCATCATCTTTTTCCGTACATTTAGGGCCTTAACATTCATAAAAATGTTTCAGTTCGGTAGGAGACTCTGAGCAAAAATTACCATAAGTTACATAAATCTGCAGGTCGAATTTCGCAAGTTGGATAGAATTTTCTTTCTCAGCTGAAGGAGTAAAATTTACGAAAACGCATCTGATCACGTGTTATAACAGTAGACTAGAAAACAGAGCTATTCGTGCCATCTATTGAAAGAAACGGAAAATAACTGTTAAATAATATCCTTAAAAACTGAAGGTAAAGACGGATTGGAATTGAGATAATTAAACGGAAGTAAAAAAATTACGAATGTGAGGCACCATTAGAAAATCTGATTCAGCAACGAACTTTCGTCTCGTTTTTTGTTCTATCAATAAAATTCACTCTTCCATACTTAAAGGCTACCTCATGGATATGAAATATTGGCGTATATGTAGCACTACTTGCATTGCAATTTAATATATACTGGTTAAACCCACAGAAAATCATTGAAATTTTGCATTAAGGAGCATTAGACATATTTTAAGAAACCAGAAACACGTAAATTCGCTAGTGCCTAACCCTGCTGGCCGAAACAATTTCATCTTCCACATTGTTGCAGCCAATAATATACCAAAAACGTCTTCCATTAGCAAATTAGATTTTCTAAAAGCGTTTCATATTCATAAAAATCATTCAAGTCGAATAAATTATCTTAGTTCTAATCCGCTTTTACGTTTAACTTTTAACGAAATTATTTCACAGTAATTTTCATTTTCTGTTAAGAGCTTATCAGTAGCTTTGTATTTCTGATCGGCTGTTATCGCCAGAGCCAAACTTCTGTTTCGTTATTTTCCCTCTTACAGCTGGAGAAAGAGGTTCTATTTAAATCTTCGAAACTAGTTCTTCAAATACAGGGTGTCCCAAAACGACTGCATAAACTCCGCACAGCTAGACTCCTCGTTGGGAGTACATAAAAACTGCCCAAAGAATCATTCCTGTACGATTCATAGTTTACGAGTAAAATACGAAAAACAAAGTATGACGTCACTGCGGGTGCAAGAAAAAACACTTTATTGGACATATCAACAACAGTATTGGCATATCTTTCCAGACGATAATGTTTAAAACGTTCGCCGCGCATATCTGGAACTGGTGTATGGAGAGGTAGTGACAACACTAATGGACTTAGTTGCTCGTCTGCATGCTGCTTGTACTTCGGTGGACCCCGCGATGCTGCAACGTGTGATGACAGCCATTCCACTACGTGCCTGCCTCGATATGCACGGAGGACACTTTGAACATCTGCTTTAAATTGTGCGTATACTGCCGTTGATATGTTTAATGAAGTGTTTTTTCTTGCACCGGCAGTGACGTCACACTTTGTTTTTCCTATTTTCCTCGTAAACTATGGATCGTACAGGAATGCTTCTTTGGGCAGTTTTTATGTACTCCCAACGAGGAATCTAGCTGTGCAGAGTTTATGCGGTCGTTTTGGGACACCCTGTATATGCAAAGTACGATGGTTATTGTTGCTTTCTTTGGCGTTCTAGTTTAGTTAACATCTTTCAGTTCAGCTTCATGATCCCAATTTTAGTTCCTTTAACCTTTCAACAATTTATTTCTCAGTAGCTTTTCGTTCAAATTCTCTCAGCAGGTAGAGTAAGGGGGCATCGTTTTCTAACATATATCCTAAAGCACCAGAACAATCTCCATTTCTGTTTGCTTGTTTCTACTTAGGCAAGTGTTAAGCGTTTTTCATTGCTCTTTCACATCCGAGGAAATGTGTTTTGTTTAATCTTCAATAATATAAACAAAACGGTTCAAATCTGTTCACATTATGTCAATTCCAGCTGCTTATTTCAAACTGCTTTAGAATTTAGTATATAATATGCCAATAAGCTTAACATCCCTTTGCAATCAATTGTAGAGATTTTTAAGTTTTTAAACAGAGAAATCTGCCTGAATTTATTCTGTATTTTATTCTGTTATTTATTTCTGTATTTTATTTACCTAAATTTTTTTAAGGTATCTGCGTTATTTTCCTTTTCTCTTTTACACTGTGTGTAATTTATTTTATCTGTGCACTTAATAATTATTTAAGACATACGAGAAGTAAACTGCTAATTTCACCGAGAATAATAGTTCAGTGAATCAGTAGCGAAGGATATACTATTGCTCTAATAAAAGCACGCGATTCAGTTTAATGAAAAAAATAATTTCTTTTTTAATTTGGACTTTTCATCATCATCATCTTCTTTATTCTCTTTCTCTTTTGCTTTTTTTAAATATCTCTACAAAAATATGATCTTTAAATAGGCATATTATTTAATTTTGAAAGAGCAAAAACGCAAGATTTGCGAAAACGCAAATAATTTATTCTTATTTCCCTTGAAGCTTAGCGTATCAAGTAAAAAGCACTGTTTTGGCATTTATTAAAAAGTTTGTCTTTATGATTATGAGTATCTAATTCAAACTGTTTTAATAAAACAAGTATCCAGCAAGGAACATACCACTAAAAATTATTTTAAAGTTTGGCATGTACTTGAAAAATTGTTTTAAGAATATATTATTAAGAATTATGAGAATCTCATATTAGTTTTCGTTTCGCAGAAGATTTCAGGTAGTTCGGAAGGTGAATAAAACAAGTTTCATTCATCTTTCGAATTTCGTGTTTGATTTTTTCACACAATACTTTTCATTTTTTAGAAATAATAACGAAAGCTTATCTTTTGCTAAAGACTATTTTTTAATGTATTCATATGAAGATAAATTTATATTTATCAAATAAATACATACATCCTAATTGATATTATTCACTGATGGTGAATAAATCAGAAAATAAAGCTTTTAACAGATCTTGATATTATAATACTAATCTGTAACTGGAGCGTAAAAAATGACATTTCTTTCGCATCTTTAGCTATTGATGTGTTTATGCGTGAAAGATACATTAATTCAAACACCTTGAAATTTTTTTGAATTCATTTTCAGGGAATATTACCTGATTGTAAAAGAAAACTGTTTAAAAAACGACTAAGCATGCTTAAAATTCAAGAAGTGCACTTTCGACTTAAAACAATCAGCCATATATGCCAATTACAATATTACGTTTTGTAAAAGGTTTTATAATCAAAATCGTGTTTTATATAAACCAAATCTCAAACCTTTTTGCTCTTTTCACCCCTTGCACTATTGGTCGAAGCTGATCCTCCTTCCTTTTCATACCTCGAAAAATAACTATATCCATTTTTTTTTAGATTTAGATGATTTTTTAACATATACTATAAATTAAAGAACAAAAAGTGTAAGTATAAAAACTGTAAAAAATCTTAATAAATACTAAAACTTGAATAAAAGTAGTTTTCTGTATTCATAAGCTAAAACTAAATACTTCAGGTTGACAGCATTTCCGCCCTGAAACTATGGACCTCTGATTAAGACCGTGATGTAAACAAATTAAACAAATAATATCCTTTTTTTTCAGGCACAGTCTGTGGGAAGAACGAGGAGATAGTGTCTTGCGCGAAACCGAAATGGTGCAATACCTGCGAAATTCGGGGCAATTGCAAATTGAAGACGTGTTCGAAGGGATGTGATTGCAAAGAAGGATTTTACAGAGACAATAATCGAATTTGCATTCCGTCATTTCAGTGCCCTGCGGACAATACAACAAGTAAGTAAAGCCTCAGTGTATGAGTTAGATATGTTACAGAAACGGCAATCAGCATTTCTTTTGTTTCATAAGTGTTCAGTTTTATTAATTTCTTTATCTATATTAGGTGTGTTTGTCTTGTTAGCTATTGCACACAGAGTAGGCTAAAATGCGATTTCAGTGTATAGTTTCTCAAAAATTGAATCTACTCATATCTGCAGATATAAAGCTTCTCAAAATAAAATAAAGTTGAAAATTTTATGAAAACAGTTTCAGCTGTGCAAAGAGATGATTTATAAATGTATGTAAAGAATTAATGAGTCCTCTTCCCCCTGAGTGCTATGGTGGTGTGAATGGTTTGCACATTTAACTAGGAAATTGGAGATTCCTGGTTCAAATGCTAATAAATAGGCTGTTGAGTTTTCATGTTCTTCTCTCTCGAAATGAATAAAGATCTTTGCTATGGTGCTCTGAACTAAAATGACGTAAAGATACTTCTTCATTACCTCAAGTCGGTTGATTAGATTTCGTGCTTCGTCGCAGTCCTCCTGTAAATGGGAAAGAATTTAAGGAATTATCACATCCCGTACATGCTGTTGGGGTGCAAATAGCTTATTAGTTAACTTATTCAGCTAACAAAAGAAGGATCCATTCCTAGCGGGAGCACAGTTATGTACTCATGTTTTTCGTTTCTCCCTCACAGGGTACGTGTAAGTAGTGGGAAAAAAATCCTGAAACTTTATATGCAAAATATTTGGATATAACATAGAATTAAATATTTGGACAGATTATATTTCATTGTCTGTCTGGTTTAGGAAGAAAACGCAAAACAAAAATTGCTCATTTTGATAATTAATATTTCCTTTTCAGAGAAATAACTCTTATTAACTTTATTAGCTACCACATGAAACTACTAATCACTAACATCTTAAAAAAATTTGCATGTAATGATGAAGTATTTTGGACAGAATTTAAAGTTACTCCAACCATAGTTAAAACACGAATTACTCAGACTATAAAAACCAAAAACATGATGTGGATGTATGATTCTTAGCAGTGATGGGAACAACATGTCTTTAGTCTCAGGCACTGGAAAGTTGGAGACAATGAGATCTCGCTTTATATGACCTTTCTGGACCCACTCATTGCAAGCTGTTATAACATTCAGAGGATTTGGATAATCGCGAGCAACATTTGCAAGGCATGATAATGACAGCACCAGGTCGGCTACGATTCTTCCACGCTGGAATTCTGAAACGTGCTCGTGCGACTTCCTTTTTCTTATAAGAGGGATTATATGACCTCTAGCATAATATGCAAAATAATTTTCCAAATAAAAAATAGGCATTCAATCTGCCTTTTTATACAGCATCGAGGTTTTATTAACCTTGTATACAACGTATTCATGGTATGAAATGCTAATCGGTTGCATATCCCAATATTTTTTACCTTTAATGCAAATTTCTGGTTTGAAGTACGCTTCTTCATGGTGTGGACTTTTTAAGGTCAGGAATGTTACGGTACGTGTAAGATAACAGCCCTTGTGAAATTAATGGACGAAACTGTTCTTGGTTGATGGATTGGGTCTGGTAGTTGTATTCGCTGGTCAATACAATCGCATGATGGCATCTCTCGGAGACGTTTTATGTAGTTTGAAAATGTCAAGGCTTGTGTTACAAAATTTCAAATACTTAGATTCTTTGAAATAGAACTGTTATTTTAATTTCATCCCAGTCCATATTAGTAGTTTCCACTGAGATTAACTTCCTAATGAGACGCTATGTCAAATGTGTTGAATAGAAGGAATGGTTGAAAGCTATGACACTTTTCTTTGCTAGAAACTGTTTAACGGTAATCGAGTTATGTGCAGAATCACTGTTGTGCGGTAAAAATACCAAGCATTAAGTTGAGCCTTTTTAGGCCTAAAGCGTTGAAGTCTGTTCACAAATCCTCCCGTTACATTCTCCTAAAGTATTAAGTTCATAATTTGTTTCTCAGGAGCAAATTCATTATGAGCATTACTCGAGATTTCTTCCGAAACCAAAGTGTCTTGTTC
Source organism: Stegodyphus mimosarum (assembly GCA_000611955.2). Classification (NCBI taxonomy): domain Eukaryota; kingdom Metazoa; phylum Arthropoda; class Arachnida; order Araneae; family Eresidae; genus Stegodyphus; species Stegodyphus mimosarum. The sequence goes on along the minus strand of KK120157.1, from coordinate 285,989 downwards.
GTGGTGAACCTTCTGCAATCTAAATAGATGATTGCTATTTTATTTCAGGATCATAAATAAATCACCAAGTTTCATTTTCAATCACAATTTGAAAAAATCACGATCACGTCCCTTTTATAGAAAAACATTACCCCTATTCTTTAATAAGCTCTCAAATTTATTACAGCAGATGTTCACCGGGTCTTAGCAATCGATTAACAGCATAGAAAATTCTGTAAACAGAAGACATTTGAAGGATGTCAAAGCACAAATGCTATCAGTTATAGTTTGACAAGTTTGCTAGAATTGTTCAAAAGATTAGTATTCAGAATTGTATTTCCTACTGGATTGTATAGGCGTCTCCCTGAGACAACTGTCGGCTGAGCAGAAAGGCGTCATTGATTTACTTGTGCGGCAAGGTCTCTTGGACTTGGTATAGGCTTTCCTGCCGCAAAGGGCTTATCAACAATAACAAACAAGCAACAACAAATTGGTATTCAAACTTCGTAGATACACTGTGTATTTGCTTATGAAAGCAACTTAAAATAATGACTCGAGATATATTAATTTAGTCTTTAATAGTTTTCGATTTAATAATTTTCCACAGCTATGATTTAAGGGTAGTAAGACCAAATTAAACTTTCAAAAATCGGTTCTCAAATTTTGATTTTAAAAATATAATTTATGTTAACTATTATATTCTTCTTCTCATTATTTTAACTACTGTTACATTATTTTAAGCATACCCTTTCAGAATCAGGTCTATTAGAAATTTTTCAGAGATCTATATTCAAATGAACATTTCCTTTAATGTAAGCATGGGCTAAATTAAAACTCCGAAACGTTAACTTCTCGGTATAAATACACTGAAAATTTCAGAAATAAATACAGTTAAATTCTTAAAAGTAGACATTTTTTCTAGAACTCAAATGTTGAAAGACTTAGAGATTCAGCCAGGCATGGATAATTTCAGTAACTTGACAAAATTCATTTTTCAAAGTTTAAATAATGATTTAAAAAGTCATTTTGGAAATAAGAATCCATAAAAAGGTAGTATAAAAGAAAACGCGAAGCCACAGAGGAATTATTACAACATGATTATAGTGCAGGAAAATTTAAAAAATTAGAATTAAAAAAATAAAACCTAACAGAGAGGATTTATGTGATTTCACATTTTTTTTTTTTTTGCAAAATGAAATTTTTGAATATTTAAGTACTTTCTAATCAAATTCTTTCCAGTAAAAATGAAATTTTATTTTGACACATGACTGTCATAAATATATTGAATAAACCTTGTAGAGACATTAGGTTATTTCGAAGCAAGAGAGATGAAAAATGAGCAACGCCTTCGCCGGGAATTGAGCCACGGACCTCTCGGTTACGCGTCGAGCGTGCTGACCACTACATCACGAAGGCATGCGAAGAGGGCGGGAGAAATACCTTATATACTCCCCCTTTTAAAAGGCGACTGGGGTTTTGGGGCGGTTGTGGAGAATCATCATCCACCGTCTTTTTAGTACGGGCGCCTATGTAGAGACATTAGGTTATTTCGAAGCAAGAGAGATGAAAAAGGAGCAACGCCTTCGCCGGAAATCGAACCACGGACCTTTCGGTTACACGTCGAGCGTGCTGACCACTACACCACGAAGGCATGCGAAGAAGGCGGAAGAAATACCTTATAACCTGTAAGATTATACAGTAAATTAAGATACCAGACTACTAGTACCATAAAGAGAGAACTAGTACCATAAACTACTAGTACCATAAAGTACCTATCCTTGCATGTTACCTTCTAACTATAACAAATACAGCTTATATTGAAGGCTTTTATATAAAATATATTTATAAACATTTCAAAATGATTGTTATACAAAATTAGAAATTGTAGCACAAATGAAATATCCACAGCTTGTGAGAAATGCAGAGTAAACAGTGCGTCAAATTAAAGTGTGAAATACAATTAGCACGCGTTTAAATCGGTTTTGGTGTGGGCCCTAAATGGAAGCTTGGCATTTCCGGAGTAAATGCCGCGTGCCGAAACTAAAGCTCTAAGTAGCACGGAAGCGTAAATAGAGTTAAGGTCAGAAAGATTGCCAAAAGGTGTCCTACACACTGCAGAACTCTGCGATTATTTACATTAACTAATTTCAGTTCTGGTGGGAGATGGCGAAAGTAAAAGTGAAAGTACAGACAAGCTAATATGATAAATGGTTTAAATAACATAAAGCCTTATAAACTCACTGAAATTTATATTTCTAATATGAATTCAATTATTAATTCACTGAGTTTATTAAAAAATGTACTGTACGTTTTAAATTTTCAATTTCTGTAAAGCCATTCAAAGCATTTTCCAAATTTTTATGCTATACACATTTTAGAATAAAACAGATTCACTTAAATATCTGAATAAATATTTAAGTAACTGTAAATATTAGTGGAAATTTAAAGTACTTCTGTGAAAACAAAAAACATTTTATACTTACTTATACGTCATCATATATATATATAGAGAGAGAATTTATTGATTCTAGGCTTTTTTATGATTTCTTTCCAAAAAAAAAACATTATTGAGAATAAAAACTAAATTTTTACATGAACTAATATTATTAATAATGGACAGTTTCTGTAAATCAAATATTTTAACTCTGCAATAAATTTTAATTGGAAAACAATCGGATTTTCGAAAATGAAAATTTCTCTCTTTTTCGCTGTCACTTCTTTTATAGCGTGTCTAAATATTTTTTTTTAAATTATGTGTTTAAGAGTAAATGAACTATCAAAAATAGAAATAATTTTTTAATTTTGCTTGGCCTACTATTCTGTTACTTAACTCTATAAATTTAGACTTAAGGATTACTCCTAGCAATACTTAATGAAATATAACAAAACAAATATACGTATTCAGTTTAATTTCTAGAAACATACAGAATGAAGACTACAGAATACGATATTCATAAATTTAACATTTCAACTCTATTAGAAAACGCTGTTAATTCTCTTATAATTTAATCAAAGTTTTTCATTAAAATTTTTAGCATATTTGATTTTATCACAAATTGTTTCATATCTGCAATATCAAAATATTTCAAAAATAAAAAATGCTATTCTATTATTGAACATTCAATACATTATTTATTTGACTTTCTGTTTATTAAACCTTTTGAATTAAAATAAGTATATCTACATAAAATTAACAAAATCTCTATTCGTAAATAGAAATTTAAAGTAAAAAATTAATTATAGAAATAGGTTTAAAAGAAATTATAAATAATTTATTTTATTCAAATAAAACTGTTTCTATGGGAAGAAATGATTCTAATTTTCGCTTTCAAATTTCCGTGAAGTAATTTCCGTGAATTCCGTGAATTTTGTCAGAATTTATCTTACGTGTGGGACGTCAGAAAGAAAGAAGTGATTTCGAAGAACCTTCGAAATAAAGTTTACTTTTGAAAAAAAGTGAACTTAGTCTAAATACATTTGAATCTGATGTAATAAAATCATTCGACATAGAGCCGGATTCATTAGAAAAGTCTGTTAGGTTAGGAACGTGAAGTATTTAATTTCTGAGAAGAAGTAAAGTAAAATATGAGTAAAGATCCGATCCTTTTTCGTTTTACATCTGGATAATGCAAGATTCCTATGTATGACATCCCTGATTAGTTGCCTTTTCTTCTCCTCTGAAAGGCACAAAGTATTTTTAATTGCCTGGAAACTGGTTCAATAGATACCGCAGAACATCAATACAGGATTCAAAGCATTGGCTACTACAGCTTCTCTTCTAGCTTTGAAGTATCTAAGAAAGAATTCAGTCTTTTCAAAATAGTGGAAACTTACCAGTAGCCAAATGTTCGCTAATTTTAATAAAAGATTTGCCGTTTATATCTATAACAAGTGAAGCATAGTCATACAGGTTTCTTTTTGTTTTGTTGTTATAGACTTCATTTTTTATGTCTTCATCTCTTTTCGCTTCAAAATCATCTAGTAAATAGTTCCTTCTGGTTAAATTGCAATTAAGTTCACTGAGTATGCTAGAAATCTGGTCTTCGTATACACACAACGGATTTATCAGTCTCTGCGTTTTTGCGATTTGTCAAGCAGTAGCTATAACATCCGTACCATATGATCTTAGTTACGACCAAAAATACATTCGTTGCATCTGTAGGCTAAACCTTATAAGGAAACAGATGCGGATTGTTCGCTGTGAATTGTGAAAGTATGTCACAATATTTAAAATTACGTTGTACGCTTTCTTTATGAAGCATTGAAATTTTTATGAACAGATCAAGGGCATGCTCTAAGCCTAGATTTAAAGACCTGTAAAATGCTAAATGTATAGCTGCGTCACCAAGGCAAACGTAGCAAGCACCGCTTCGCTTTTTAGCGTAATCACAGCTAATTTGTATTTTTGTCACATTAATGCTGTTCAAATTTATGATGCAACCATCCACAATAAGATTTCCCAACAGTGAAGCAATCGGGTGAAAGACAGTATAGACACCGGTTGTGAAGAATGGAACGGATTTAAAGGATGTCTGTTTATATTTGAATATACTCTATCCAATTCAGGTACTAATTTTTCGTTTATGAAAACTAGCAATGTTACATTCGAATAACCGTTGCTGTTCTTCGACTTGCTTACAACTACTTCAGTTAGTTTTATGCTGTCAATGTATTTCATGGTTTGATATAAAGATATATGGTCAGAAAAGTTTGCTTTAAAGCTAATGTACATTGCATATGAAGAGGTATTGTAACGATGTTTCTTCCATCGCTACCAAAACTGTTAGCTCTTAGTCTGCTGTTTCTTCCAGTGCAATTTAAGATTATAGGGTCTGCAGATCTGTGCTTTTTATACAAATACGCAAGATTGAACACTTCCGTTATAATGTATTGAGCTCCTAGAGATTTAGCTTCTTCTGGACATCTTGTTTCTAAGTCTTTTATAAGAATCCTATTATTCTGGTTGGACAAGTACTCATCCAAGTGGGCAAAAAACTGGCTTGTGATATATAAACGAGAAATCATTTTTTGAACTTCACTGAAGAAACCACTTTCTATTTTCAAGTTTATATTTCGTGTATACTGTTCGCGTTTCTCATAAACAGTAACTGGAAGACCCAATAGTGAACAAAGTACAGCCTTAAATGATCCAACTGGACCCCCACCAGCAATGACAACTCTTTTCATTTTGACACGGATATATCTTTTAGCTTCAGGCAAATCTTAGCGTGCCAAAAGCCATACTTATTTTCGAATAAAGTATATTCACAATAGAAAATAAACTCGCTAGGCCATGAAAAAATTTAAGTCCTGTAGATCAGGCAAATAAGTAAAAGAAAGAAGGCAACAAAATAAAAGAGTTCGTAACCAAATGCTGCCTGGCAAACCTCCAGATCTATCGAAACCAAGCACTGAATGTAATGATATGCAACTGATAATTGTTATCTCAATGGACAAAAGAAGTATTGTTAAATTAATCTAGCAATACGTTTCATGATAATGAGAATGATTTGATATTTTTGTATAAGGAGAGTTTTATGAATCACTTAAGTAAATAAAAATTAAAACAAAGGGTTTTCTGGTGTATATACTAACATCCAGGGTATAAAAGTAAAATGTATACTATCTTGCATATCTAAAAATATACTTTTAAATGCATAATCGACATAGAGTTAACTCCCAGTTAAAAAGCCAATACAGCAAAACATGTCCATTGTTATCTTAAAATCACGATTAATCTGAAGGCAACTGAAAAAATACTCTAAGGAAGAATAACTCATATCAAATAAACAGAAAATTACTATTAACAATTTACATGTTTTCAAGCAGATGAATCTGGCGAATAAGTTTCTTTAGTTACGTAAATTAAATCCGTTCTCAAAATTAAAAAAGAACACACTGTGGATAAGTGGAAAATAAACATCATCAGAAAGGAAAATCTAAAGCAGTGATTCTCAACCTTTTTCTGTTGCGGCACATTTTCAACGATTTCAAAATTTGGTAGCACACAAAGAAAAAGATAAGTTTAAAAGTTGTTTACTTACCTGTAATACACTGTAAAATAATTTATGATAATAGTTTTGAATGTAAATAAAATAATATGTACTACAAAAACAGAAGTACGTTTATTAAGGGATTAGTTACAAGTTAATAATAATAAGAATATTTTTAATGAAAAATTTGAGCTCGATATTTTTTGATAATTTCATTCGTATTTGGTCGTGAAAACGACAATGCTACTCTCGTATCATCTTCTACATTTAACAATCTAGATCTTTTATTCGCTTTTATGTTGGTTAATACTGAAAATCCGAATTCACACAATTGAGGTGTAGAAAATTGTAATAATAAATTTTTAAAGCTTTTTTGGCCATCATGGGATAATCACATCTAATGTTAATCCAAAATGAATTATTTGATTCTTCCGAATATCTCGATTATTAGAAAGCGAAATTAGTTCTCTTCATTGAAAGTTAATTCAAATACAGAAGCATTCGTTATCACAAATGGATTACGAACCCCATCCAATTTTTTTATATCTAAATTTGGGAAATAATGAGTAATTCTCTTCTCTAATGTTGTCAAATGGTCAATAACAATTTTATGAATAGTTTTATTGAAATCTTTTGGGATTGACTCAGACGTTTCCAAATTGCCTTCCTGATCTTTATTCTTCTATAAAGTTATTTGTTTTTGGAATCCCACCAGTTTATCTGTTGAGTTGAATTCATTTTCTTTCGGCCCTTGCATACTTGAATTTATGTTAGTAAAAATAACAACAATGTCCGATAAGTAAGTTAATCTCCTATCTGAACAAATTAGAACTTCTCAATTTAAATTATGTACTGAACATGCGCGAAAATGCTCGGAATTACGCTCTCCTCCAGAGCACCAAAATCGGCTTGGATACCACAATTGACGCGCTTATTAATGTTTTAAAAAACCGCATTTCGCCCATTCTCATGTGTACCGTATACTAGGATTAAACCCAATATAATTTTTACTATGTACATTTCTGGCGGTACAGTGGTTGAGAATCACTGGTCTAAAATAACGCAATTAAAGAACAATATTTGGAAGGGAATTGGAAACATTTTAACGAAAGCGCATAAAAATATACATTAGTTAAGCCGTTAAATAGCATCTGCGATCACTGCTGTTATTCCATTTTTTCCCTTTTTTGTATTTTTCGAAAGCAGCTTTGTTTAACTCTGATGACTGTAGTAGCAATTTTCCATCATTTCGGCCTAAATTAATTTAACTCTTTTTAGTCATTGCCTGGTTAATCCCCAAGTGGATTGATCTACCCACGGTTAATTATATTTTATATATTTCAGTTTAAAAAAAATTCTCTAATCATTTTCTCACAAGAATTTCTTTATAAAACAAAATAATTCGATGTGTTCTACATTATGTTGTAATATGCTAGCTAAATTAGAATTACTTGAAAGCTAGAATATTAAGGAACAGTATTGCGACGGTTGCTGAGTTCTTGTTAGTAACAAGTCTAAACAAGCCTTTATTTTATTATTTTAATTCAATTATCGTTTATTTAGTTAAATTAGCCTTTATTTCAACTGAAAATAAATGAACAAATGGCCTCTTCTCAGGCGTACAATAAGCCTCTACTTGAGCTTTAACTCATAACAAGAAATATAAAACGAATCTAATACTAACTAAAATTAACCAGCCGAAGCTGTAAAGAATCAACGAACGGAGTTGATCACCGGCGTATGCTAGCAGGCATGTACACTGGTGTGCAAAAATTAAGGACGAGACGGTTTTTTTAATATAACTTTGTACAAAAGCTTTCCAAATCAACACATTTAATACCGTAAGATCCCCAATACGTGAGGGCATGGGTAATGTAAGCAACACTTACTAAAAGAGAAATAAGAGGGATAAAAAGAAGCTTTATTGAAAAAGTAGCATGGAGCGCAATGCGACTGAAGGCCGAAACATCCCTGTGATGGGTGTCCAGCAAGAAACATCCGGTCTTCAATAGGGGATATGATCTCCCCTGACTGCTAGGCAGGTTTCACATCATTTGTGCATGCTGGATATGTGGTTGTTAATGAGCTGTTGAGACACTGCTGCTCGTTCCTCTTGTAGCACCAATCGCAGTTTCGGAATCGTTACTGGCGATAAGTTACGTGCTGCCACGGGTCTCCCTAGTAAGTTCCGTACATGCTTGACGGGATTTAGATCCAGAGACCTTGCCGACCAATCCATGTGTTCAATATCTTCCCTCTCCAACAGCTCTTCGATAGTAACTGTGCGATGAGGTGGAGCGTTGTCGTCCTTGAAGAGGGACTGAGGACCCATAGCCCTTGTAAAAAGACGCATGTAAGGAAGAAGAACCTCGTTACAATAGCAGTCCCAGGTGACGAACCTCCTTGGGAGATATGAAGGTCGGTTCGGCTACCAAGCATTATGTCTACTCGAACGAGAACTCCGCGACCTACAAAACAGTCTCTTTTGATGATGTTGAAGGGGTTATTGCGTGTTCCCCGCTCTGTCCAGATGTGTATGTGTCTAGAATCGCAACTCAGACTAAATCTGCTCTCATCTGTAAAGAGTACTCGTCCCCATTCATTGTCTCTCAAATTCCGGTGTTCCCGGCACCACAGAGAACGCCTTCTCCGATGGGCAGGCGTTAGAGGTACACACCTTACAGGGCGTCGTGCAAACAGACCGACACCGTGCAGTTTTCTGGCCGCGGTAAAACGCGATATCGGTCGTCCAGTCGCCTGTGTCGTGTGTCTAGCGACGTCACAGCGTCAGCGGGAGAAACTAAGACACACACACACACGACACAGGCGATTGTGTGTGTGTCTTAGTTTCTCCCGCTGTCTGCCGCCTGTTTCTTCTGGCCTGTAAGGCAATATACCGGTCATCTGCGGGTGTGGGTCCTCGTGGACGACCACTACTAAACACCCGGATAGCTGTTCCTGTAGTTTGAAATTGTCTCCAAAGTCGTGAAACGATGCTGTGAGCAATTCCGAACTCTGCAACCACACTTATCACACTGCGGCCTTCCTCCAACTTCCCAATGATTCGACCTCGGGTAAAAGAATCCAGATGTCGTCTAACAGATTGATTATTCGCCATTTCTCGCTGAGGCAGCAACTCGGTGTAATTTTAACTGCTATACGGCGTGCAAGCTCTTTGCCAGAAATACTGATCTTACACCGACAACATGCTTTATACTACTCAGACACTCCCCCATTACGTCTACCTGCATATCTGCGCATGTGCTACCGTACACCACCTTACTTAATCTCTTGATTGGTCTTTCTGTCCGCTCTGCCTCTTCGTTCTGATATGCTAATTTTTCGACTTCGTCCTTAATTTTTGCACACCAGTGTAGAAGTGCGATCTTAGAACAATAATCTTAGACTAGCAGCAACAACGTGGCCGAAAGGCAGAGCACGTTCTACTATTCATTCATACATTTATTGCCGGGATGCTGCTAATAACTATGCGGCGTGTCCGAGTCGAGACCACGAGAGCGCATGACGGTGGGGGGCCGGAAGAGGAAGAGGGAGGTCGGAGGTAGGTAAAAAGGGGAGTGACCATGTGTCATGAGAAGTGATTAGACCACGGAGAGGCGGAAATCACGTGTAATAAAATTTGTTGCTGATAGGTACAGTTATAGTTATGCAGTCTGAATTAAAATACATAAAACTAAATACGTTAGATAATAAATCATATAGGTTAAAGAACAAAATATAGAGAATATTACAGTAATTTACATATGTACAGACGTTACCACGTAATAAATTAAGTGGGGAAATTTTCATCTCTGGTTAGATGCGCTGCGTATGGTCTTAATTTGCAGTCCTCCTGTAATGGGATATAGTTAAATGTTTCAAAATGCAATAGGTATGGGCAGTTAATCGCCCTGTGGAAAAAACTGTTATTTAATCTGTGAAGAAATTCTTCAATGCTCTCTATTTTCAGGTCTCTGTGTAAAGTGTTGTTTGAGACGTAGTAGTGTGCATTAGTCATTAATCTTAAGGCTTTATTTTGCAGTACTTGCAACTTGTGCAAGTCTTTTGTCGTGACCGCCGCCCAGGCTGGAGATGCGTATGAAAATATGGGTCTAATGATTGCAGTATAGAGATGTCTTTTCTTAAATAGGTTGAGTCTTGAATAAGTGCGGTCATGGCCTTACTTCTTGTTTTCACGATGTGGTCTTTCTATGAGAGTTTGTTATGGATTACGACTCCTAAGTAAGTGGCTTTACGCACAGTCGGAACTTCTGTGTCAAAAATGTTTAAAGTATTACTAGGTGAGGCTCTGGAGATTCTTTCTTATAATGATTAGTTGTGATTTTTGTGCATTTATGACGATTCTTCACTTAGCACACCAGTGTTCTATTGTAGGTATGATGCTTTGAAGTTCAGTTATAGCCTGTTCTGCTCTAAGTGAGGTGACGGCTAACGCAGCATCATCTGTGTAGCATTCAAGGAATGAGTTTTTGTCCATGTTTTACTTCAGAAATCTGGTACATAAAATAAATAAAGGACAGGCTCTAAAATAGACTACATTTAGCCTTTTGCAGTCCGATCACTTTGATTCTTGTGCAAAAATTTCATTAATTGCACGAGATTTAAAAGGAGCCGCACAGCTTGGATTCGAACCCGCAACCTTTAGTATTGAAGGAGAATGCCCAAACCACTATGCCAGGAAGACCTTTTCATGTTCTACTTCTGAAGTGGCTGAGCTTAAATACTCGTTTCTACCTCATTTGCATAAGTCGGAATCCTGAAAACTCATTCTGGCAGGGAAACTTATGAGCAAATTTAGAATGTACAGGAAAGGCTTGTTCCAAAATAAAAATAACTGTTAGAAAATTAAAGCTCTAAAATGTATTGGTAAATAGCTTGCGAATTTACTCTGAGTTAAGTTTTAATTTAATTGAAAAACTGGATAATTTCTTAAGCCCTATGAGTTCATTTTTATTTCGATGTTAGATGTTAGATTTTGTCAAAAATTAATGAATGATTTATTGAGAAACCAAGTAATTTATTTGAAGAAATGTAATTTCTTCATTTGATTTATAGTTATTTCCTTTAGGTAAAAATTTATTGTAACAATTAAAACTAAATGCTTAGATATGTACAATAAGGGAAAAGTATTTATCGTTATTTAAAAAAGTTTTAATAATATTTTATGGATATGTTTAATTTAATAGTTTACCCGTAAATAATTTTGGATAGTCTAATATATTTTGTAGTTTAAATATAATTGTTTGCAATGGTTTCGTTGATATTTCTTTAAATAATTAAGCTAAACGTACAGAAAGATTTTAATCTTTATTAAGATAAATAATAGCTTAACAGCAAGTTAAATACACTGCTCGACATTAAAAATGCAACACCAAGAAAAAGTGATCAGAAAGTTGTGATGAAATTTGGAAAACAGACAGAGACAGCAAGCAGAAAAAAGTGATCTTTATTTCAAAATGATAGTCGGAATACAGAGCGAGAACTGAGTCGTCTCAATAGGATGTAGGACCACCTCGGACAGCGATGCTCGAAGAAACACGTCTAGGTATAGAGTCAATAAGAGGGCTGATGGTGTCCTGAGGGGTAGCTCTATTCCCTTTCAACCATTTGCCACAGTTGGTCTTCTGAACGAGGCAGGGGCAGAGTCTGCAAACGGCGTCTAATCACATCCCACACATGTTCGATTGGTGACAGGTCAGGAGAGTACGGTGACCAAGGAAGCATCTGTATACTTTGCAGAGCATGTTGGCAGATGAGAGCACTGTGTGGTCGGGCATTATCTTGCTGAAAAATTGCATTAGGCAACTTCTGAAGGTAGAGGATTGCCACCGGCCGCAGTACATTATCCAAGTATCATTGGGCCGTCATATTGCCCTGAATACGAAATAGAGGTGACCTGGAATCGTAGGCAACAGCGCCCCAAAACATTATGCCACTCTGTCGCGCGGTGGGACGTTCCACAGTTACTTCCGGATTAGATCTGTCTCCACGTTGAAGCACACACGTATGCGGCGACTGTCACTGGATAAGCAGAAGCGTGACTCATCTGAGAACACGAGGTTTCGCCATTCTGTCATCCACATCGCTCCAGTCCGGCACCATTCTAAACGTTTGCTCTATGCTGTGAGGTCAATGGCAATCTTCTTAACGGACGCCGTGACTGCAGGCCACGTTCAACTAATCGACGGGAAATGGTTCTCGTCGACATGGGAACATCCAGGGTATCTTGCACATGCTGCAGAATTGCGGTACAAGTGATTTGCGGGCCGCCATAGCTTGTCGGCCGATGCGTCGATCCACACGTACTGACGTCACTCTGGCTGCACCTGCACCCCTCCTTCTTCCCACATTCCCTTGTTCCAACCCTGTTCGCCATAGCCGATGCACTGTGCTCGCATTCATGGGGGTATCAGCTGCGATTTGGCGTAAGGACCAATCCGCCCTTCTCAGTCCGATCACCATACCCCTCGTAAAATCGTCTATCTGCTGGAAGTGTCTTCGTTGACGGCGGCCTGGCATTCTCTCCTATTACACGTATCCTCCGGGACAAAAACCAATATTCTTCGATAATTCCTCTGGAAGAAATAACGACACGAATATTGCCCATTCTGCACGTTCCGTCCCTTATATCTTACTTCACGTGCGTCGGAGAGCTGCGCATTTCACAGCATTCTCATAACTCAGTGACGTGCATCTACTCGAAAATTTGCATAAATTTCTGACCACTCCTTCTTAGTGTTGCATTTTCAGTGCCGAGCAGTGTATATCTAATTAACGATAGCGAGAAATCAGAGATAATGTTATATGCAAGAAATACTACAGAACACCAAACCTGTTAATACGCAAGAAATATTACAGAACGAGAAAACTGTTCGCAGTGCAAAATGTAAATTGGTAAACACCAAGCGGAAGTTTAAAGCTGTAAACTTCAACTGATCTAACTGAACTAACCTAATATACCGATCATGTAATAAACAAAATTTTAAAAAATATCATATATCGATTTGATATCCGCTGCTTCTTAATCAGTTACCTTTCTGTCGCTGCTATTTTTCAAAATGCTGTAAGTCACAGCAGTTAACACCACCAACAGCTGTAATTTCTGAACAGTGTTTTGCTCATATTTGAACTTATATTTCCGAATATAAGTTGATCCGTGTATAAGCTGTGAGGCAAGACCAGCTTATGCACGTTCAGAAGTGAAAATCTGTGTATTTAGAGTAAAATTGAAAATCACTATAGGGAAAATTTTAAATTGTTTATCAATCTAGCTCTCTCTCTCTTTATATATATACATTGGTGAAATAGAGGACGAGATAATTGAATAATTTCCCGGACTTCCTTGTAGCAAAGAGAATTGCTAAAAAAATTACCGATACTGATATTAAGAAATTCGATTAATGCACATTAGGATTAAATTAAATAAAAATAATACTTTTCTCAATTATTTAGCCTATAGTATTACTTTATTTGTAAATCATTTTTATTTTCAAAGCAATCTACAAACCTCTGTATTAAGCAAATTGCTAAAACATGCCCTACTTATACATTGAAATATACAGTCTTTATCAAAATAAAGAAATTTTGGATGAATTTTGAAGAGGAAATATAATGAACATTCTGGGTTTAACTATATTTACGATATCCTTATTCTCACCTTTAAATTTCTGATATTACTTTGACCATTTATTTACGCCTTGGTTTTTGGATTGACCTGGAAAATTTTGTTTATTATGTAGAAATATGTGGTAAAGACGAGCAGTATTACAGCGAATGCACACCGAGCTGCCAGAATACTTGCGAGAATTACAACAACCCCCGTGTCCGTTGTGGTTGTCAGCCACCGAGTTGCTTCTGCAGGGAAGGTCTTGTAAAAAATGAGGCTGGCAAATGCGTATTTCCGAGCGAATGCTGTGAGTGATTTTCGTTTCATTATTTTTATTCTTTCATAAAATGGATTTTTTGCTGTTGTAATTTAACATTTAATTACGTGGCAGGATTTTGCTGTGAACGAGAATTGTGGATATTGATTGAAATAACATTAAACGTTTGATTGTTTCGAGAAATTTTTGAACCATAACCTTCTATAATATCGAAAGCTATTAAATTCTATACTATTTAGTTAATGAAGCAATCATACTTTGCTCTTTAAATGAAGGTAAGTTAGAAATGAGTATATGTTTCTGGTAGTTCAAATAAAGAGCTGTGATGATGAAAACAGAAGTTCAGAATTAAGCTTATGGAGTAACAAATTATGAATGTCATTTAAAAATTGGGCTTTCCTGAAGATAACTATGTTATCAATAATTTAATGTTTTACATAATAATAGATAAAATAAATTTTTTATACGGGTAACAATAGAAGAGCATTTGCCAAATTCCTCTTCAGAATTAAATGGTAATTGTCGGTTAACAAGGTGCTAGTCGTAATTATGCGCCAAATGTGATAAGCTGGTTGTTTACCTTTCGAGTAACTATACAATGACGTCATTACAAACGAGTGGAAGAATAAACATCAATCCAGTAACTTTCTGTCTAACATTTTCGTTTGCCTTTTTGTCGAAGCACTAATTTAGGAGGTTAAAAAAAAGAAAGAATGAACGAATATGGATTACGTGATTTGGCAAATTCCAAATGACGAAAAGTCGCGAAAAACACTTTCAAGGTAAAAGTATAATTCACACTGAAACATTTTGTTCCGAAAATCTCAAAATGAAGCTGTGCTTTACTATAAACATCGTGTCGTTCTGCAAGAAAAAAAAACAAAGCAAATTTTGATTGCAAAGAAAATTTGGGTTTTACAAAGCAAATTTTGGTTCGAAAGCTCGTGTATTCCTTTTCTGATAGCTATTTAGTTCATTCATTTTTATTTTGAAAAGCGAAAATTGGTGGAATTCTGTCAGCTGAGATGAATTCTTATTTACGAATTTCTATATCTGTCGTTTTTGGTATTTATTTGAATTTGAGAAAATAGCCATTCTTTTTATGAAGTTGTATATATTGTTAGGGTGCCTTTCCTAGCTGTAGTTGTATTTCCCGACAGCATTTACATTTAGCTCTCTTAAATGAAAAGTATTAAGTAAGTAGATATTTTAAAACCAAATTACACATTTCGAATGCTTTCAAGTTTTGCTAAATATTAATTCTTAATTTCGATGAATACAAATTAGATTCAGGGTCTCATGCAAATGTTTTGAGGTCTTAAAAAATATAATCCGCGTTTTATGAACCGTAACAATCTTTTTAGAGTGCCTGTTAATATGATTAAAATGAACGCAATATTCGTTTCGGTGTGTAACATCCACACCGAAACGATTCTCCTCTCGACTGAAGGTATACCAATAGGTATTTTACTCAATTCATAGATGCAATTTTTTTTTTTGCTCTTCCTTTTCCTTTTAATGAGATACTGCTTAGAGATGTGAATGTCCCATTCCCCTTCTTGGTAGAAATATACTAGCCTTTCAAAAATAAAGAGTATAATTTAGAACTTGACATATTGTGTAGTTTTGAGTTATAATAATTAACTATATTCGTTAAACTCTTTTTTTTAACCCACTGTAATTTTTAACTGCCCAGTTTTATTTTGAATTGTCACAAGAGTAATATTTATTAGGAAAGATACGCCTTGATAAAATTATTTTCAGAGTAAACAGTTTTTTTAACTGATATTTTATTTTTAAAATGGTGTCTACTTTTTTTATTAGTTTAGATATATACTTTTTACATAAATTTCTTTAATTTATTTTGCAGTTCATAAGACAAAGATTCTAATAAAGGTTTTGGTTATTTCCTTGTATTTTATAGTTAATGCACAGAATTATTCATATATCTATATGTTATTCATTAAGACGTTCTTAGTGTTCGAATACAAAAGTTGTTGCGTTGATTCATGGAAAGTAAAATTCAGTCAGTCAAAATTTGAACTTATTCATGAATCCAGTTTTATTTTACTGACGACATTTACAAATAATAATTTATAAAAAAAGTTAACGGAAAAGCAAACGAAATAATCATTTTATTTTACAGTCCAGTGCAAAAACGGGGAAGTATACAAACCCTGTGGATCACCTTGTCAAAGAACTTGTGCAAATTATCGCTTTCAAATTGGCACTAAATGCACCCAACCTTGTGAACCTGGATGTTTCTGCAAAGATGGTTTAGTCCGAGACTCGAAAGGAAATTGTATAGATCCTAAAAAATGCGGCAAAAGTAAAATCTTATTAATTTTTCTTTTAGTTATATATATATATATATATATTTGAACTTTTAAAACTTTATGAAGTATTGTTTCTTTGCCAGCATTCTGTGGCAGACATGAAGAATATAAAAAATGCGGCACAGCATGTCCTGCAAATTGCACTAACAGAAATCCAGTCTGTACACAAGAGTGCGTTAAAGGCTGCTTTTGCAAGAAAGGCTTCGTGAGATCGGAAAATGGCACTTGTATATCATTGAGTGAATGTCCACAAGGTGAGTGAAAATGCATAAGTGTAATTTTTTTGCAATAATCTAAGAAAAAAAAAATACCACTAGAAATAAGCACTTAAAAACATTTTTCGTAGTTCAAAAGACTTATCAGTATTGGCAAGTGGTAAATATTTAGTTAAGATACAATCTGTCCGTCCATAGGTACCACATTTTGTCAGCACTACAGTATTTTTCATTACAAATTCCTTAAGGGACACAGACT
The DNA here is from genome assembly GCA_000611955.2 of Stegodyphus mimosarum. Taxonomy (NCBI): domain Eukaryota; kingdom Metazoa; phylum Arthropoda; class Arachnida; order Araneae; family Eresidae; genus Stegodyphus; species Stegodyphus mimosarum. Next base: position 269,303 of record KK120157.1, on the reverse strand, counting down.
GAAAATGAATAGATATTTCTAAGATGGTTGTGCTATTGAAATGCGCAGTTTAGGATTAAACGTATGAAATAACAAACTAAGAGTATAATTAAAAGGTTATGCTGTATCTATCAAAATATTTTCGCTGGAAATAAATATGGAACGAAAGAAGCTGAATGGGTTGGATGTCCGCATTTTTCTTCTTTGTTACGAAAATGCCTTCATCCGCTGCTGACATTTAGAAGGAGATAAAAGGTTCTAATCTCTTCGTCACAGCAATTGTTCAGCATCAGAGAATAATGAGGTGCAGTCTAAGATTAGAAGTCCTTACCGTGGCAGATTTCTGGCTTTCGTAACTTTCTACACTGCAGAACCAAAAGCGTTAATAAAAATCATTCCTTAAATTTTACTCTATTTAACTATCTATTGTTTTTTATACTCGCACATGCAATTGGGATGTTATTTTTATTTGCGTATCTTTTTAAGAATTTAAACTTGGAAGGAACTTTCGTGTTCCCTATTAGCATTAGTTTTAGTTTTTGTTCGCTTATTGCATTGGTGAATTGCAAGGTTCTTAGCTTTTCTATTACATCTTACATAGCGTGGAGATCCACAGATGCAAGTTCTGCATGCCACCGTACCAATATTTAAAAGATAATTATTATGAACCGAATATAAGCAACATTTTAATAATATTATTGAAAGACAATATTGCAAAGAATATGCATTTCTAAAAATTCTTATAGTTCAACAAACTTAAGTACTTTTGCGCAGTTTAAAATTCACGGAAACAAAAATCTAAAAATTTGCTACCTTTCTCTTGGGTTTATTTCACTAGACTGGGCCACAATATAAGAAATTCAAATTGAATATTGATACAATACTAGATATATGTTTGTATATTGATACAATATACAAACTAGTATGTGTTATAGTTGGCAAATGGCGAGTAATTTGACTATGCAATGTTAGCTCAGGAGCTGTATAATATTATTACATTTGCTCACCCCAGCCTCATTTCAAACTGTCGACAATGTGCAACCTTGATGTTCTCAAACAGAATTTGCGGCAGTTTGTAGGAATTTATAGTAGTTTTTGATTTTTTGATTAGATTGCTTTTAGAGATAAATGCACGTTATACTAGTATTGTTTACATTTATAATTATGTAAGATATAAAACTTTGTGGCGTTTCAGAGATTTGTGCTCGGTATTACATATTTATATATTTCACAGTGCTTATGTCCGAATTTACAATATTCGATGAATAAAAACCAACCTAGCAGAAACAACCGACTGCGCTTTACATTTAAATGTAATTATTGCCAAGGCTACAGGATTGAGTCCAAAACTAATTGTATTGAAACAGGTTCCTATATTAGCATATCTCTACATATAATAAAACAAAGAGTCTGTGTGTGTGTGTCTTTCGTTCGTGTTGCGAGTAAGCTAATAGACCCAGGACCACGAAATTTGGTACATAGGTGCATCTGCACAAGAGCCAGTGCACCTAGAAACGATTTTTTCGCAATTCGAATTCGAATTTTTTTTATTTTACGTTTTGTGACCAAATCGCGTCATTTTGAGACATAATGGGCTACAGGAAAGCGAAATTTCACTCTATACATTTCATTTTTACATCGTCGTGAAGCGTAGACACTTAGCTATTTTACGAACTTAAAATAAATTTCGTATTTCAATAAATCGATTAAATACGAATTTATTTAGGAAGGTGAGCTTAACACCTTTTCAACGGAATTAAAAAAAAAACTTATTTTAAAACATGTGCTGTTTATTTTCCTTTGATTTTTGGACATGTTGAATTTTAATCCTTTCGACTCCTTTTAAAAAAATAATTTTGGAAAAATAATAATATTTTGTATTTTTTTAAAATTTTTTAAATGAAGCTTCGGAATACACTTCTCACATCTCAGATATTTTAAAATGTAGTTTTGGCAGCAATTTTCCTTTCTTATTGTTGTTGAGAGATTTTTGATGAAATTGCATCATTTTGAATAGTTTCATTCTTTTAAAAATTTCGGTTTGGCAACAATTTT
>KK120157.1:212944-267224 GCA_000611955.2 Stegodyphus mimosarum | reverse complement strand
TTATAAAAAAGTTTTGCATGATATTTTTTAATCCGTTTAAGTTCTTAATCTGTTTATACCATTTGAGTTCTTAAGATTTTGCAAAGGGAAGTTGGTTAATTTATTTATTAGGATAAGTGATATATGTATTAAGGGATACTGCATATTTCATTGTCATTTTTATATATATAATACATTTTTATTGATTTCTTTTTTGATAAAGTTGTTCTGCAGAGTAAAATTCTGCGCGAAATGTTTTGTTTTTTGAGTTTCTTTCATGTTATTTTTTGTTTATTTCACTGTTTGTAAGATATTGAAAAATTTTGCATGAATTTTTCGCATAAGCCAGTGCACCTCGAAGCGAGTTTTTCGAAATACGAATTAGATTTTGTTTTTCAATTTTATGTTTTCTGACGAAATCGCGTCATTTTAAGACATAATGGGCTATAGCAAAGCGAGATTTCACTCTGTACATTTCATTTTCACATCGTCGTGAAACATAGACATTTAGCTATTTTACGAATTTAAAATAAATTTCCTATTTCAATAAACCGATTAAATAAGAATTTATTTAGCAAGGTGAGCTTAACACCTTTTGAAAGGGATTTATTTAAAAAAGTTTATTTTAAAAATGTACTGTTTATTTTCCTTTCATTTTTGGACACGTTAAACTTCAATCCTTCTGATTTCTTTTACAAAAAGAATTTTGGAAAAATAATAATATTTTGTATTTTTTAAAAAATTTTTTAAATGAAGCTACCGAATACACTTCTCACATCTTTTAAAATGTGGTTTTGGCAACAGTTTTTCATCCTTATTGTTGCTGATAGATTTTTGATGGAATCGCATCATTTTGAATAGTTCCATTCAAATAGAAATGTGGTTTTGGCAACAGTTTTTCATTCAGCGCTTTGTATGCTGGACTGCTGACTGTTTTCTTTTGAAAATATGAGTTGTAAATTACCCAATTGAATTTTTGAATTCTTTGGAACTGCCGGGACTACCTTCGCATATTTTGGAGCTAAAAGTTGGTGCACCTATAATGCTGTTGAGAAATTTGGATCCCCCTTCACTTTGCAGTGGTACAAGATTATCTGTCAAGAAGCTGATGAAAAATGTTACTGAAGCAACTATTTTAACTGGTCATGCAAAAGGAAAAGACGTATTCATCCCAAGAATTCCCCTTATACCATCTGATGTACCATTTCATTTTAAACGGCTTCAGTTCCCAATATCTTTAAGTTTTGCAATAAGTATAAACAAAACACAAGGACAGTCTGGGCTAAACCTACAAAGTCCATGTTTTTAACACGGCCAGTTATATGTTGGTTGTTCTAGATTGGGAAGAAAGGATAATCTTTACATCTTTGCTCCCAATGGGAAAACATTTAATATTGTGTATCCAGAAGCCCTTCAAGAATAGCAATAAATTAACTCACTGTAATACAATATAAAATGTTTGCTTAAAATCATCTTATTCAGAAACGAAGCTCAAAGACTTTTCTTTACAAGTTAAATGGCTGCGATGTGACTGCTGACACATTTCCTCAGAAGATTACCTAAAGTATCATAACATTTCAAAATTTCAGAAAAAGGATCATTCAAACTATCGAGTAAGAAAATGTTTAAAAAATTTTAATTTTATTGTAGAATTTTTATATAATTTTTTATGTTGTCATGGTGGTGCTTAAGAACGGGGATATAAATTAGGCTTTAACAAATGTTTAATGCACATCTCATGCAATTAATTTGCTAAAAATTCAAGATGTATATGTTTTTCTGCAGATACATCAGGGCTGTATACAAAGGAGGGTTGGAATCTTAACAAAGAGAAAAAAGTTGGAAAAATTTACGCGGCCATAGGTCCCAGGTGTGTCTTTTAGGCATTTTTCCAGTACGTTTAAAAGCAAGACGAAGGCTGGCCGCATAGCGGCTAGTATAATATAAAAATAATATAACACTGCAAAAGCACAAATAATATAACACTGCACACAAATAATATAACACTGCAGCTTACAATACAAAATTATAAAAATTGTTCTAATATATAGCAATGCTTATTCTTATAAGTTTATTACAAGTTAGTTTTCATAGTAATAAAAAATTAATCATTGCTTGAACTGAGCAGCAAGGTATATGTGATAATTTTCATGTAAAATGTCCTATAAGTTTCAGCACTGCTTTCTAGTTCATCTTGGAATTATACAATGCATTATACAATGTAGCACGAATCAATATATTTATTAAACTAGGATACAATAATGTGCCTATAAGGCACTAAAAATGAAATAGTTAGTGGTGAAAAGTCATGTTACAATATTAGTGCATTTTATCAGTGCAATAATTAATAGAACAGATACTTTATGTTACCGTTAGTGCACATTGTGTTGCCTGCCAGTTCTTTTCATTAGTTATGAGCTGTCACTTTTAGATTATTGGAAACCATAATATTCGAAGACCTAATACTTCAGAGTGATCTCTTAGAGTATTGACACCTGTTCATGCCATTAGATCTAAATAATAAAATCTTTGTCAGAAAAGTTCCAAGCCAAAGGTCGTAAAAATAGAAAACTGTGTCAGGACTGACTGTTCTGTGCGTAGATTTGGCAGACATCTTAAAGTAACTTTTTAAAGTCCTGATCTGGAACAGGGAGCTGAAATCAGCTATGTTCTGGTGTAGATACTGTGCTGAAGAATAACTGCACTTGGAAGGGATTTAAAATCCTCTTTTATTAAATCAATATTATTTACACTTCCCAACTCGGGAGGGATACAGAAAGTAAAAGACCACACTTGGGCCTAAATGAACAATCAGGGAAATTTAAACTAAAGCTAAATAGGAATTTAATTAAACTTTGCTCACAGAGCTATTTCGCGGAGTTGGCCTCTAACTAAATGGTGCGTAGCAAGATATACTAATACTAGCGCACTTCAATTTATTTCAATAAGCAATCACGTAGTAAGCACTATGGCTTAGAAATTATCTGCTAGCTGGTCAGGCGAACGTCGAACAGAATGACCGTGATCTGAGACTAAAAGCTCTCTCACACTGAGAGGTTTCTACCTCTGGTTTAAATAGTACTTGGCTCTACTTCAAATTAGCATAAGCTGAAAACGCGCGCTTCTTCTGACGGGAAGTTGAAACAGAGAAGAGATAGAAAGATTTAAATTAAAATAAAACTTTGTTAGTTTAACTAAAACCTTACATACTTCCCGCCAGAATTGCGGTAGTTAAACTACTGTGGTCCAAACGGACCATGTTGAAACTCGCAATTCTAAACAAATAGTCAAAATTTAACTCTTCTAAACCTAGGCCAACCCTTACAAGGCAATATCTGTTTGTGAAAAACGTTTACAGAAGAAACTTGCTTGGTACAAAGTCTTCAACATTTTTTTTTTCATCTAAGTCTTACTAATTCCAGCAAAATCTGGAAGGAAAGGAATTTTAGTACAACATAATAACAGTAATTTCTAGGTAGAATTCTTTATTCTTACCCGTGTAAATTCGCACACACACATTATCATTCAAGCACCATTAAATTGTTCCGGTGTTGGATGAAACACTCTCACCGGTGTTGGATGCAAAGCAAACCGCCATTGCGGGTTTTCTGTGTTCGGGGGTGTTCAAAACTCCCACCTACGATCTATTAACATTAGTTAGAACTTAACATACGAGACCTCAAAAGACGCCCTATAACCAGCTAAACCTGAGGTTCTCACTGGCTTTATGTCTAACACTTTAAGTGTATTTGGTGGAGAGCCTATTTAACACTTGCATTCTAACATTACTCAAACTTCAACTTTTCATGCATACAATTCGCAGTTTGCACACATAATTCACATTGATATTGCACTTAAGGTGCATTGCTAGCATAATATTATTTGTTACATTTTATAACACTTTAACAATTTCATAGCAGTCATGAAATACAAATGTAGGTTAAATTTCTAAGTTTACAGCAAGTGCTTCCTATTCTTTTCTCAAGGTATTTTCCTGAAATATCACATTACACTGAAATAATAGTCCATAGACTAAATCGTGTTCTTCACTTTTCCGATTTTTCATTCTGGACCTCTTAGAAGTCTTTGGACAAAGCATCATACAAAATCATTTAGTTAACATTTTTCTTTTCAGCAATTCATTGCTTTTACAAAATTAATCTATTTACAATGCTTCAGAATCTACTTTACAAACGTTAAGTAATTTTAAGTCTTTGTAGAATTACAATTTTTAAACAAACACATTTTTCTTTCAAGATGAGTGCTTATCGCCCACTTGGCGTAAAACTCAACCTCGCTTGAGGTAAAATCGACCCTGCAACTTGCAGTACACTCGAAAATTAACTAAACTTTTGAATAAGAAGTGCTACTTATCTTGATGTGTTCATCCATCCTTTTCTTTGCCCAATCCTTGAAAGTTGAATAAGTTGCAGCTTGGGCCAGTCTCCTTGACTTTGGTTGTTGGTCCTTGAAAGCTTGTTCATGTCTTTTCCTTTTACAATTCCGTCGTTGTATCCTGGGGTACTTGCGCTGGGGAGGAGGTTGCTCTGCTGGGCGTTTGGTGGACTGGGTCCTTCGCTCCTGGGCCCTCGTTCGTTGCTGCTCCTGGTTCCTGCTGCATTCAGGACGTTGCTCCTCAGGCTGCAACCGAGGCTGCTTGCTTCTCAGGCATCTCTCCGATGTTTCCGCAGTTCTTTTGGATACTTTGGGCTTTTCTTGCCCATTCTGCTTTCGTCTCTTGGTTTGCTCGTAGGTCCGTTCGTAGGTCTGCTCACCTGCATCGTCAGTCTTTCTTTTGAATCCACATTTTTGGTTCTTACTTCTACTTTGTTGAGGGGGAGCTTTCTTTTTCTGACTTTTCGATGCCATCTTTGCTGGTTCCTGCTGGTTTCGCTGAGGTAAATCTTCCGTGCGAATACGTTGGCTCGGATCCTGAAAAAAATCTTTAAATACTGCCATTTTATTTCGGTTATAGTAAGGCTTGATCTGGTCCACATTCGCCGTAATTCTTTGCCCATCATTTCTTTTTAATATAACCACTGCCTGTGTAACTTTCTCAATTATGAAAGGGCCTTCAAAACGCGGAAAAAATTTCCCCACCTTTTCTTCTGGGGCATTTGACAAGTTATGTTTTATTTTCAGAACTTCATCTCCCACATTGTACTTGACCCCTCTTCGCTTTTCGTGATAATATAATTTTTGTTTTCTCTGGGCCATTTCTATATTTCCCGTCGCTTCCCGTATCAACTTTTGTATATCACTTATTTTAAATTCTTCTGCCCTTTGCTGGACAAAGAAAAATTTATATAAGGGTGTCAAAATTTTTCTTCCAAGAAACAGTTCAGCGGGTGTTTTTTGTGTAGTATCGTGTTTGGCGGTCCTAAGGGCAAATGCAAATTCATTTATATGGCTATCCCAGGTAGAGTGATAGTTTTTCACATAACTTCTAATTATTTTCACTACATTTCTATTAACCCGTTCCGCTATGTTTGACTGCGGACGATACGGGACCATCTTTAGATGACGTATGCCCAGTTTTGCACACATTTCCTCAAAAATATTACTAACAAACTGGGGACCATTATCGGAAATAACTTTTAGGGGCGCCCCGTATTTTAAAATATACTTATTTAGAATTGAATCTACTACAATTTTTGCAGACGCGCGTTTTAACGGAATCAACTCTAACCATTTGCTAAAATGATCCACTATAACTAAAAGATATCGGCTTTTGTTAACTTTACTTCGAGGGTAAGGTCCAAGTAAATCGATGCCTATTATTTGATTTGGGAATTCTGATTTAATACTATTTAGGAACCCGGCCGGGCGGAAATTAACATAATTATTTAATTGACATGTTGGGCACGACTGGACATACGCCCTAGTAAACTTTTGCAGTTCTGGAAAGAAAACTGCCTCGCGAACTCTCTGAACAGTTTTTCTTATACCTAAATGAGCCGAAATGGCACAATCATGCAACTCTTCTAATACATTCAACCTCATGCTAGCTGGGATAACCGGTCTATATTCATGATTCTCATTAGTAGCTTTCGTATAGAATAACAGTCCGTCAATTAATTCGTAATTTTCGGCCCTATTTCTTATCGGCACAATATCCGGATGATTGAAATTCTCAGGGTCGGCCAAATAATTGTATATATTTTTGAACTCCGGATCTTTTTTGAGTTCGGCTATTACTGTTTCACGAGAATCTAATACTTTGGATGTCAGCATGGCTATCTTGACTATATTTCCATTTTCATCTAAGTTAATTCTGCTTAAAGCATCTGTCACAACATTTTCTTTTCTCGGCGTATGTTTAATTATTAGGTTATATTCCTGTAATTTGAGAGCCCACCTTATTAATCTGGGTGATAAATTTTTTCCAGAATAGAGTCTAGTGACCGCCGCGTGGTCGGTATATACAGTTACTGGGGAACTTCCAAAGAACACACGAAATTTCTGTACTGCTGATAACACTGCGAGAGTTTCTCTTTCCGTTGCCGAATAGTTTCTCTGAGTTTCATTAAATGTTCGACTGAAAAAGGCGACGGGTTGACCATTTTGGGAAAGCACTGCCCCAATCGCGAAATCTGAAGCGTCTGCTGAAATCTCTAATCCTTTATCCTCCTCTGGAAATTTTAAGACGGGAGCTTTAGTCAATGAGTCTTTCAGTTTTTGAAACGTCAAGTTGGCTTCTGCTGACCACGAAAACTTAGCTTTCTTTCTTTTCAACTTTAGCAGCGGCTCAGCTATTTTTGCAAAGTCTTTAATAAAGGACCGATAGTATGAACACATCCCAAGAAACGACGATAACTTCTTCGCTGTTTTAGGAACAGGATAATTTTAAATAGCTATTATTTTTGATTGATCCGTTTCGATTCCCTTTTGGGAAATTTTAAATCCTAAATAGCGTAACTCTTTTGCGGCAAATTTACATTTGGACGCATTTATCTTTAAACCAGCTTCATTTAACAATGAAAACACTTTTCGTAAATCTTGTAAGTTTTGTTCTAGATTACTACTTGTAATTATATTATTGTCTAAATATATGAACGTGCTTTTACCAAGGACCGGTCTTAAGACGATGTCCATACATCTTAGGAACGTTGCCGGCGCGCCGGATAAACCAAAAGGCATTCTAAGAAATGCGTACGTGCCAGACTTAGTTATGAACGCGGTTTTGTGAACGTCTTCGGGTTTTACACCAATCTGAAATAGCCACTGGTAAGTTCTAATGTAGTCATGTATTTTGTAGACGAAATATTTCGAATTATTTCTTCAATTATCGGCAACGGATATACAGGATATTTTGTAACGGAATTTAAATTGCAATAATCTATAGCAAAACGCCACCGCTTCGGGTGCGTAATCGGATAATCATTATTTTTCCTACACAGTACAACCGGGCTAGCATAACTGCTAGAAATTGGCGTGATGATTTTATTCTTTAACATCTCTTTAATATGATATTCAATTATTTCTTCTTTTACTTTATAGTAGCGGTAGGGCTTTTGCCTAACTGGCTGAGCATCCCCCGTTTCAATGTTGTGATTGATGACCTGTGTGAAACCCGGTACATCACTAAATAAATTCGAAAAGTCACTTACCAGGCCCTGGATTTTTTCTTTTTCTTCTGCCGGTAGATGCTGCAGGTCCAGCTGCGGGGGCTTATTATTCTTAGTTTCTATTGGTTTCATATTTAACGTCAACTCTCCCCCTTTGAAATCAATTTTTGCCTCTGCCAAACTAAAAAAATCCACACCTAGAATAATACATGTTTGCAGGTTTCGCACAGTATAAAACAGGATTCTTACCTGTTCGTTGTTGATACGCACGAACAACGGTACTTTGCCTAAACAGCTACACTTCTCCCCTTGGGCCGCTATGACATCCGTGTCTCTTGCGCTAAAAATTCTGTAACGGCGAAAGTGCTTCTTGAAAAATCTTTCCGATATAAAGCTGCTTTGGGCTCCTGTATCTAAGAGAGCCGTCGCCGGTATGTTGTTAATTAGAACTTCAATCTTCGATAAACTCAATTTTTTCACGACCACGGTGTTTAAATTAATTGTGGAAGGGTTTTGCGCTGCTTCGGACTTCTTCACCTTCCTCAAAGAAATCCATCTTAGTTTAAATTCTTCTTATTCTGGTTACCCTCGGCATCTTTGCTTGTTCTTCTATTGAATTCCCTTCGTTCGCCGCTCGATTTAGGAGACACATCTTTCTTCGGCCATTGCTTCGCCTTATTCCCGTAACTTTGATTTTGCTTCTGCTGGGGTCTTGGCGAACTCCACTGACTTCTTCGCTCAAATTGGCGTCGTCGCTCGTTGTCGGCTGTTCTTCGGCTTTCAAATTGTACTGCAAGCTCAAATAATCTGTCTAACGTCGTTGGATTTCTTAGCTCGATGAAATCTTGAACTTGGGGCAGTAGCCTAGGAAGTATAATTTGAATAACTTCAGGATCCGGGCGACTTCCATACAAAAGCTTGAAAACTTGAATTTTTCTCAAAATAAAATTAGACAAATCTTTTATTTTTTCTTGGTATCGACTAAAAAGTTCCGCCTCCAGTCTGGTTCGATCTCGTACTACAGAAAATGCTTTCACCAAGGAATTTTTGAAATTTTCATACGTATATGTGGGGCTTCCTGGTTTCCCCAAGAGATTCTTTCCAATGCACTTGAACCAACTTAGCGCTTGGCCCTTCAAAGCGTTGGTAGCAAGAGAGACTTTCTGAAATTCGTGAACTGGATATAGCATGAAGTGGGAGTGTAGCTTTTCCAGGAAATTAATTACGGCTGTCTTGCCGTTGGCTTCATGGCTGCTCACATGGTTTGTACGATGTAGCCAAGTCCTTCTAGGCCAGGGGATGCTATCTCAGGATTCTGGTCAGATACAGCAGGTATCTCAGGTTCGTCGTCTTGTCTTTGAGTCCATCCTCTTATTTTTCTTCGGGCGCCAGTGTCAGGACTGAGTGTTCTGTGCGTAGATTTGGCAGACATCTTAAAGTAACTTCTTAAAGTCCTAAAGTCCTGATCTGGAACAGGGAGCTGAAATCAGCTATGTTCTGGTGTAGATACTGTGCTGAAGAATAACTGCACTTGGAAGGGATTTAAAATCCTCTTTTATTAAATCAATATTATTTACACTTCCCAACTCGGGAGGGATACAGAAAGTAAAAGACCACACTTGGGCCTAAATGAACAATCAGGTAAATTTAAACTAAAGCTAAATAGAAATTTAATTAAACTTTGCTCACAGAGCTATTTCGCGGAGTTGGCCTCTAACTAAATGGTGCGTAGCAAGATAATACTAATACCAGCGCACTTCAATTTATTTCAATAAGCAATCACGTAGTAAGCACTATGGCTTAGAAATTATCTGCTAGCTGGTCAGGCGAACGTCGAACAGAATGACCGTGATCTGAGACTAAAAGCTCTCTCACACTGAGAGGTTTCTACCACTGGTTTAAATAGTACTTGGCTCTACTTCAAATTAGCATAAGCTGAAAACACGCGCTTCTTCTGACGGGAAGTTTAAACAGAGAAGAGATAGAAAGATTTAAATTTAAATAAAACTTTGTTAGTTTAACTAAAACCTTACAACTGCATTTACCAAGTAATGATCCTAGCTGCTATCAGAGTAGTTCCCTTGACTATCTATACACAACTGCCAACGTTTATGAAGGTCTTGGGAGTAAGCGGGGAAATCTGTTAGCGTTCATCTGTTAGTGAGAGGCGACGCTTGCATTAAGTTTCCGTTTCCCTAAATCTTCGCATAAAATCTTATAACACACATCACGATTCAAATTCAGATCTTCTGATATCATACGCAGAGTACTAACTCTTTTATTAACTCTTTTCATACTGCTTTTGATAACTGGATACTACCGTTTGTTGTTGAAATGGGTTGGTCCCCTAGTGAGTCATACGGCCGTCATAATTCGGCTGGGTGGACTGGGGGCTTCGCCCCAATAATCAATGATCATACGCGGAGTTATACGGCGATATTATTGCAATAACTGCTTTACACGTTTCAATCGGTATGTGCTGTAGACGGATGACTAGCTCTGGGATAGTCTTCACCGAATCTCTGCCTTCGCGAAACCTTTTGTGCCACTCGAAAACATGACTTATTGAAAGTTTCTCGCCTGAATATGCTTGCTTAATCCTGTTCCACATTTAACTAAAGTTTTTTTTTCGAGCTTAACGCAGAACTTTATGTTCAGTCTTTCAGCATCCGTTGTGTCACCTTAACGAATACGACAACAATCTGAACATTGTGTTGCTAAGCACATAGTAAGTTTGAGTGGAAACATGGTCAAGGTCATGTCAAGTAACAATACATACCAGGTAACATAAAAACAACATTTGTTCCTTCTTAGAACTGTAAATATAGAAATAAAAAAAATTGTCCTAGAACTTTTCTGACAAGGGACGTAGATACAGTCAGTAAAAAAAAAGGGGGTACAGTTTTGTATTTTCCGTGCTAGTAGATCAATTGATGAAATTCAGTTTGCGTTTTGATGTCTCGAAAGAGAAACTTAACATATATATTAGATTTATATACAACTTTGTTGTAACACACGGATTTTAATACCAAATCGGACTTTTTCTAAAATGGCATGGACATTTCTTCCTCATATTTCAAATCTATGTGTCCAATCACGCCAAATTTGGGAAAAATTAGAGAAGCTTTTTATCTTTTCCTTTCTTTCCTTTCTACTTTCTTGTATGAATTAAAAGAAGTAAGAAATAAAGTAATAAAGAAAAATTCCGGTTAACATATTCAACGAAAATATCCACTTGGACGCTATAAAATGCACTTTAGCGATGTTTTTGCGTGACATCTCTTGACATCTCTACGTAAGGACAGAGTAAAGGACTCTTTTTTCCCAAACGAATTAAAAAACTGATTTAAAATGTATTCAGAAGAGATATTTTCGTGGCGTTTTACGTATGTGCACACTTACCTATGTATTGTTGCGAAAAATTCGGCGGTTGCGCCTGTATGTAAGCTTTCGGGCATAGCACTAGGGTTGCCATAAAATAGTGTATGGGAAAGTTGCCTGATTGGCGACTTTATCGCCGCTTTGGCGACCAAATAGGCGATATCCCATGGTCTAATCGGGAAGCTTCTATAATAACTTCCTGTCGAGATATTTCTCGAAACGTGTGGAACCTAAGGAAAAGCCCTGCGTTTCTGAGAGCCGGCATTGTAAGAATAGCTGCTTACTGTGAGTGCTAAGCTACGCGAGAGCTTTGTGAACCGAAAGCGATCGACATAGGGCTTTGCCGTGAAGCTACCTTTACAGTATAGCTTGACAGTGTATTAGTGATTGTTCCACGGTGTTTATTATAAGTTTAGTGTTGCCGCGAAGCTACCTTTACAGTTACAGCCTGAAGCTGTGTTGCTGATTGTTTCAGCGCATTTTTTGTAGATTTTCGACGCTTTTAAAGGTAATTTTAATTTTGGAACTGTGCTGTAAATAGTGATTCTTGTAAATAAATTTCGCTTTTTATTGTTCTGCATCGTGTTTTCATCGGATACTCTCAAATCCACGAACCCGTGTAACGCAACAGTATGTATCTCGCATAACTCAAAAACGAGTAGCCTTATAACGTTGAAATTTTCTATATTGGACTGTTACAGCATGTAGTTGTCCACCTCCTTTTGTTACAGCATGTAGTTGTCCACCTCCTCCTCCTAGTGAGCTCAGTTTTTTTTTAATTCTTATATTTGGTAAATTGTTCATTTTTTTGGTTTAAAAATAATTGAATTATGTTGTCTTATCTTCCGGTTAAGGTTTTTATGCCTTTAGTTAATCTGCAAGCAAAATTTATAAATTATCAACAATTCAAAAGTTGTCTAAGTGCTGCTATGCATTTTTATCTCCAGCGCTCGAGACTGTATATCGGAAATTCTAAAGATATCCTCTTTTAAATATTTTGTGATATTGCTGTTTAATTGAACTTTATGGTTTAAGTGCGGATAACATGATATTTAATAAATAAAAGTAACACAAAAACGTTAAAAAAAGTCCCTTTGCGCGTAATATAAAATGTGAAAACTTTTAGATTTTTTTTCTTTTTTCTTTGTATAATTTCTTTTATATGTCACTTTAGAATTGTTACCGTATATGAATAGAACATGTGGCGATTAGATAATTCTTATGATGATATAATTTTTATGCTTTCTGCGTTATAAAATGAATAAGAAGTAATGCTGTTAAGTGGTAAATAAATATAGAGAATTTTAAAAACTGCATTTATTCTGTTGTGCTTTATGCGCTATCCACAAAGTAGATTTCATTGAATTCGATAAGTTTAAATGAAATACAGGAAAAAATGCGTATAATTTAATATTCCGTACAAGTATGTCATGTGGTGTACACATCAGCTTTTATTTTACTTTCTTGTACGAAGTAAAAGGGAAGTATTGTAATCTCGAAATATTTCGGGTATCATATTTCAACGAAAATATCCCTTTTGACTGCTTTCGAATGCATTTAACGATGTTTTTGCATGATATCTGAACATAAGGACAGAATAAGAGACTCTTTTTCCTCCCCAGAAAATTATGAAGCTTATTTAAAATGGATTCTGAAAGATTTTTTTCGTGGCGTCTGTGTGTACATACGTACGTATGTATGCATATATTTGGCATAACTGATAAACGAGTATCCTCAGAACATTCGAATTTTGTACATAGGATTGCTATAACATGCAGATGTGCACTGCCTATTTTGGTTGCAATCGGCGGCACCGAAAGTCTATAAATATGTGTATGTATATGTCCACTCTGTTACTTGGCTCAGTGAGCTCAGTTTCTTTATTCTTATATGTTTGTAAACTGTGCATTTTTTGCTTTAAAAATGAATGAATTATGTTGTTCTTATCTTCTTGTTAAGGTTTTTATGCTTTTAATTAACCTGTATGTTATAATTGCAGAATTATCAACAATTTCAACAATTTGAAAGTTATTTAAGTGCGGCTAAGCCTTATTATTTTGGCTATAGCGGCCATATTTGTTTACATATTGAAACTTGACAGAATAGTGGATTTGTAGCCAACCTAGAGAAACAAAGTTTCGCAACAACAAAGATAACGCCTTCTTTTGTTATTGAGAATTAAATCACATTTAATCAGTTCTCGAATTTATTCGAGGGAATAAGTGTTTAAGATTTACTCTGTAATTTTTAAATATAGATAATTTGGGTTTAATGTATTTTTGCCTTGTCGCGAAGGGAGAACTGAATTAATTAAATGAGAAATACTGAATCGTCTGTGAAAAAGTGTTTCCTTTTTTGTGTTTGTTTGTTTAATTTCTTGTAGATATCGTTTTAGATTTATCATAGTATTTGAACAGAACATGTGGCAACGATTAGATAATTCTTCAGATGATATTCTTATACATTCTGAGTTATAAAATGAATAAGAAATAACGCTGTTAAGTGAACCTAGCGCCAGAGTGTCGCTATGGTAAACAAATACAGTGAATTTTAAAGAGTGCATTTATTCTATTGTGTGCTATCGATAAAGTAGATTTAATTCAATCCAATAAGTTTAAATGAAATGCAAAATGCGTATAATTTAATATTCTGTATAAGAAGTCATGTGGTGTATACATCAGATAATTCTTTATGTACAAGTTAAAGTCTTTTAATAGTACTCTTTCATTAGTTTTTCGAAATAACATGTGTTTTTTTAAGGAATGTACTTCTTTTTAAATAATAGTCTTATCATGACCATTTTCATGCTTTCTAAAAATAGCATTTGTGGTTCTATGGAATGCGTACCTATTATATACAATTACTATTAGCGCTCAAAATTTTAACCTTACGATGTTAATTGAATTTGTCTTAAAATAGATACGTAGATATATGTCTAGACATGCCTACGAAAAATTTTAGTTTATTATTTAAACCTTTTATTCAAAATTTTGAAGATAAATATGAATATACTGGTGCTTTTTGAAAATTGGCATATTTATTACAAGTGATAATAATGCCAAATGGTGCTTACGTACTTTGTTGCAAACGTTAATGAACTGAAACAGATTTTCTAACCTTAAGTTTTCAAATTAACTTTTACTGACGATTATTCATGTATAATTTTTTAATTCTTATTTTTATTAATGATTGATAATAGATATTCTGTTAATAATATATGAAGAGCTATTTTTTAATTTATAAAGCTTATTCATCAAAGCATTTTTTTTTCTAAGAGTACTTTTATCGTCTGCTATTTTAAGTAAATTCATTTTATAAGCAACGAAATTTATTTTAAGATTTGAAAATAATGTATCACATATATATTAATATTTCTGAATATTTAAAAAATTATTGCAAATAAAAATGTTGTTTTGTAGTGCAGAAGTGTTAATAAGGCGGAATTTACTGCAATATAACATTTTCTCTTATTTTCTGTGTGTAGTTAATGGAACAGATAAAAAGGATTTTAAAGATGTTTTATGTCCAAAATGTTTTATGGAATTTACTGCATACTGTATGTTTAAACAAATTGTGTTTATATTTAAAAGAGCCTCTAATATCATCATTAACGCCGTTTTACCAAAGCACAATATAGATTTAAAAACACGTAAAATTTAGAATAATCCCTTTTTTATAGTCAATTGTGATACAAACATGCAGTGCTATAGAGATGAAATTAATCAGTCAAATTACTGAAATTCAAAGCTTTTGTAGAAATCATCCTCAGCTATTCTGCATTCATTAACCAATGAGAGCGTGATTATTATTAAATAAAGCTAAGAAAATAATATTTTTAAAATTTAAATTAAAATCGTATTTTATAATATAATACACTGTAAAATTTTCATTATGTGCTTAAAATTGTATAGGGTGTCTCAACAAAAGCGGCGAATTTAATTGATCACAAAAATGCTTTATTTTTAAAAAATAGAAAATATTTTTACATATTAACAGGTAAATGTTCTGATTTAACGACACCCACAGTTCTGTGGTTAACTCAGAATTTTGGTTAATTCGAAAGCAGTTGAAAAAACACAGGAAAGAGAAATAACTCATATTATAATTAACGGAAATTAATAACTGTATTTTAAAAATTTTAATGATGTTGTTTTGAATTTTTATGCATTTTTGCCTTGGCGTTAAATGAGAACTGTATTGATGAGAAATATACTTGTAATGAAATTATTGAAAATAAGTTTATATGAAATGCAGCCAGAAATGTTTATAACTCTTCGTACGTAATAGGCCCTACACGGAAATGATGTGGTGTCTGCATCAGATGTTGTATATTTACGGTAAACATTTCTGCGTTTCGCTGATTGTTTGTGTTACCACTTTTCACATCTTTCTGCAATAAACTAGACTAACGTTTTATTAAACCGAATGGTTAAACCGCATCATTTAATGGGGAATTGATTGTATAGATGAATTTAATGTAGTCCATTATCAGAAGACACAAAATGAAAAACAGGGGTATAAAATTGTAAAATCCTTTCAGAATGATTTTACAATAGCACTCTTTAATATAGAACTGCAATCTAGAAATGGCTAAGATAACAAATGGAATTTATAAAATGCTTGGCGCAAATCATACAGTGTTGTGATCATTTATTTTTGCGCTGCGTATCTGAAATAACGTCATAGAATTAAAAATAAAATATCTGACGTGAACACCACATGGCCTTTCTTGTACGGCCTATTAAATTATAGCAATTCGGCCAGTAAGAGATTTTTCGGTGCACAGAATTGAAAGTTTACTTCTGGTTCCACTCTTCAAAAAGACACTCAAGCTGGTGTATAAACTGACTTAATTCAGTATTCTTCAGTTGTAAAGAAATCGCAGCCTCCTTAGGCTCTGCACCGCTTAAACTTTAAAATTCTTGATAATTCTACAAGTATTGCAGAGAGATTAACTAAAGCATAAAAACGTTAACCGGCACACAAGAGCAACAAAATTCAATCACTTTAAAAAAAATGCGCAATTCGTCACCATATAGGAATAAAAAAAAACTGAGCCTACCAACTGCGTAACAGAATGGATATATATACATCCGTAACAGAATGGATGTATATATTATATATATCCATTCTGTTACGCAGTTGGTAAACTCAGTTTTTTTATATTAGTTTTAGTTGGTAAGCTCAGTTTATATATATATATATATATATATATATATATTGAATTTAACAAAATTTCTATTCGTAAAAAGCAATTTAAAGTAAAAAATTAATTATAGAAATAAGTTTAATTTTTATTGCTGCGAACTAATATTGCTGCGAACTAATCTACAATATCATTTAAATTCTGAGAACATAAGTAAATGAAGTGCAAGTATCAAAATCTATTAACAAATATAAAATTGTAATAAATTTTTTTTAAATCCTAAAAATAATAAATATGCATAAGTGAATAATTGTTAAGCTGCGCAGAAGACAGACTTATCTAGGGGAAATTGCCCTCAAACCTAACTCTTCAATTATTCAATTCGTGTTTCGTCATTTATGTAGGCAAGTGTAAAATTCAAAACCATATTAAAACCAAATGATGTGACCTACCAAAAGCAATTCAAACGAGTGGAACTTTTAGAAAAGAACAAATCAAAGTCAATACAAAACAATACCTTTTATAATACCAATTTTTTAGAAAACCAATTTAATTTAGAAACTCTTGCCTACAAAAAACTTCCCCGACACGAATATGCATATAAACAAAAAAGATATAGATACTATTAACATACTAAAAATAAACTAGAAACTAAATTAAATAATACTAAAATAATATAATAAAGGCAAGTAAAAAGTAAGTTTTAAATTAAATTAATTAATTTACCATTATTTCTATTGGAGTGGGGACAAGGAGCAGTATGTCAAATTAAGTGATGTAAAGTAGTGTTTTTTCTATTTATAAAAGAGGGCGCTAGTAAAAGGTAGAGTTGAGTGATAAGCTGCTGTATGTAAGAACCATTTAAAAAACTATTTAAAATTATTCTGCAAACTATATGTAATGTAAAAAGTTTGTTCTGTAGTTAAAAATGTTTTTTTTAATCTAACTGTGTAGTAATGTAAAAATGTGTGTGAAAATGTGTGTAAAAATGTGTAAAAATTGTGAGAAAGAATCCAGTATTATACATTTTTACAAATATTTACAAGACAATCCCTTAACTCTTCAAAATCCTTCGTTACCCTCCAGTTAAGGTTTAAGGTAATGTTATCATACTATAAAAAGTCAATAAATTATAAAGAAAAGTTAATGCCTGCCTTTTTAATATATAAATTAATAAATTGTGTTGGGACTTGGTTATTAACCTGAATATCAACTAGTTTTATTATTTCATCTTTTAAATCTTCTATTTCAGTACAAATGTTTTTTATTCTGATTAGTTGGCTATAAAAAGCGTTACCTATTACTTTTCTAGAGATATTAGAGTTCCAATTAATTAGTTTAATAGTATTAAAATGGAAATTTCTCCTTTTATCATATAATTTAATTTTACTGTGTTTAATTATAAGTAGGTTAAGGTATTCAATAGTATCTTGATTAGTATTAGTTTTATTAAGAGTTAAACTATCTGGGTAAATTTTGAATTGTTCTAAAGCAGAATTATTATTGAAAGTTATAATATCTTCAATGTATCTAAATGTATTCTCAAATAACTTTTATTCATTCTTATTCAAACTAAGTTGGAATTTATATTCATAAGCAAAAAGGAATAAGTTACATATTTGCGTAGAACTGTTGGCTCCCATTGGTAATCCTCTTATCTGCCGAAAGATCTTATTATTGAATTTAATGTAGTTATTAAATAATGCACAATTCAGGTAAGTTTTCCATCTATCAATTCAAAGGATGTTAAGCATATCAGGAAAAAGTTGTGAGAGTTGCATTAAACTACTAAAAATTTCTTCTAATGGTAGAGAACTATAAAGGTTCTCAAAGTCATAGCAGTTAATGTTCTTAATTTCAAAAATTTTAAATATGTTGACAACTGGAGTATTATTATAAATAATCCAACTACAGTTATGTTGTTTGTTAACTAGTTGATGAATTAAAGTACAGATTTTTTTAAGTAAAATTGCAAATATGTAGTCTATATTCTTTTTATAATTTTTTGTACCATTTGCAATAAATCTAAATTTGAGTAGTGATTTATGGAATTTAGGAAGAACATATAGATTTGCTAATCTATTGTAGTTAGATGGTTGTGAAATTTGAAGTTTTTTATGAATTGCTTTAAGTTTCTTTGCAATGACATTTTCTTGTGAATTGGTTAGTTTGTAAGTAATGCCATTATTCAGCTCAGTATTAATTAGTGAGACATAAAAAATTTTCAAATAATGCTGAAATTATTACTGGCTTTGTCAATTTTTGTAATAATGAATTTTTGTTTCAAATCTTGTAAAAGAGGATTGACAAAATTCCATGGTAAATTGCTGTTAAATTCAATGCTTCGGATTATTTGCTTCAATTCTTCTAAGACTTCATGTTTGCATGCCATAAAGGCAGAATTTGGAATATTTAATTTGTAACTAGTTTTAACTATGAACTCGTTAAGATTTTTTTCGAAACTTTAAAACAGTGAATTTTGCCAATTTTCAAGACTGGTCTAAATTTGGTGCTATATATATATATATATATATATATAGATAGATAGATAGATAGATAGATAGAAAGATATAGGTACGTCTGATGCGGCCGATTGCAACGAAAACGGGAGGTACACAACTGTATGTAAATGCAGCCCCATAGACAAAATTTCATCGTTCTAAGGTTACTCGTTTTTGAATGTTGCGAGATACATACATACGTATGTGCATACGTACAGACGTCACGAAAAAAAATCTTTTCCGAATCTTCCATTTTAAAGCCATTTTACAATCCGTTTCGAAAAGACAACTTTATTCTGCCTGTACTAACAAATTTCACGCAACATCGTTCAAAATGTTTCAAGAGCGGTCACAATGGATATTCCCGAAATTTTTCGCGATTTCAATGCTTCCTTTATTTCGTGCAAGGAAGTAAAAAGTTTGTTTGGCGATGAGCCTAATAAATATTTTATCATAATAATTTACATAAGACGAATATATTATTAATAATAAAAAATAATATTATAGCAGTTGTTTTATGTTACAGTGCAGTGCAAGAAAGGGGAAGAATACAAAATCTGCGGATCACCTTGTCAAAGAACCTGTGCAAATTATCGCTTTCACATTGGCATTAAATGCCCGAAACCTTGTGAACCAGGATGTTTCTGCAAGGATGGTTTAGTTCGTGATTCGAATGGAAATTGTGTCAATCCTGAAGACTGCAGCAAAAGTAAAATCATATTAATTTTGTTAAATAATTTTTTTTCTTTTTTCTTTTTTTTTCTTTAAAACTTCGTAAACAATTGTTTCTTTGTTAGCAGTCTGTGGCAGACGTGAAGAATATAAAGAATGCGGTACAGCGTGTCCTGCAAACTGCACCAATAGAAATCCGATATGTGCAGAACAGTGTGTTAAAGGGTGCTTTTGCAAGAAAGGCTTCGTGAGATCAGAAAATGGCACTTGTATACCATCGAGTCAATGTCCAAAACGTAAGTTGATGAGCGCTATTTTTTTGCAGTAATCTACTATAAGAAATACTACAAGAAATTTTGGCAATTGGTAAATATTTGGTTAAATTACCGTCATTTTGTCAGCACTGCAGTTTTTTCACAACAAATTCTTTAAGTAGACACAGGCTGGAAATGAGTGAATGTTTCTGAGATAGCTATGCTACTGAAAAGGGAGATTCAGGATTAAGCCAGTGAAATAACAACTTGGAGTATAATTAAGAAGTTACGCTAAATTTTTCAAATTAATTCGGCTGGAAATTAATACGGAACAAACGAAGCTGATAGGCTGAATTCTACGTTACCAAAATGCTTTGATGCACTGCCTGAGATTTGGAAGGAGAAAAAGGCTCTGATCTCTTCGCACAGTTGTTCAATATCAGGCAGGTATTGTCTAACATCACAATCCTATTCTGTGACATATTTTTGGCTTTCGTAACGATTTTCATTGACGAACCTAAAACGTTAAGAAAAATTAGTCCTTAGACATTGCTCTATTTACCCATGCACACAGTTGTCTTTAACCACGCAATATTTGTTTATTTACGAACGCTTCTACCTATTAAATTTGTAAGGACCTTTCATCCTTACCAACATTAGTTTTAGTTTGCGTTCGTCTGTTGCGCTAGTGTTTTGCCAGTATCTAAAACTTTCCTTTTCATCCTATATTGCCTGAAAATTCACAGTTCGAAGCATTCTTGAAAGTAATATTCGAAACGTCAAGAACAATTTAATTGGAAAAGCAGTAAGTTTGTCCTTTACAGCAACAAACCTACGAAATTTATCATGTCAAGGAAAACAAGATTACATCTGTCGTTGGCAGCAGCCTTGTGCACCGTATAAGTTGTCAGGACTGAGTGTTCTGTGCATACTTTTGGCGAACATATTTGTAACAGTATCAAAGTCCTGATCTCGAACAGAGAGCTGAATGCGGCTATGTTCTGTGGTAGAATTACTGTGGTTAAGTGGTAGAATTACTGCACGCAAGGAGGGTTTAAAATTACCCTTTTATTAAACTATTATTTACAGCCACTTCCCAACTCGGAAGGGATAACAGAAAATAATGACCGCACTTGGGTCTGAACTGAACAATCAAATAATTTTAAATAAAGTTAAGTAGAAAATTAAGAAGTCGTTGCTCTCAGAGCTATAAACGCGAAGTTGGCCTCTATGCTAAACTATCCCACTTCCACGTTTCCCACTTCCAACTAATCTTATGGAGCTGGATACTGCTCTACAAGAAGAATGGCGATTGCTTAATTCTGCGGTGGTTTACTACCTAATTGAAAGCATGGTCACAAGGTGTAAACTTTGTACAGATGAAGGGGGGGATCACATACACTATTAATGTCCTTTTTTCATTTTATGCTGTTTATTTTCACTTTATACATAATTCTGTTTAAGTTTCTAGTATGTCATTATCTGATAACTTACAAAAATTTAATATTGTTTTCATTTCTGTATTTAAGTATTGATTTTGTTTTATGCATAAATATATCTGCTACTTTTCTGCCGAATTTTGTGTCAATGAAAGCAGTATTTGTTGATTTTTTTTGCATTTTACATCTTCGTGCTTAACTTTTGGAAGTGAGTGTATTTCTTCTGACTTCTGAAGTTAAGCATACTCGATAGTATTATCATCATTTTTATTATATCTTTGTTCTTGAATTAGAAAATTATTTTGTTTTCTGTTAGAAATCTGTGGCAAAGACGAGGAATATTACAAGGAATGCACACCAAGCTGCAAGAATACGTGCAAGGCTTACAACAACCCAGGCATCCGCTGTAGATGTGAACCACCGAGCTGCTTCTGCAAAAAAGGTCTTGTGAAAAGAGAAGATGGCAGATGCGTGCCACCGACGGCATGCTGTGAGTTGTCTTTCGTTACCTTATTTTTAATTTATAAATCTAGAATTTTTCTTTCTAATTTAAATATTTAATTCACGTAACATATGAAAGGTGGATTTTATCTGAAATTTACTTTTTGTGCTTAATGTTTATTTCAGCCAGTTTTTTAAGACTTCTCCAGTGTTGTCAAATTCTGTATCATATCATCTAGTGCATAATAGTCCATCGATTCTTAAGTCCACCGATTCTTAAATAATCATACCAATAGTCCATCGATTCTTAAATGAAGAGAAGTTGGAAATGTACAAGTATTTCGCAGAATAAAATAGAATTTGTACTATAGAAATGCGGAATTTAGAATTAAATGTGCGGAGTAATAAATCAGGAATATCACTCAAAATGTGTTGTTTTTCTCAATAAACCTAATTTAGAATAAACTGATTACCCATTAAACCAGGATTTAATATGTGAATTCAGCTTAAGCTTATCAATGGCTAACTTTAATTTTATACAACTTTGGTAAACTTCTTGCGAGCTTTTTAAACATATCGTTGACAACCACGAGATCCATCTTACTGATGTGATGAATAAAGAGACGAGCAATATAAATATAGAAATTTAAAACAGGAAGGCCCACCTTTGTCAGTCAGCAACTTAAGGGTCTGCAGACTGCTTATTGGGTCAGTTCAAAATCAATGCAAATAATGTGCATAAAACTTTAATTGTTTGCAAATACAACATGAATTTACCATTATTTTAAGAAGATGAGCCTTCCAGTCGTTGGAAGTGAGGAAGTTTTTTAAATCGTTGAATGACAATCTGCAACTCATTCATGATAATTTATTTTTAAAAGCGATTTACCTCATTTTGTCAATATTAGTCTTAGCAGGCAAAAAGGTAACTTTTATTTGTATTAGATTTTAAATAAAGTTCTATCGATTTTGAGGCTATCAAATACGAATCCTTCTTCTTTAGGAGCAAAGCAAGTTTCGTAAAATTAGTGGATCGATACTGTTCTTATTCCAAAAGCAATAAATGGAGCAAATCGATCATGTACGCAGCCCTATCTATGCAGGAATATAATAATGAAACTTGGCAAACAAAGATATTAGAATTCTGAAAGTAATCCTGAAAACTTTGAAAGCAATGTCTTAGTTTTTGACGTTTCATTACTGTTTTCAGTACTGCTTCACTTTCTGAGATAACGTTGCTTCGTCCTCGTTTTTGCTTTTGTTAAAAAACTGGTCGTCCCTCCTGCCATTTTGAGAAATTGGTTTGCTCCAGAAATAGAGAAATCTTCTTTGGATCGCCCTGGAAGTCAGTAGAGTTTTATTCAAAATCTAAGCCAAACTGATGTTCACTTTTTTTGCCTAATTTTAAATTTTCACATTCGCGAGTTTCCTTAGTTTTACAAATTTAAATTTCTAAGATTGAATTATTTTAAGTTTCCTTTCAGCATATACAGTGAAATCCCGACTTCTAGTGTAAACATCAATGGTTAACTTAAAATCAGTGAGAGCAATTATCCAAGAGCGATTGAAAAACAGAACACAGGAAAGAAAAATAACCCTCAAGCTTTTAAATTTTGAGCATGTTAACTATGTAAATTAAATCAGTATTGAAAACAAAAAAGGCACATTATGAATAACGGAAGAGTAAACATCATTAGTAATTTAAAAATGAGAAAACTATCTCATGAATGCTATTAAAGAACAATACTTACAAGAGAACTTGAACAATGTTATTGCGTTCTGGAGTATCACATAAAATCATTCTCATCGTCCTGGAACTCGCATAAAATATTTTTTATACCTTTTTATTTTTTACTGCAAAATATCAACTTATTCCAAATTATACACAATTAAATTACATACTATTATTGGTAAAAAGATCTTTAAAGGCTATGATATAATCTGCTGTCTCTAATCTTTCTTTCAGAGAGTTTTCCCTTCTTTTTTTATACATTTTAACAGTTTCGTTTTACGCTGACTATTTCAGGCGAGTAATTTTGTCACCGTTCTGCAATAAACTGTTTAACAGTTTTAAGACAGAGACGGAGTAGAGGTAAATATATTGCATAATAAGCCTCCCTCAAGTAAAGAACCTCCATATAGAACCATAAAATGTTTTTTAAACGATTTCTTAATTTCCTGTTAAGGCAATCTGTTCCCTTCTTAATTTTCTGTTACTGCACTCGAAGTACAGTTAGAAAAGTAAACTGAACTGATAAACTTCTTAAGTAAATACACCCTCAGTTAGTTCATTTGTTTTGTTTTTGCACTAATTACCCCTAATAAAAAATAGGTTTAAATATTACTATTTGGCAGTGATTCTAGTAAGTACGTCTGCTTTGCTAATGTACCATACTTTATAAAGAAGTAATAGAAACATAATGCAACAGACATTTTGCTTTACAGTCCAGTGCAAAAAAGGGGAAGAATACCAAATCTGTGGCTCACCTTGTGAAAGAACCTGCGCAAATTATCGTTTCCGCATTGGTATTAAATGTCCCAAACCTTGTGAACCGGGATGTTTCTGCAAAGATGGTTTAGTCCGAGATTCGAATGGAGAATGTGTCGAAACCGAAGAATGCGGCGAAAGTAAATTTTATTTCTATTTGTTATATATCCATAAATTGTTTTTCTTCACTTCAGAACTTTACAAAGGTTTCTTTCTTTGCCAGAAATTTGCGGTAAAAATGAAATATATAAAGAATGCGGTACAGCTTGTCCTGCAAATTGCACTAACAGGAATCCGATATGCACTGAAGAATGCGTGGAAGGCTGCTTTTGCAGGGACGGATTTGTGAGATCCAAAAATGGCACCTGCGTACCACTGAGTCAATGCCCCAATGGTGAGTATACTTAAAAATGAATGACATTTTTTATACAGGTAGAATTCTGAAACGAGAATGCTGAAAGAAACAGATGTTCTTAAAAATTCTTCATTAGTTGAAAGAAATTTTAAACTGTTTTCCTTCAGTTCGGTTTTTCACAAAGACACAAAAGCTGAAATTCGTTGTTTTCTTTTTGTCTTTATTGTCCTGAACTCACCCAAATTTAAGAAATTTCAATTGAATAATTATTGAATTATGCAAAATTATTGTCGATATTGATGACATATGTAGTGAGCATTTGATATGATGCCATTAGCTTATAAGCCTTCAATTATTTTTCCGCACAAACTTACTACACTTCCTCAAGTAGTGATCTTTGAAAACGTTTATTCTGGGTTCTTATTATCTTCAGGCTTTTATCATGGTGTATATAAAGGTACATGTATCAGCTTAAATGTCCTTAGCTGTCGATTCGTCGTTAGTTATATTCCTCACGTTCAGCCAGCCTAGAGATTTATTTCCATAGCCGTTATTTGGATATATACAGCATGCTTTAAAAATAATGGAACAAATTTCAAAGAGTGATATAAAACTCCAAAATAAATTTTTATTATAGAATACATAGACGCATATAAGGCATTTGGATGCTGAAAGTGCCTTCCTTTCCTACATATGCAACTTATCTCAGCGCAAAGATACAGGACGCCTTTTTAATTCTGTTCTACAACCTTTCAGAAATTTCAGATAGGTAGGTTGATTCACAGTTCGTCCTTGAAGCATAAATTCCTTCTGAATAATATTGTACAAAAATCAAATAAACATCCATTCAAGGATTTGGATTTTCTCAGCTTTTTTTTTCGGAGAACCATAGTTGAGCTGCTTGTAAACCACATTTTAAGTTGTCGCTTCGTTTCCTGATCATATTGTAAATTTCAGGATTAATCAAAAGTTATTAGCAACTTTTTAAGAAACTGCTATTATTATGGACTCATTCCAGAAGATTTAAATAGGCATTTTTTTCGATTCTGTCTCTGCTTGAAGTGAGATATTTTCGAACAAATCTGACGTGCAGGCTCCTCGTGCCCAATTCCTAGGTTAAGTCTCGTAAAATGTTAAATGGTTCAAATGTGATTAACAGTAGGCACGAGTTGCAGTGGGCATACATCTCTTTGTTAATCACCTTCACTGCCAGTTAATGGTCTTTTCGCATAAAACTTTTCGGTTTACTGTACATTTTGAATGTCCGAGATTTTCTAGAGCTTCTTTCATATTTTAATAATTTGTAGGGTATATTTTAATTTTGTAACAGTTATTTTAATTTAGATAACTTTTCCTATAAATTACTGTTTCCCACTTACAACTCTCTACAAGAATGAGTTTTTAGAATCGCGTTGAAGGCAAATGAGTAAGAAGTAGTATTTAAGGAAGATTCAACTTACTTCAAGAGAGAGATCTAGGAATCCTGAATAGCGCGCGTTTGCCTTCGGCTTGAGTCTCTCTAGAAGCGGTTACGCTCGGCCGTATATTATGTGCCTTTTGATATTCGCTGGCTAGTTTAAATTAAGGACCAACTACATTAGATTTGCGTTAGCTAAGTCTCTTTTAGTTAGTTCTAAGTTAGCTTTTATTTCTTATTTTTGAGTTTAAGCCCAAGCGGAGGCTTTGTTGTAATCCCGAAGAGAGGGGCCGCCTGTTCACCTTATTTTGAGTGAAATAAAGGTTAGTTAACCCTTCTAGAGTCTACATCTTAGTTGTTTGAACTCAGCCATAAGCTATTAACAAGTTCATTAGGTTCCTCGACGTTGATTTTAGTACAAAAAGAGTGAAGAATTCCAAAAATTTCAAGATCCTTTGAAAAGAGGTTGTATCATTTGTAAACTTGTACCTTTGATAAAAACCTATTTTCAAACACCTTTTCAAAACTTTTTCCCGAATTTCACTCTAAACATGCAGGAAAAATATAAACATGTTATTCGAAACTCTGATTTTTCTGCTGTCGTGTCAACAAGGCACATTAAAAAATATTTGCATTTTACAGAGCAGTGAAACTTGAGCTAAATGTTAAAGAGGTGTTATACTGTACAGCGCAAGTAAACGTTCCAAGCTAGCAAACATGAAAAAAAATCAACTCTACCTCAACTGGGATTCGAACCACAGATCTTTCGAGCTAGTTGTATCTGCTAAGAACTTAAACCAAAAGTGGGGAAATGCTACAACTCCCTACATTCTTTCGCTACTAGGACTACTAGGGAAGTGCTACTAGGGAGAGGAATGAGACCCGTTTGATTAAATATAGGTAGTGGTATACTAAGACCCACTTTTAATTCAGGCATCACTACAGACATTGGGCATTCGAACCAAGAAACTTTAGAAATCAAATTTTTAATCACAGATATTTGGACTACGGATCTTTTGAGTTAGCTGGACTTGCTGATTACTTATAAATGAGAGAATACAAGGGTGAATGTGATAATTCCTTTCAACGTAGCCTCTTGCATGCTCAAGAAAAATTTCTATTTGCACAATGTCTCTTAATTTTATGCCATTTTTTGTATATCTTAATTTTAATTAAATGGGAGATAAATAAAATTGTTTCTCGTAGAAACCTCAAATTTAATGAACGTTTTCGTATTTTTCTTTATGGTAAAAGCTTTTTTTTCAATGGCAGGCACTAGCCGTTATAAACGTCGGCCACTACGAAGGCCGAAAGCGGTGGTCACTTTATATAAAGACACATAATAGGTGGACCTCCGTTGCCTCGTATGAAAAGATTTATATCTACGCCTTCTCCGGGATTCGAACCCGGGCCCTTCGGTACGGTAATTAGAGTCGCTAACCAGTCTCCCGTCTGGGCAAACGGTACAAAGTAAATATGAAATCCTTCACGAAATCGCCTTAAGCAAATAACATCCGTGTACTTCTATTCAATCAATTAACCAACCATTCAACCAGTCCAAAAGCAGAATCTACATCGTTTTCATGGGCTTGTACCCAAACGAATGTCATTTTTCCTGTTTTGCTGATTTTAGATAATATTTAAATATTATAAAAATAAGTTATTTTTTGTAAAATGAAAACATATATTTATGTCTTATGTTCATAAATTTGCATTACAAAGCTAAAACTTTTGTAAACTTGAGATTTTTTAATGATATTAATATTGTATTTTTACAGAGGGTATGTACACATTTAAAGAACGTTTTCAACAAAGAATTAAAAAGAGCATATCTTTTGGAATAAAAATTTCTGGCAGTGGCTTATTATTTGAAGTCAGAAATATCGTATGCTCTTTTTTAAATTTATTCTTCTTTGAAAATATCGCATCTAAACGAGCTGTGTATCGAAGAATAAGTTTTTGCGTTTTCAAAAGAAATATTCCTATTCTACAATTCAATAACATTGTGAAATGTATGGTATTAAAATTTCGAATTGTAAATAAGCAACATCATTAATTGGAAAAGGAAAAACCAACAATTATTTCTTCTACATGGAAGACTCCAGATCAGTGTTTGAAATAGGTACATATTGTTTCTAATGTTTCTAAAATTAAACCGTTGTCAAAAGAAAATCCATCGACGCAGAAATCAATTGCAAAGTCTTTAAGTACATATGTAGCAAGAATAAATAACCTAATAAAACAAGATTTGCAACTTCAAAAAGCTGAAAAACATAGTGTTCGTTAGCTTTTGCTGACGTATGTAGCTCAACGCAGAACAATTTGTAAGACCCTTAATGAAAACTATTTAGCAATAGATAAATAGAAATACGTTGTGATGCTTGATGAAGCGTAGATTTTACTTAAATGACTGCTACTTAAAAACGTCTGTTTCTTATCGAAAACAAAGAGAAATATTGTACAAACCTGGTTCCGTGAACGCAAAGAAGGCTTCAATAAGGAGTTTATGATTGTTGCAGGTTCTCTTACACTGGGATATTCAAAGTAAGAAGCGTTGACAAAAATGTTAAAATCAACTGTATATAGTATCAAGGGAACTTTTTGCATCGGTATTTACAGAAGAAATTCCGTTTCTTTAAGTACTTCCAAACGTACTATTGCATTCCTTGGAAAACTGAAGACTGATACAGATATCGTATATATACGTTTTCACCTTATTCCTGCAAAGTCTCCTGGCATTTCACTTATGGACTACTGTGCCTTTGGTCTCTTGAAAACAACTTTCTCTAAGCTCATACCCACCACGACTGATGGAAGTTTGGAAAATAATGGAAGAGGAACGGAAATCCATACTCCTGAAAATGTTACGTAAAGTCTTTCCGTCACAGAAATGACGATTCAGATTTATAATCGAGAAAATAGGCTATTAAATCGAGCATCTAAAATATACTCTTTACATTTCAAATATTCACTGAACGGCCCGAAAAGGTTCTAAAATGTATACATGCGCTGTGTACATAGCAATATCTACAGCTCTTTTAATAATATACATTGAATATCTACACCGCTAGTTCTACTATTTTAATTGAATATCTACGTCGCTAGTTCAATTTCATTACTGTTTAAAAATATATCGAAATTTATAGAAAATGTTTACTTTCAGAAATCTGTCCACCATTTGAAAAGTACACCAACTGCGTAATTCCCTGCAATAATTGCAAGCTAAAAGGCATGTGTTCGTTTTTGGGTTGCAAAGAAGGTTGTGACTGCATTGACGGTTTCTTCAGAGACGAAAATGGCAGATGCATTCCTGAAGCTTTATGTTCACTTCAAAGTAAGTTTTGGCTTTCTTTTTCTAGTAGTATATCAAAGAGGTGTTATTGTTTTTAGCAAGTGATAAAATCCCCTTCGCTGTAAATAAATATTCGAATTTTCAAGAAATTTTTATTTTAAAACATTATGCATGTTTTGTTTTCTCTTGAAGAACAGAGGACTTGTGTAACGTTCCTAAAACCGATAGAGTATTCAAACTGTAGGCCAAACCAAATTTGCTTTTTTTGACCACTTTAAAACAAAATATTTTGATTTTAAAGCTTTTGGGGACTTGATCCATTACTTGGCGACATTTATGCACTATTTGGCAATTTTTGTGACCTATTTTGATTCTGTTTGGCGACTTTAATTTAAGCAATTCATTCCAGAGCATTTTGATCTTATTAACCGAATTTGTTTATCCTAACAAGTGATGTATTTCACATATTTACATATGTAAAAAAACGTAACATCTGTTTTTCGATAACAATACTCGAATGATACCATTAATGGCGAGCACATAAAACGGTTTCCACTGTTCATTTCTTTTAAAATTTGTCAAACGATAATGCATTTAAAACATTTTAATATATTTTTTTTATTTCACATTCAAAACTGAGACGCAGAAAGAAAGGCAAATGTTTCAAACTCGAAGTATCTTCTGAGCTGACTTTTATCATTAAACATTTAGTTATATGAGCTGTTAACAATGGGTATTATTTTTATTTATGATTAGCCATGAAATATTTATCTGGTATTTTATTTTTTAAAATTATTATGTTAGAGAACTTTAAGGGCTATGTACATACCTAATTTGGCATATACCTATTTGGATAACTAACTTTTTAAGAGGAAGTGTTTCGTATTCCCGTCGTACAACTTTCAGTTAAAAAATTGAGTTATTAGAATTTGAACAGCGATGAAAGTTTCCGTTATTGCATCCAAAACATTTCGGATCGCATATGTCTTACCATGCTTCTTTATGTATAGGTTCATTTTATCAAGTCAGTGGCAAATAAATTTCGAGTTTTGAAATTATGATTCGGTAAAAATATTAAAAGTAATTCTTTAGAACTATTGAATTCCAAAGCAGATGGTAATTTTATTTCGATAATAATGAGTAAGATCTTCTTCGGTAATAAAACACAATAATAAATAAATAAAGAAAAAGTATTAAATCTAAATTTAGTGAGATTACCTAATTAGTTATAATATAATCTAATTTAGTGAGATTACCTAGATTACCTACCACCAAAAGTCGTTTTGTTATTTCTCGATGTTGTGTAGAATTATATTTTCTCATACTTGAGTTTTGTAGCTGTGCTTGCAGTTGTTTTGTGTTTAATGAAGAAAATAAATTTTGTTTCATAAATGTTAATTTGAACTAAAATACCCAAAATCTGTGCATGCAAAATGTTTGGGTATTTTAGCTTAAATTAATATTTATGAAATGTTACATTTTAATTATATTTTTCATTGAGAACTGGTAAGGGTTATGCAAGTTTTAAGTTCGTTTTAATCTTAAATCTTTGCAGATATTGGATATTGAATTTGGATGCCTAATTTGTCCGTTTTGTTTACCTAACGGTCAATTTTATCCATAGCCATCCAAACAATTACATTCACTTTTAGTTCTTCAGTCTTATTATAATTGAAAAGAAATAAATCACAAGATAAATGCTTGGGATGGATAGAGTAATTTTACTACTTGCCTTGAGAAGAGTTATCGCATTTTGCCGGAGAATGTGCTCGTGATGAGAACGGTTAGTACTTCCAACTAACAAAAGAAAGTTTTGTTAGCTAGACATAATATCCATACCCAGGTTCGAATTCTAGTAAAAGCATGTTTCAATAACAGATTTCAAAAATCAGAAAAGAGTACAAATCTCTATAGATACTTCCTGGCTAAAAATATGCTGGACTATAGCTGGTATTTCCTCGTATTTAGTCGACTGAGGTTATCACGCCTGTTGCTCTTTCGGTAGCAAAGAACATAAGAAATTAACCCATTCCCCGATATGTGCTGTTATAGTACAGGAGACCACTGGATGAGCAGCTGTGCCGCCATGAAGACTTTCAGCTTTATTGTTCACTCAGTGGGTTTATTTAAATTTTATAATATTACAATAAAAAATTTATTTTGATATATACACAATTTTGACATATATTCACAGAATTTCAGAATATTAACAGAAATTTCGATGATATTTATATAGAATATAGAATGCATAATGCGGAATACAAATGAAGAGTTAAATACAAAATTTTGACTATATACACTGGTTACCATAAATTAAGGAAAAATCACAAAAATAGCGATAACTCCGTCAAAAATAAGCCAAATCGTGTAAAATTTGAATATGCTGCCAAGTAAGAGTACCTGAGTAAAACAGCAATATGCAAATTAGTGGCGGTGCACTCGGAATACGTCATCTGCGAGGAGCATAAAAGTCTATATTTGAGAGCAAGCCTACATATTTCACTGAGATAGTGACATCAGAAACTTGAAATAGAGAATTTGTAACAATGACCTCTAGGCATCATTTGCCTGCAGATCTACGATGGAGAGCCATTGGGAGACTAGAGGCAGGACAAAGTGGAGCAGAAGTGGCCAGATGGCTAAATGTAAGTCCTTCTGTGGTTCATAGATTTTGGAGGCAATTTCAAACCACAGATTTGGCATCCAGGAAGTTCAGCTAAGGATGGCCAACTGCTACGACGAGCGCCGATGCCCGATATTTGACATTATGTGCACGCAGGAATAGAACCGCTATTCTGACTCTTCTTAGATCCTACCTTGCTGCAGCCACCGGAAGGTTGGTGTCAACGTCAACTGTGCGTAGAAGGCTTCACGAAGGTAGTCTGTTTGCGAGGCGACCAACCATTCGCGTGGCGCTCACGTCACGCCATAGGATGGACCGTTTCCAGTGGGCACGACAACATGTCCACTGGACGCCTGATCAATGGAGGGCTTTCTCTTAACGAATGAGTCCCGGTTTAGTCTAGAAAGCGATATTAGGCATTATTTGATATGGAGAGAACCTGGAACCCGTTATCATCCGTCAAACATCCGTGGAAGAGTTGCATACGAAAGAGGCAGTGTCTGTGTTTGGGGTGGCATGTCTTTGGGTGGACGCATAGACCTTCATGTCTTTCCAAGAGGACCGTGAATGCTCAGGTTTATAGAGATGACATCCTTGATGCTTATGTGCGCCCATATGCCGGGGCAGTAGGTGATCCTTTCCTGTTACAGGACGACAACGCAAGACCACACAGGGCTCGCATCGTAGATAATTATCTTCAACAGGAAACAATTATGCAGCTCGATCCCCGGACATGAATCCTACCGAACACGTTTGGGATGCTTTAGTGCGACGTCTAGCTGCTCTCAATCCGCCCCCCAAAGACTCTTGCTGCGCTTGCAACTGCTTTGCAAGAGCAATGGCTGTCGCTTCCTATGGAACTGATAGAGCGCATAATTGAAAGCATAACACATCGCTGTATGTACTGTATTGCTTCTAGAGGCGATCATATTCCATATCGAAGGTACTTTTCCTGTAAGAAGCTGACATCTTCGATTTGTTCAGTTTATACATGTGCTAATTTCTATACTACCATAATTGTCTGGTAATTCCTTTTTATGTTATATGTGTTGTATATTGTGGGTAAGTTTCATAAAATTCTACATGTAACGTTTTCAGTAATCGTGATTTCTGTGATTTTTCCTTAATTTATGATAACCAGTGTACATAATAAATAATACAGAGTTTTGATGATATATGAAATGTAACAATAGTTCATAGTTTATAAATAGTTCATAATTCATAAAAGTTTACAGTTCATATGTCTATTAAAGTTTATTTATCTGATAATAGTTAGTCTGAAATAAGTTCTGATAAAGCTCATAGTTAGTCTGGAGTAAGTTTCCCATTTGCAGATTGAAGATGCCTTGAGATGATGCTGATTATGTCTAAATAATGCCGATGTGGAATTATGACGCCTTAATTTATGCTGCCTTTAGATTGTCACAATTTTCTATGGTATATTCCATTAAATGTTGGAGTATTTTGTGAATAGGTTTACTTCTGAGTAGTTGTTTAAACCATCCTTGCGCATTTTCATTTGTGAAAGGACGAAAGTGGAGGTCTTCAGTGATTGTACATTGGAACAGGTAATGACCTATTGTTCCCGTTCATCCACATACTTAATTGTCTGTATGATATAAGCCGAAAAGATAAAGATATGAAATGAAGGATCCACGTTCTGTTAAGAGATATTTTGTTGCATTATTTGTTGTAACTAAATTTCGTGCTGGTTTTAGAAAAGATATGAAATGAAGGATCCACGTTCTGTTAGGAGATATTTTGTTGCATTATTTGTTGTAACTAAATTTCGTGCTGGTTTTAGTCATTATGTTGTGACCACATGAGTTTCCATTGAGAAATTCAATCTTGTTCTAATCTTGATTTTAAAAGTGATTTTGGATTTGTAAATAGGGAATTGCTGTTGTAGTTCTATTTCCCCCCGTGGGAAAGCGATTATATGAAATGCGATAGAAATGCGATTCATTTTATGAAATGCGATATTAGTGTACTATTATTATTCAGCTGTTTTCTGCGCATTCCCAAGAGCTCAGGTACCTTGGCGTGGTCGGGGGGCTCCCTCAATAGAGGGTCGAAATCCTGAGCTAAAGAGCCTACTACTCACTGACCCAGTGTGAACCCCAGGGTACTGGGTATAGACTCATAGACTATTTACCCAAGCATAGACTATTTACCATAGACAGAATAGCAAAATGGATGCTAAGGACATTCTTAAAGAGGGGCAAACTTATATTGCCAATCTAGAAACTATCCTTAAAGGTAAAGCTACTGGTCTACACAGAGCAGTAGCATCAGACATTAGACATCAATTTCAATTCCTATTTAACTTGTTAACGGAACAATGTGTTGAAATGGCCCATTTAGAGGGCCAAATCAAAGCCTTAAAAGAGACTGAAAAGACAACATATGCCGATATTTTGAAGCGTCCATCCAGAGAAGCTTCAAAAACTAGAAAAAAATCAGAAAAGTAACATGTGACTATTGTGTATTCCTCCAAAGAAGGAGAAAACTCGGACAATATAAAGAAAAAACTTCTCAAAAATGTAGATCCCTCTAAACTCCATATTGGAATTAAACGAGTTAAAAACGTGTCTAAAGGGGGATTATTAATAGAAACAATAAAAGACTCTGATCTAGAAATTCTGGAAAATGAACTTAAAAACTCTCCAGAACTAAAAGAGGACGTAACAATAGTTCGTCCTCAAAAGAGACTGCCAAAAATCATAATATACAACTTACCGAAGGATCTCACCCCAGAAGAGATCAAAGAACATATATTGGCTCAAAATGATGAGCTAACAGAGCAAAGTTTGACACTAAAATTTCCTATCAAGCAGAAAAAAGCAAATCACTGGGTTTGCGAAATTGTACCAGAAGCGTTTAAACTTTTAATGAAGACGAAAAAAAATCTTCCTCAATTGGGAGAGATTTAGCCTTAAGGAGTATTTAAGACCAACTCAATGTTATCGATGCTACCAATTCAGACACATCTCCAAACAGTGTCGAACAGAAGAGGCCTGTGGTCATTGTGGCGAAATAGGGCATACACACAAACAGTGTGAAAATAATATTCAAAGATGCATAAACTGTTCCGAGCGAAATTCAAATAGTGAGTACCAGGTTGATGATAACCATTCGAACTTCTCAAAAGACTGTCCAAGTCGACGATTAGAAATAGAGGAACTTCAAAAACATATAAATTATGGATAAAAATTCTAATATGAATTTCATAAAAGTAGTTCAAATTAACCTAGCGAGATCACATGTAGCAACGGCACAGCTTAAAGCTAATCTTAATAAATATGATATTATACATATTCAAGAAACATATTGCATAAACGAAATCCCCGCAGGATTTCCCATTCAAACTAGAGTTATATACTCTAGAAATTCTCTCCCAAACACTGCTACTATAATAGTTAATCTAAAGATTACTATTTTAAATATTTATGCACACTCGCAACTCATTATAACTACTTTAGAAATGGGAGACACAAAGCTAATGATGTTCAACTGCTATAGTCCTCCCACAACAGATTTGACGGAACTAACGTTCCTCCTTCATAACATAGAACATCACTTATCTCCATACTATGACTCAATCATACTAGGAGATCTAAATGGAAAAAGTGAATTATGGGGTTCACTCTTCGAAGACCCACGGGGTCGAAAAATCAGAGAATTTCTAGTAGCACAAAGATTTATTCTGGCAAATGATCCTGACAGTCCTCCTACGTACAACTGTACTAGAGGTAAAAGCTGGATAGATATTACAGCTTATCGATCATCACGATCACAATCTATTATTCAAAACTGGCAAGTAGAAGACGAGATATCTTTAAGTGATCACTGCTATGACTCATTTGAAGTCTTCAATTACGAGAACACTCTGGTGACAACGCCAAAATATAAGCTAGACAAGATGGACTGGCTTAAAGAACTATTGGGTTCGTACTTTGGTTCAATACCCACACAAGTGGTCAAAGATACCACAGATCTAAATACTATCATAACTCGATGGACTGGAAAATACAGGACTTTTGTGACCAAGCAATAAAAGCTAAAAGTCAACATGCTACACGGAAACATAAAGGTGTCCCATGGTGGACAACAGAACTTTCTATTCTAAGAAAGAAACTCACAGCTGAAAGAAAGCGTTTCCAAAAATGCACACAAGACGAAGAACTTCGAGCTTTCTATAAGCAAATATATAAAATAAATTTAGCTCTTTACAAACGAACTATATTATACGCGAAAAGAAACGCATGGAAAAAACATTTAGAAAGTATGTGTCCAACTTCACCTTTTGGGACGCACTATGACTTAGCTAAGGGGAAAATGCAAACCCCTCTGCAAATCAGAACGTTGGTAAAACCTGATAATACAAAAACGAACTCAATATCAGAAACTATACAACTCATGCTTGATTACCACTTTCCTAAAGATGACACAGCAGAAGATACTACAGAACAAATATCTCTTAGAAATGGCTTAAATAACAAATACTCAGCGTCCAATGATCGACCATTTTCGAAAGAAGAAATTGAATTCTCCTTCAAGTCTTTACATCCAGGTAAAGCTCCTGGAGAAGACAAAATCCAGAGAGAAATTCTATTAGAACTATATTATGCAAATCCAGAATTGCAATGTACGTTGCTAAATGAACTTTTAAGAAGAGGTACCTTTCCAGATTGCTGGAAACAAGCAAAATTAATGCTCTTTTCTAAAGAAGGCAAAAATCCGGAAAATCCGGATGCTTACCGACCAATCTCTGCCTACTGAATACTTGGAGCAAAGTTTATGATAAACTAGTGACAAATAGACTAAGCTACTACCTTACTTCTAACCACAAAATAAGTATTAAACAATATGGATTCACTGCAGGACTAAGCTCTTCGGACGCTATAAATGCAATTCTTCAAATAATAAATGAAAATAGACAAAACTCGAACTACACAAGTATAGTATCCTTGGACATCAAAAGTGCATTCAACAACATCTGGTGGATATTCCTTCTACAGGAATTGAGAAACCTCAAATGTCCACTGAATATCTATAATGTTATCAAGAGTATGCTTACTAATAGAAAGATTTTTTGTGAAATAAATCAAACTATTCATAGCAAGATTAAAAAAATGGATGTGTGCAAGGGTCTAATTCTGGATCCTTATTTTGGAACATAATTATGAATACTGCATTAAAGATAGACTTTGGAAATTTTATTCATATTCAAGCTTATGCAGATGATGTACTACTTATAATCACAGTCTCAACTTATCAACAAGTTCAAATAAGAGCTAAAGAAGCATTGAATAAGTTACTGGATTGGGCAAATTTGTGCAAACTACGATTTGCGCCCGAAAAATCAAGTCATCTGTTTATTACTCCAAAGAAACGTGGAGCAGCTCATTCCGCTCCAACGATTAAAATGGGCAACATAACTATAAAGAGTCAAAAGTATATAAAATATCTAGGAATTATAATAGATGAATGCACAACCTGGCTTCCACATTTGGATTTTATAAAGACCAAACTTTGTAAAATAATAAACAATCTTAAAACTTCCAGGATTATCAAAGCAAGTCCTGAAAGAATTATATAAAAGAGCGCTAGAAAGAGTAGAAAGAGATTTCAAGTTTCAAGACATAAATATTCCTCTTGAAGATATATCGCTGCCATTACATAAATGGCATAGTCATCCAGCAAAGATTAAAGTTTATCAATGGGATAAATCCCCTCCATCACAGAAAAATTTAGAAGTCTACACTGATGGGTCGAAAAATAATGATGGTACAGGTGCCGGTTTCTGCATTTTCTACAATGGAATCTACCAAGAAGGCTACTCAATGGGCCTGGATTCACGATGTTCCGTTTATCAAGCAGAAGCGCTAGCCTTTAAGGAGGCCCTCTCATGGCTGAAAACGCATAACAAATCAACGCATATTTATTCTGACAGCCAAGCGGTATTAAAATCAATTGCAAAATACAATATTTATGATCAACAGATCATTGAAATAAAGAAATTGATTTCATACACAAATACAAAAATCCACTGGATTAAATTATTAAATTGTATAGAGTATGAAGCATGAAAAACCAGTTGTGCCTTTGCCAGGATTTAAATCATGGATCTTTCATGGCAACATCTATGGGAAATAAAGTTTACTGTAAAAAGACATTTTTCCTCTAAAATAAGTCAGCTATTCAAGTAGTGGCTCACCTCCCCATTCTTAATTTCTAAGAGGGCTCTTCGTGATTTATCTGCACCGCTTTGAAGGACTTAAAAACGATCAGTGCTTATGTAAAGTGGCCGAGGACCAAGTCCCTCATGCGCTTTCGCAGTGTAAATGTTTAACACACCCATTTGGCACTGGATGATTCATTGTTTAATTTCATAGATAACGTTTCGCTTTTATGTTCCAGACAGTATCAAGGTGTGTACAGCTGCAACAGAATAAAAATGTTATGGATGATAATTCTTCACACCCTGAAATTGTTCGACTGGGATTTGTGCTTCTTCCCAGCATTCGTCTTTTAAGGGGAGAAAAATGTAAGGAATTATCACATTATCACATAAGTGCTATTGTAATGCAATGCACGTCCTACTAGCATTTGGATGGTCCCTGGTTCGAATGTGGAAGACCATAAAGTTTATCTTCCAAACAATTTAATAGCCTCTACAGCTACCCCTGAATTGAAATCTTCAAAGTCGATAACTTCAGGACTTTGCTCAATTAGGTCTTGTCCCTTTCCTCAGCACTCGCTCTTTAATGGGGAGAATGTAAAGAATTATCATATCCTCTCTAGATACAGCAGGTCCTGCTGACTGTTGGACGATCTGTAGTTCAAATGCCAATGATAGCACAGTTTATTTATTACAGTTCTTTCAAAAGTTATTATAGTTTTACAAATTCACTAAATCACTTATAAGAAATGGTAAAAGAAATTGTATGGCCAAAACTTTCTTTCTAAGTCTGAAATTTCTAAACATCATCTCATCAATCACATATACTTTTCACTGTATTAAACTTTTAACGTTAACTAAATCTAATGCCTTAATTATTTATATGCATGACAAACAGTTTTATAAAAATATATTATTAATTTCTATTTAATAAATTCATTATTTCATAAATATGCGGGCCATTTGAAATATACAGTACCTGTGTAAATCCATGCAATGAATCTGAAATTAAAGGTAACTGCCAATTCCTTGTATGTAACGAGGGCTGCGACTGTATTGAAGGTTTTCAAAGAGACAAGAGCGGTAAATGCATCCCAGCTTCTGAATGTCCTATAGAAGGTAACTGTATTATAATGTGTTATAATAATATTTCATTACATTATTGTTTATACACCCGCAGTTTGTTCATAAAATTCGCAGTCAACTACTTGGAGCGCAGCGCGATGCGAAAGGTTGAGCAGATTACTCACTCTTATTCATAGAGGTGGTTAAAATTACGAAGTGTGTGTGTTGTTCGTGATTTACGTTTTAAACTGCATTCGTCAAAGTTACCACACTAAAGTAACTTGGGTTAATTTAAATGTTTGAGTTCCATTAATGAAATAGCAGAAAACATTATCTTTGCTTTTCATTTTCGACCTGCAATACTAGATTATCAGATTGCTAGAAAACACGTACGGACTAAATGTACTCGTCCTAGAAAAATAAATTTGCTCGAAGACTTAAAGAGAGTAAAAATAATTTAGAAGGGGATATGGTTTCTTTACGCATGTAATAATTCTCATATCTCAAGAATATATATATGTCAGCACAGGATGTATGTAGAGGAAGTAGGCGTAGTGGTTAGCAGCGATGGTTGCCATACCATTGGACCCGGATTCAAATATCAGATAAAGCATGTAAATCTATAGTAGTTTTGAGTTATGGGGGTAATTATAGTATTGTTGAGCCGAATGTTCCTTTGAGAAGTTGGTGGTAGGACAAATAGCAAGAGACCTTTAGTTGTATTCTCCGGCGCGGTATAGCTGGAAAAACTCTATCATCTGAAAGATGCAAACGATAGGCATAGTCCTCTGCCTCTTTACCGCGATGAGTTTGTGAAGAATTTGTCAAAACACAACAGATACAATTAAGATGTTATTGATAATCCCATACATTGCCGGGACGTTATCTGTTCTAAAACTTCGGATAGCGAACGGAAAGATGCACTTTGTATATGGACACTACTCCTTTTGAAATATAGCATCAACTGACTGTCAGTAAAAGTCGCGAGCTTTATCAAAATCTCTAGTCTTTTATCTTAGAGTCCATCATATATTAGATCAGAATTTAAGTAGGTCTGTAGGTCATCATAGGTGGTTCGGAACTATCTTAATGTTTTCATTAAATAAAGCTGAGTGTATTGTGATGCAAAAGCAAAAAACGTCGCGCTAATCAAATTTCCAAAAACTATGGAAACTCGAAAATGTATATAATGGCACAATGTTTTCAATTTATAATAACATCCCCATACTGTTGCAAGTAATGTGCTGCGGTTTATGTTGTTAGCTTATAGGGATTTATATTTACTTTAAATAACCAGTTAAATTTAAGTTACTTTCCTATAAGCTTTCATTTCCCTAATTTTCAGTGCCAGAATATTTAAATTTGGTAGCAC
This sequence comes from Stegodyphus mimosarum, assembly GCA_000611955.2. NCBI lineage: Eukaryota > Metazoa > Arthropoda > Arachnida > Araneae > Eresidae > Stegodyphus > Stegodyphus mimosarum. Next base: position 227,047 of record KK120157.1, on the reverse strand, counting down.
GCGTACGAAATGCAAATTCTACCAGTGGGAGAATAAGAAATATCGACGTTCTAGTAGAAAGAGAGAGAGTCTGGGAAATCTCTGTGAGTGCTTATACACAAGCTTCCACTTAGCGATCGCTGGTTAGAAGTGGCTTTACAGCTGTTATCTTGCTGCCACTAGACTCATCTACGCGCTGTAGGATATAGGATTGTATGAGTCCTGTACTTTAGTTCTACTACTTGTTAATGTTTTGAATTCTTGAATTTTGATTCTACTGTTTAAGTTACCGCCCAAGTAGAGGCGTAGTATGTTAGCGTCAAGTTGACGCATTGTAAATAATTTAAAGAGCTTAATAAAGGGCAGTTTTAACCTTTCTTCGGTGCAATCGCTATTTCTCAAGATTCTACATAGCAGATAGATAGTAGAACCTTACAAGCTTTTAAAATCGTTTTTAGTGAAAGATGGATATGAATTATTCCCAAAAGGATAAAATTTTAAGATGGAGCATTACTTTGTAACAGATTTTTACGAAAAGATTGTTAAAGCGTTTAAAACGACCTTCCTTTAAATGTTCGCGAACTTAACAAATAGTTGTTTTTTGTTCCCCTTATTTCGTGAACTTGGAAAGGTTTACCATAGGAAACAATTCGTGGATTCCCATATAATACACGTGATTGTGTTCTGACTTTCTTCTTATTCTTTTCGGTTACAACCATTTTTTTTTCTCGACTTCCTCAATTTTTATACGAAATCAGAAGCCACTTACATTCTTTGTGGCAAATTCTGGTTTCGATAGTCTCAAAAATCTTGATAATGGTTCTTGTGATAGTGAGCCGGAAATATATCTTAATAAAAATGCAACTATTATTGTTTTAATTCAGCTGTGGCATCAGATAGCTTTCTAATATATCTAAATAAATTCTGCTATAGGGCCTAAATGAGAATCATTCTGAGTAACAGAAAGGGACACACTGAGTGCTTGTGAAATATATAAAAAACAAATTAACGGTTTCATGTTTATTTTAGTGTGGTTTCAGTTGTGTAGTTTATATATGTATTTAAAATGTTTCTTAAAAATCATGAATAACATTAATATTAGTATATCTCTTAATATTCTTCAGAAAGCAATATGGTGTTTTATTTTTTGAATGCAGACCATTTGAGAAGTACAGTTCTTGTGTCAAGTTTTGCAACGATTGTGAAACGAGAGGGAATTGCCAATTTCTTATATGCATAGCGTGACTTATTTCACTTGTTTGATTTAATCAGAACAAGTCCACGAGTTTTCTCGTGGCAAGGACGGAATATTGCATCTATTGTCGGCATGGGCCTTGAGCACCATATAGGCGACATGAGACTTTGCCCAGTTCCGTCCCATGTTTGCTGAAGAGCACGCCGAGGAGTCTTCCCTTACTACCAATCGAGACTCATTGTGTATTTTAACTGCCCTATACTTCACGAACACTATATATACTCTTATAAACATCCCTATCTTCTCTGGGATTTGATCTCGAATCTACAGATGCAGTAACCAGAAAACCTAATCACCATAACAACCAGGCCGGTATTGCCTGTATGTAACAAGGGCTGTAATTGTATCGGTGGATGTTATACAGATGAAAATGACAGCATAAGAAATGTCCTGTATAGGTAACTACGGTAATTCTTCTGTTAAACACATTCTACGAATAGGATGCTTATTCAGTTTCGATCAAAATAGAGTAACAACATTATCTAATGTAAAGTTTCTCCAAGAAATTGCCCCTTTCAGATAGCAGAATTTTAGTTAAGCTAAATTTTTGATAAAAAGAAGATAACTGTCTGAGACTGTACCTGCCTAACCAAAGAATGAATGCAAAGAAGCGCATGGAAATTTTGCGCTTTTGCATGAAAAGTGGGCTTTGTTTGAAACGACTGGTGTCTCGTAAGAAAAAGCAAGTTTTATTTAAATGGCTCCGATTCGCTTTCGAACATAAAGCTGGAAGTCACAAAGTTGTACCAAAGAAATGTTTGCGGATTGATATGCTGTTTTCTTCATATTATATATTCTTATCATTATAATATCAGTGGTAATTTATTTATCCAATAGTTCTGATTTTTTGCTTTTGGCATTTTTCTTCATTGAAGTTTTCATGAGCAGAACTATATACTGAATAAAAGCAAATGCAGCGTTCATCATATTCGAGAAACATTTAAAAATTTATAACAATGGGCGGTTTCAAGACGCCAGAGAAACACGTTGACGTGGAAAATAAGACAGGCAAAAATCGACAACCTTGAAAAGCTTTTAAATTCTCTAAAATTTCAGAAACGCAGAAAAATACAATTCGCCACTTAATTACCTATAATGTGAATTTTAACAACAATTCATTTGTTTCGAATCTCAACCAAAAAGAAAAGAAAGCCTTGCCTGAAATTCATTCTAATCCTAATATTTTAATTTCGAAGGCTGATAAGGGTGGACAATTTGTGGTTATGGAAAAACACACATACCTTAATGGGGTCACGAAACTGATAAGTGAAGGCCCATACTGTTCGATCCCTAAAGATCCCTCAGCTTCTGACCTCACAAAAGTTAAAACAGATGTTAAAACTTATCACACACTTTCGACTCAGCTTAAGAAATCACTCATTCCATCTATTGCTAACTGCGCTAGATTTTATGCTCTCCCCAAAGTTCACAAAACTGGAATTCCTTTTCGACCTATAGTCTCCAATTTAGGAACGGCATCGTACCCTTTGGCCAAATATTTAGTTTCCGTATTTTCTCCTTTACTTTCCAACAATAATATTCACACTGAAAAAAATTCTTTCGAAGTCATCGATAAACTTAAAGATATTTCCCCTTTGCACTCCATTATAGTTTCGTTCGATGTTAAATCGCTGTTTACTAACGTTCCAGTTGAAGAGGCACTAAAAAGCCTTGAAGCTAGACTTTGAGAATTCTATTTCTCACATATTGAAACTGAAGCGTTAATTTTCCTCACTGCCTCTGTGAGTCAAACTCACTTTGTTTTCCAAAATGAATATTATCGCCAAATTTAAGGACTAGCTATGGGTAATCCCCTCAGCCCTGTACTTGCTAACATTTACATGCACTATTTTGAGGTCAAAGTATTTGAAAAACTGTCTTCTCGTCTGTGAATTCGCTACGTAGACGACACTTTCGCTCTTTTTGATGGTGATAAGGAAGACTTACCCCAAATTTTATCTGTTATAAATTCGATTGACCCAGCCATCCAGTTCACTTTTCAGACTGAATCTGATAATACACGGCCTTTCCATGATATTCTTATAATCCGCAATGGATCCAATTTCAGCACAACTGTTTACCGTAAACCCTTTTCTGTTTGTTTACCTCCCCATGCTAAGTCATGTCACCCGGCTAAGCAAACAATGGCTTCGTTTTACTGTTATGTATTTCGAGCTCTCAAAGTTTGTTCATCAGAATCTCTTCTTGCTAAGGAACTCAATTATTTAAGATCTGTTGCCTTTAACCGAGGATTTTCTCCCGTATTCATTGATAAAGCTGTTCGAAAGTTCTCATCGTGCCATCTAAGAACACATTCTGATGTCAGAAATAACATTAATAACCTTGTTGTGCTTCCATTTCATCCTTCTATCAGTTACAAAATTGCACGGATTTTACACAAGTTTAATTTTCAAGTTGTTTTCTATAAATAAAATCCGAGGATTAATTCTTAAGGATTCTATTTCTGACTTTAATTCGCGGGGAATTTATAGCATATCGTATCAGTGTGGCTTAAGTTATATTGGCCAAACGAAAATAGTATTAAAGTTTCGCGTAAAAGAACAGGAATCTTACGTCCGAAAAGGCGAAATTAACAAATCTTCAACAGCTAATCATAGTTGGAAATTCAATCACAATTTTGATTTGGGTTCTGCTAAAATTATCCAGAAAGCTGGTTCTATTAGGGAATTGGATTTTCTTGAAGCTCTTCACATTCACAAAAATTTATTCTGTTTAGTCAATGACTTCAATTCCAATCCAGCCTTGCCTAATGCCTTCAAAATTCTACTAACTTAACCCTTCATTTTTCGTTACTATTTCTGCCGATAGATAGCGCTATCGACTCTTCCATTGGTCGCCTGTGGGTATAAATATGATCGACATTCGCTTTCTCGCTTTTGCAGAATTTTTTGCTCCTGATGAAGGAGGAACCTTTTTGCCCTCGAAATTGATTGGGATTTTACAAAATCTACGCCCAATACAAGGTTGTCGATTTACCTGTCTTACTAATGCGGGGTTTCACCTTATTTCATAGTTCAATCCTTGAAAATCCCAAACACTAGTAAGCGAATAATCGCTTTAGTGTGTGAACAGAGCCATAAGACTCCAAAAGGATTAACTACCCTTTATTTCTCAAAATAAATATGTCACAATCAGCTCCTAACTCGGAGTGTACAGCAAAGCCTCCACTTGGGCTTGAACTTAAATTAATATGAAATTAAACTTAACTAAGCTTAACTAAAGCTGACTGAAAAATATAGCCGAAGCTATCAAGGTTCTAAGTAGTTGGCCCCTAAATCTTAATTAAGTTGGCGAAGCCAATCACGGGCCTAAAGTACTGCCGAGCGTAGCAATAGCTTAAAGAGACGTAGCCAAAGAAAAACGCTCGCTAGTCAGGAACTCGGGCTCTCGAACGAAGTCGGTGTAAACATCGACTTAAATACTACTCTTACTCATTTGCATTAACCGCGTTTCTGAAAATACATTCTGTTAGAGAACTGTAAGCTGAAGCTAGAATGGATAAGAAAGATGCATAAACTTAAAATAACTGTTATAAAATTAGGATAAACCTTACAACAAATAAACCACGCAACCGACACAGATTTCATTTCATACAAAAGTAAGAGTAAATTTATTATTATTATTATTTTACTAATTTCACAAATTTTTAATCTGGCACCTTTGCTGTTACAGCAGACATCTTTGAAAACTTATTTCATCCCAACACATACCTCTCTGCCACGGTGTATAAGAATTACAAGATTTGCGAAGATCCTGCAAATTAGCGGTGATAGGAGGCACAAAGGGAGTGTCAAGTAATTTACAAATATCCCATGTGAGAAAACACAGGGCACTAAATCCGAGGACTGGTGCGATCGTTACATAACTGCATCATCATGTCAAACAGCGGTTTTTTTCCTTTTTGTGTTAAAGGTTTTGTATTTCTGAAGTATACTTGCAAATAGTCTCTGCTATATATGTCAAGTTTCGATTGTTATAGTCTTGCAAATGATCTTGCTAAAGGTATATGTGAAAGTGTGCTATTCAAATATCTTATGAGAAAGCGTTAATCATCATTCGTTTATTTAAACTATGGCATCAGCCAGTTTCCCAATTTGCTTAAGTAAATTCTACGAATCAGGCTTAAATGTGTTATTCTAATGTCAAAGATGACACAGTGAATGTCTGAGAAATGTGTAAAAAAAGAAATTAATGAGTTTATTTCAGTGTAATAAAATGTTGTATTGGTTGTGTAGTTACTTGTTTATAAGTTTTTAAAATGTTTCACGAAATCATAAATAACATCCTAACTGCTACTTTCTTATCAGAACGGAAATAACGTTACAGTACCCATTAATACGTTGCTAAAAATTATTTCATTTAGCGCTTACAAACATATGTCATAAAAATAATGGAAAATGTTCCTACTTAACAAATGTATTATTTCAGATAAATGCGGGCCATTTGAAAAGTACAGCAGCTGCGTCAATCCTTGCAACGATTGCGAAATAAGAGGGGATTGCCAGTTTCTTGTATGCAATGAGGGCTGCGATTGCATTGATGGATACTATAGAGATGAGAATGGCAGGTGCATACCAGCTGCAGAATGTACTGTTATAAGTAAATATAATACTTTTTCTTTTAAACAGAAACAGTACGTCGAAGGTTCGAGTGTCGTCCTTTAAAACAGACTAATTGCACTGATGTAAAATATTTACAAGTTTTATTTTATTTTTATTTCCTTAAAGTAGTACAATTTTAACAAGCTAAAGTTTTAATTTGAAAGTTTTTGTTAAAAGAAAGAATTTAAATATTTTCTGATGTGGCATCTATGTCGTCTGATTATGCTATTATAAATAATCCTTCCGATTTGAACATAGTCACAATCATTTCCACGAGTTCATGGTTGTGCCTGTCGTTCGCTAAGACCTTCGGTATCTTATAGATGATTATGCCCAGTCCGTTTCTATTTCGATGGAGAAGATCCCTGAAGACGGATCCAAATGTTTTCATCCTCTCTTCCTCTACCGTTAATTTCTTGAGGGGATGAGGATTTAGGTGCCCCCATGCCGCAAAGACACTATGCAATTTATAAACATCCTTGCCTTCTCCGGGACTTGAGCCTTGGCCCAGAGATGTGATAGCACACCCCGTTGACCACCGTACTGATGCAGGACGGTTTGTTTAATTATCACTACGATAGAAAACAAAGATATTTTCTAAGCATTACAGTAAATTATTTATTGTTATAAGATGAATGCAATGGGATATCAAAATATTTAGGTGGTGATTAATTTGCCTATAGAGCTAAAGTAATTAATTTAGTCATTTTATGTAATTATGGTTAAAGTTTATTTTAAGGTACACTTTCTTAAATTTTAAATAAGAAAAATATAAGCCATTTTTTAAAGAGGCCCATAGTTGCATCATGGCATCAAAAATGTTTGTTTAATCTTCATTCACTCAAAAGTTTACCCAAGTTATTGAAAAAACATTTAAAATATTTTGTTATAAATCAGGTACTAATAGAGATGAAGATTCAAAGCTTTCAAATTTTCACCATAGATGCTAAATGTTTTAACTTCGGAAAGCTTACTTTTATTAACAGTTAACAGAAGCGTTTATTAAAAAAAAGCGCGATCGTTGCGATTTTAGAGGACCTGTATCACCAATATCAGTTTATTAAAACTCTGAGTACCGAACATTTAATTTGATGGAAAGATATTAGTGTTTATCTGCAAGAACTCTTGAAATAATTTTGCTTTAATCCCTTGCTTCATTTAAAAGATTCTCGGAAACTCACTTTGATTTAAAAAGGTTTTAGAAAAGTCTGTAGATAATTTTAAATATACTTTACGAAGTTATGCTCTAAAAATAAACATCAGTATTCAAGAGTTCTTTGTTTGTTAAATTTCGTTTGAATTTCTGGAATATAGGTGCATTTTTAAGAGCGAAGTGTTTGTCTTATCATTTATCATTGAACGCAGATGTCATAGCGTGTTTTAACTGAAAACATTTCGCATTAAATAAAGGATTTTTTCTTTTCTTATTATTTTTAGAAGGAGAATTCGAAATTTCTTGATTCGAAAGATTGAAGAAATTTGACAGCCTTAAAGGATTCAACCTATCTGCACTAATTAATATTAGGATAATTATTGCTATTGCTTTTATTCACGTAATATGCTTTGTTTTATTATTTTTACAGAAACCTTTTAACAGGAACAGAAATGTAAATAGCATTGAATCTTTTATAGCCAATTTAGTGCTAGCTGAAAGTCATTTAATGATGGTAAAATCTTCCTCAGCAGTATTTATTTGAACGTAATAGCTAAAACGTATTTATTAACTTAGAACTTATTCAAAACTTAAAATATTAAATTGCACCTTAGCCTGCAGTCAACTAATGTAACGTCAGCCTATCCATTGGGTAATTTTCCAAGATTTTATTGCTCCCAAGAAATCCAGTGAGCAGTAAGTTATTGTAAAAGGAATTGCTATTAAGATCAGATTTCTGAAGTAAGTTCGTTGTTTTTCTAGTAGCCACAGACCTACAAACGCTTCAAAGGAATTTCCAGAATAGCTTGAAGATAATTTGTAGATTCGCTGCAGCTTACAGTTAAGGAAAAAAAATTTTTTTTAATCCAAGCACTCACATCCTCATACGGAATTAAAAGATAACTATGTTAACTGGATTCTTATATCAACTTGTAGTTGTGCTTATCACTTAAAAACACGTCTCAAAATGAACGAATTTCTTTCTGAAAACTGTGTTCAAAACACAGCAGCAAATGACTAATCAAAGTTTCTCTTCATAAAGTAGTTTAAATAGCAAGGTTAAATAACATCTGCATTCCTTACAATTTATTTCCTAATTCTAAAGTTCCAGGCACTTGTGGCAGAAATGAAGAATACAATGTTTGCGGAACGGCTTGTCCTCCAAGTTGTTCCAATCCAAATCCAATTTGTACCCAACAGTGCGTGAGCGGCTGTTTCTGTGAAAAAGGTTATCTCAGAAACGATAACGGAATTTGCATACCAAGAAAACAATGTCCGAAAGGTAAGCTAAAAAATATGATGCAATAAAATAATATCTTAAATATTTGAAACGTTGATTTACAGTTTAAAATAGCTGCATTTTTATCTTTTAACTCTTACTTAAAATTTACAGGCATCTGCAGAAAAAATGAAGAATATAATAATTGCGGAACGGCTTGTCCCCCAACTTGTTCAAATTCAAATCCAGTTTGCACAAGACAATGTGTGAAAGGCTGTTTCTGTAAGAAAGGTTACGTTAAAAACGACGATGGTCTTTGTATACGAAGAGAATTATGCCCAAAACGTAGGTTGAAACATTTTATGGAAACAAAATTACATTAAACGTTTGAATAATTCTTCAGTGGTATTGAATGGCTGCATTTCGTATGATTTAATCCTTATTCCTTAAATTACAGGAACTTGTGGATCAAATGAAGAATATAGAACCTGCGGAACGGCTTGCCCTCCTACTTGTTCCTATCCAAATCCTGTTTGCACACAACATTGCGTGACTGGTTGTTTCTGTAAAGAAGGTTACATTAGAAACGACAATGGTATTTGCATACCAAGTGACCAATGTCCAAAAGGTAAGCTGAGAAGTACACTGTCGTTTGAGGTATGAAATGCCGCACCACAAAAGAATGATTTTAACTATGAACAAAATTTGTGCATAGATAGATAACCAAGCTCTTGACAAATGATTTAAGCCTCAAATATATATGGCACTAAGATATTTAGATATACAGGATATCAATAAGATATTGCTGCCTCATTTCAAGAAATACATCATGGAACACTTCGTTTCATTAAACAAATGAGTGTCTGAATCATGTTCCATGGTACCGTTAACCAGGCATTACCTTGTGTTATGTTATGTTATATAATGTAGATGTGAAGGGACCACCTATTATTTAACCTAAGTAATGCACCAGGCGTGACAAATCTGATTTGAAATTCATATTTGTGCCATAGAGGAGATGAGTATTCAACCGAACCTGCCATGTCCCACACATATTCAACCGGCGAAAGGTTTAAGAATCGGCCTTCCTTTGAGCACCTGCATACCTTGCAAGGCGTGCAGAGTGAGCAGAAGATTTGCGGCTGAATATTATTTTGTTACTAAATGGTGTTTAGCATGCCTGGAAATAAATGGGCGAACGTCGTCACCGTTGCGGTATCCAATATGGATTGCAATGCACTTTAGAGATAAAGTGTGTTAGCGTTACTGGCACCCGAAACCACACTGGCGAAATGTGTATCGTTCTGAAATTGTAGACTTATGTATTCAGTTTATACAATGCCCCAGTGTCCAAATTCACATAGCCCGAACGTTTTTTTCGAAGGGAGAAAGCTCTCTTCATATTTGACGACAACTCTGTCCCATTCGGCATTTTGCATAATTTACAATTTATACTGCGACACCATTGTAGCTTTCAGATCGGTGTCCGCTGAAACCATCGCGACAAAAATATCGCGGAGCTAAATGTCGCGGAGAAAACAACGCAAAGCCAAAACGTTGTGGAGCAAAACATCTTGGGAAAAAAGAAAGCATCGCTGTTCTAAAACATCGTAGTAGAAGTTGCATTCAATTATGACGATTCCTTCTTGGTGTTGCAATTTTCACAAACGTGAGTGTATTTGAATAGTTGGTTTACAGTTTAAAATAGATGCATTTATTATGTTTTAACTATTACATAAAAATTACAAGCATCTGTAGAAAAAATGAAGAATATAATAATTGTGGAACGGTTTGTCCCCCAACTTGTTCAAATCCAAATCCAGTTTGCACAAGACAATGTGTGAAAGGCTGTTTCTGCAAGAAAGGTTACATTAAAAACGGTGATGATCTTTGTATACGAAGAGAATTATGCCCAAAACGTAAGTTGAGAAATATAATGGAAAAAATAATTTTCTACATTAAGCATTTGAATAGTGGGTCCATGCTTTTGAATTGCTGTATTTTGTGTGATTTAATCCGTATTCCTTAAATTACAGGAACTTGGGGAAAAAATGAAGTATATAAATACTGCGGAATGGCTTTTCCTAAAATTTGTTCTTATCCAAATCTTGTTTGCACACAACAGTGCGTGAGTGGTTGTTTCTGTAAAGAAGGTTACATTAGAAACAATAATGGTATTTGCATACCAAGGGACCAATGTCCAAAAGGTATGCTGAGAAATACACTGTCGTCCGAGATATGAAATGCCGCACTACGAAAGAATGATTGGATAGAAAGCAAATGTTGTACGTAGGTAGAAAATCAAGCTCTTGACAAATGATTTAATTTTCAAAGATATCGATGACATCAATAAGAAATTGCTGCCTCATCACGAAATATATCATTGAAAACTTCGTTTCATTAAACGAGTGAGTGTCGTAATCATGTTCCATGGTACAATGTACCAGGATTTCTAGATCTGATTTCAAATTAATATTTATTTAATGAAGGAGAAGGGTACTCAGCCAACCCTAGCTTGGGCCACAAGTACTCGACTAGCAAGAGATCGAAGAATCTGCCTAGTTCTGAGCACTTGCGTATCTAGCTATGCGTTCAGAGTGAGCAGAACATGTACGGTTGAATGTTATTTTGTTAGAAAATGGTGTTTGGTATGCATGGATGTAGATGGGCGTGCAGCATGTCATTAGCATGGCGGTATCCAAAATGGCTTGCAACGCGCTTTAGAGATGAACGTGTGTTAGAGTTATGTGCGCCGGAAACCACACTGGCAAAACGTGCATCGTTCGAAATATCGTAGATGGCTGTGTTCTGTTTATACAGTACAGCAGTCTGCAAATGCATACACGTCGAACATCAGTTTTCGAGCAGACAACGCGATTCATCTCTGAAGAAAACACTGTTTCACTCGGCACTTACATAACTTTGTCGCGAAACTATTGCAGACATTCATGAGGAAGGTTTACTTTTAATGAATGCCTACGGAAAAGAAAGCATCTAAATCTGCATTAACCTCTGGTTACGAAACTGTTTGCGTCCAAATTCAAGCAATAGAATCATCCTGCCCATTTAGCAGAATATCTTCAGTTGTGGAGCAAGGATGAGATTGAATTCATGTCATACCCGAAAATTAGAGCAATTTCACATCCATCTACTTGCTTCACATGCCCTGGAGTGTTGTGCATTTTGTTCTGCGTCCATTAGCGCCCAAATACGATAGCAATTGTATACGTTTGTGCTTCCTTCGCGATACGACCTTAAATATTTATCAACAATACGGAGCATGCGATTACTTTCTACAGACATTACGTTTACGAGATTCGGAAACTGTTAAAAAACTCGTGTATTATAGCTATGTTGCCACTGAAACTGATAGTGTCGCCCTTTATTTGGACGCTCATAGCCCATGTAGATTATCTGATTAGCTTATGGATACAATCGTTTGTATTAATCCTATGTTTGCACTATTAATCCTATGTATCCCACAGAAATGTACTTGAGATCGCCTTTCCTTTTTATTGTGGGGCATTTTACCTGCTAGGCAGAGTATATGATGACGAAAAACACTTTCGTACACTACAAATTTGAATAATAGATTTGTGGATTAAATGACTGCACTTTTAATAATATAAACTGTACCTCCAAAATTACAGGAATTTGTGGAACAAATGAAGAATATGACAATTGCGGAACAGCTTGTCCTCCTACTTGTTCCAAGCCACATCCCATTTGCACAAAACAGTGCGTGAGGGGGTGTTTCTGCAAGAAAGGTTACATTAGAAACGACAATGGTATTTGCATACGAAGGGAACAGTGTCCGAAAGGTAAGTTAAGAAATATAACGTGAAAATATCTTTTAAAATGCTTCTTTTATCATTTATACAATGACTAATTAGAATTAAATAGCTATATTTTTTTGACTGAATCGTTATTTATAAAATTATAGGAGCTTGCGGAAAAAATGAAGAATATAACGATTGCGGAACGGCTTGTCCCGCAACTTGTTCGAACCCAGATAGAATTTGCATAGAGCAGTGCGTGAGTGGATGTTTCTGTAAGGAAGGTTATATTAGAAACGACAGTTATATTTGCATACCAAAGAAGGATTGTCCGAAAGGTAAGCGAAGCAGTATGCAATGAAATAATTATTTTTATACTGATTTTAATAGTGGCAAAAGGTGCAAATTTTGCGATTTAATCCTTATTTGCAATGTTATATAAACTTATGGAACAAACAAAGTATATAACAACTGGGAAACGGCTTGTCGAGTTTTTTAACATCAACGTCTTCGAAACCAAATCCAATTTGAACAAAACAGTGCATGAAGGGATGTTTCTGCAAGAAAAGCTACATCAGATGCAACAATGGGCTTTGTATACCAAGAGAACAACGCCCAAAAATTAAGCGGAGAAATATGGGGAAAAAATCACATTTCCTAGGAAACGTTTGAATAGTGTGTTTACATTAAATGCCTGAATGTGCATTATTTTTATGCTGAGTGATATGCTTGCAATCGATTATTTTATCTATTTTCTACAAGTTTTAGATATGGTTAATACTTACAGACTTCGAAATATTTTATTAATAGTCATTATTTTCTGATATCGGAATGCTGACATATGTAGCTGCAACCTCGCAAATGTTTAAGGCGAGCACTAATAATCTGCCATCTCAATTATACACAGTAATTATTATCAGGGTGTATAGGTTGTATGGGCAGCGGCAGAGCGAAAAAAAGCATTGAGCACTGGTAGTTCGGTCCGAGGTTCGCGTGTAGACGAACTGGTTGACTTCATGGGAGTTTTCGTGGTTTTCTCCACGCGGAGCACGGATATCAGCCCATTTCCCAGAAAAATTCCTCAACATATCTCCCTTTCCTTCTAGCGTGAAATAGTAAAATACGTAATAAATCAATGTATAAAATATAGTTTGTGTTTACCGTAACAATGTCAGAAAATGCTAAACAATGCCCATGTAGCACACTTAGTTGCTATGACGATGCAGTGACATCTCAATGTTGCATTTCCTTCGCATTACATTTGTAACCATGGTAGAACTTCACAGAAATGTCACATTGTGATGTGGATATGAATGCCGCACAGATATCACACACATCACAGCAAACGTTTAATGTGACCAGAAGAAATTATCAGTTTTCCCCACCCTGACCTTTCTTGACCTTGCTCACGTAATTCTTCTTTAATGGCAGATATTCTTGCGCGCTGACCTTGCCTCCCCATTCATTGCTATATGTTTCAGTAAACCTTTCTATATAAATTATTCCTTTATACTAATAGCTCGCAGTTTAGTTATTTCTTTTTACTTAAAAATATTAACAGCTTATAGCGTGTTTTTATTGATGCTGTACTTCGAAATCGTTGAACTATATTCTATGGTGAATGAATTCACATTCTACCATGTCTAGTGTTATCAACAGAGACTGACAAAAGAGCTTCTTGTCCACATAGCGTTTTTGGTCTTAAAGATTTTCACGACCATTTTTACTTCTTTGTACGAAGTAAAAGGAAATATTGTAATCGCGAAAAATTTCGGGCATCATATTTCAATGAAAATAACTATGAAATGAAAATGAAATAAAATGAAATTAGCTTTCAATGAAAATAGCTATTTTTACCGCTATCGAATGCAATTTGATGATGTTTTTGAGAGACATTCGTACTTAAGAACAGAATAAAGGACTTCATTTTCCTCCAAAAATTATAAAACTGATTTGAAATGGATTCTGAAGAGATTTTTTTCGTGGCTTCCGTACGTACATATATATGTATCTCGCATAACTTAAGAACGAGTAGCCTCAGAACGTTGAAATTTTGTATATAGAACTGCTATAACATGTAGACGCGCACCTCCTATTTT